>CM022703.1:9234472-9497475 GCA_012295165.1 Asparagus setaceus
TTGTGTGCTCTTTAATAAGGTCACTATCTAGCTTTGCTTTTCAATTTATGATGCACCAATGTTTAGCTTTCATTTCCAGCCAATGACAACTATACAACTACATTTTTAGGGTCTTAAACCCTAGGATTAATGGTTCGTTATCACATCAAATCCTCTTATCTTTGCTCAAGTATTGAGTAATTGATTAGTTAATTTCTAGTTTTTGCGTTCAGTTAACATATGGTTTATTTACAATTAATGTAAGACTATCACCAAAAATTAAACTTCGAAATGTAGATAAGCAATATTTTAGTCGTGAACTAATTATAGTTTGGATATAAATATACATATTGTAGGTGCATGTTATGATCATACTCAACAAAACAATTGTTACAAACAAGATCATGCATATTGGAATTGGAACTTGGCAATAGTAACATATAAACGTTCATCATAAGAGAGAGGTCACAAACTCAAGACATATTTCTCATCATCAAAGAGATTTCTACCTTGTGGCTGACCAACTAAAGGAGGAATATTCATTCCTATCTATTAGAGAAGTGGAAGTTACTACACAAATTCATTTCGAGGAAGAGTTATATCATAAAGTAAGACTTGTGTCTTATGTAACAAATATCTAGAGGATAAATCAAGATGATACAAAGCAATGCTATTTGTTGTATGCAAAGGTGAAATAATGATCTGATGTACCTAGGTACACATAATATATATACTCTTGTCGATCTGGGTTTATATATATATATATATATATATATATATATATATATATATATATATATATATATATATATATATATATTCATGAACTTCTGACACAAGACCCAACCACTCATCTTGCTTTGGGATCCGTGAAGATATAAAGCCCACTTTGAGATTTGTGCATCACAAATCTCAAGGCAGATGAGTGGATAAAAAGTTGGTGACCACTATTCATTATGAACTTAAGTTCATGAGGTCTTCATATATATATATATATATATATATATATATATATATATATATATATATATATATATATATATATATATATTCTTCCTTTTCATCTCTTCCTTGTACCATTTCATTCTATTCTGAGAATAATAATGAAAATTTTGTTACATCAAATACATGACTAATTAATTCAATGGTTGACATCCTACAAAAGTTAAGTAAAATTCTAATAACTTACATTATGACCCTCTTCAATTAGTCTATGGCTGTGTCCTTATACAGATTCCATCCATCCTATGGTTATGCATGTCTGCTTACTTGCACGAATGGTGCACATTCACTTCCCCTTGATTAGGCCTTTTCAGAGGTAGAAGACGGATGTACTAATGAAAAAGAAAGGGAAAAAAAAAGGACTATTTACATTCCTAAAACTCTCTCAAACTTCAAGGTCCTTTGATGGTTACTTCTTGTCCTCCTTGTGATTATCCTGTCATTATTCTCCTTGCATAATTGTACGATTGATACTTAGCTCTCTTATTAGCTACAATTGTGCTTCTGTTAATTATGCCAATGTTAACCATACACCACAACCTCATAATTAAGAAAATATCAAAGCATAACCTAACATTTAATGTGTAATGCACAGCTACATGAACCTCAAATGGAAACGGAGCTTAATGGTCAATTTAGATGTGGCAATTTCTAGGCTCACTAGAACTTGCTTGATGTGTCATATCTACGTAATCAATTCATATAGGTGGATGGCCTGGTGTTCTGATCAAGTTGGTCACGGACTAGTGAGTATAGACCCACAAACTGAATATGTATATGTATAGAACAATTGGTGGACTAGAATGTTATTGAATTGATCAGCAAAATATTTCCTCTCATATGGTTTTCAGTACATCTCATATTAATACAAAAAATTTAAGCAAAACTTTGCAATCAGTACCCCCACCCCACACACACACATAAATATATATATATATATATATATATATATATATATATATATATATATATATATATATATATATATATATAGAGGAAGGTTCTATGAACTTAAATTCATAATGAATAGTGGTGCACCAACTTTTTATCCACTCATCTTGTCTTGAGATTTGTGATGCACAAATCTCAAAATGAAACTTTATATCTTTCACGGATCCCAAAGCAAAATGAGTGGTTAGAAAAGTTGGTGCACCACTATTCATTATGAACTTAAGTTCATAGAGCCTTGCTCTATATATATATATATA
Source organism: Asparagus setaceus (assembly GCA_012295165.1). NCBI lineage: Eukaryota > Viridiplantae > Streptophyta > Magnoliopsida > Asparagales > Asparagaceae > Asparagus > Asparagus setaceus. Next base: position 9,236,662 of record CM022703.1, read on the forward strand.
TATATATATATATATATATATATATATATATATATATATATATATATATATATATATATATATATATATATATATATATAAAAGCTCCTATCAACTTAAGTGGATAGGAGTCATTGTCCACCAAACTTTTTATCCACTCATCTTGTGTTTAGATTTGTGCCATCAAGAGATACTCAAATCTCAAATGACTATTCATATCTTTCATGGATCTCAAGGCAACATCAATGGATAAAAAGTTTGTGAATGACTATTTCTATCCACTTAAGTTTATAGAAGCTTTTCAATATATATATATATATATATATATATATATATATATATATATATATATATATAAGCTTTAATCGATTACGTCTGGTCCAAAGGAGGTGTCGATCAATCCTTGCTTGGTTTAAGGTCAAGATTGACCTAAAAAAAACCAGTTATATATGTCCTGATCCATTATTTCCCGAATTAGGATTAATTATGGACTGGAATTTCTGTTCCACTAAACCAATTTAATTCAAGTTAAGGCCTGTTTGGTTCAAAGAATTAGGGCGGAAAAGCAAAAAAAAGGACTGACACATGTTTTCTGTGTCAGAACAGTGAAAAAGAATTCCTATTCCTTGCTTTGTTTCAGCAGAAAATTTTTTGGAAAGATTCTGGAAAATGTCAAAAAAGTGTACTTTTTTGGTAAAAGCCAATTCCGAGTTTTTTTCATGGAATTGGGTGGAAAGGAACTTAAAAATTAATAAAAAAAAGTGGCTTCTCTCTTTTTCATGTTTGATTGGTCACATCAAAATGGTCATTTCCTAATCCTCAAGTTTGATCCAAAGCAAGGAATTGTATTGATAGAGATTTTCATCTTTCATTTTTTGTATGAAACAAAGCAAAAAAAACCTTTTCAAGGAAACACCCTTAAATGCTAAAAGGACGGGATTTACATTGGATTCCTATTCCTTGTTTTTTGGCAAAATAACCAAACAGGCCCTTACTGAAAACCCATAGTTCAAAACATAAAAATTGCTGAGAAATAGAAAATTGCTCGGAATCAGTAGTGTAGTCCATCATCCGTTTCTACAATTGCATTCCAATGCTAGCCGAATTAGGATTAATTCTGGACTAGTTTTTGCAGTAGTGTAGTCCATCGTCCATTTATACAATTGCAATCCAATGCTAATTTCAATGATTTGATTGCAGAGCCCGTACACATTTTAGCTAGTAATAATTGGTTGGTGAATATTAACGCTATGCTTGTTATAATTAATTCCTACAAACATAACACTTTAAGATCAGCATTTTCCTCGGCAAGAATAATCCATAGGGCTATTACTCATTTTGCTCAAGTATCAGGCTTAGCTACTAATCCGTCTAAGAGCAGCATTTTCTTTGGGGGTGCCTGTGATCAAGACAAACAGTGTATTCTTGGTGAGTTTCTTTTTGTGGAGGCCTCTTTTCCTACAAAGTACCTTTATCTAGTAGCAGGGTAAATAAATCCCAATAAAAGCCCCTCTTAGAAAAGCTTCATTTAAAAGCTGATAATTGGAACGCTAAAACTCTTTCCTATGCTGGTAGATTGGCCCTTGTTAGATCTATTATCTTTAGTATCCAAGTTTTTTGGACCAAATGGTTTCCTCCTTCCTATTGGTGTATTAAGAGATGTTGACCTAGCTTGCAGGCAATACCTATGGGGTGGTAGAGATCGTCATCACAAGATTCCTCTTATTGCTTGGATTGATCTTTGTAAACCTAAGCAGAATGGAGGCCTAGGAATTTTTGCTACAGAGATATGGAGCATTGCCTCCTTGGTTAAAATCTTGTGGGACATTCATTGTCATGATTGTTCCGCTGACATCGAAAGATATTTTGCAATGGTCAAGTGCAAATGTTAGGGGCCACTCTGTGAAGAAGAAAGTGTTGAGAGCTTCAATAGTTGCTTGTATGTACCATGTATGGATGGAGCGAAATCGTGAAGGGTGTGTTAGAAGTAGAGCAAATCAAGGGAAAAAGAGCAATTCTATTCATTAGTATTGGGGTCTATATATACAAGAGTAGTGGTCTCATTCTTCTACTCTATCCGATGTGGGACTAAACAAAAAAGGGGGTCTATTCCTATATTTAACACCCCCCTCAAATTGCAGTTGGGTTAACCAATGGTAGTTTGTCAATCAGGAATAGATGTAGTTTTATCGTATGAGCTTTAGTAAAGAGGTCTGCTAGCTGAAGATCGGTGTTGACGTAGGGAAGAGAGATTGTGCCGGCCAGTAGATGATGATGAGTAAAGTGACAATGATTTCTATGTGCCGTGCGTTCATGAAATCTTGGATTCTTGGCTATTTTGATGGCGCTCATATTGTCGCAATGTAGGGGAGTGGCAGTTGTGGAGGACACACCCATGTCAAGGAGGAGTCGTCGTAGCCAAACGATCTCTGCTGTGGTAGATGCCATGGCGCGATATTCCGATTTTGCACTAGAGCGAGAGACAACATCCTGTTTCTTTGATTTCCAGGATATGAGAGAGTCGCCTAGGAAGATGCAAGAGCTGCGAGTAGATCGACGACCAGTAGTGTTACCGCCCACCTCGGGCCGCGTCGCAAGGATTAGTGAGGATGAGGTTGAGAAGAATAATGCTCTGGATTGTGTCTCACGAATGTAGTGTAGGACGCGGAGTAGTGCTGATTGGTGAGGGGAGCGGGGTGTAGCGACAAATTGACTAAGAACATGAACTGCATGAGAAATGTCAGGTCTGGTGATGGTGAGGTACACCAAGCTTCCTACAAGATATCGATATTGAGTTGCATCGGGTAGGGGATCACCATCAGTGGTATTGAGTTTGACATTTAGTTCAAGGGGTGTCTGAGCTAGTTTGGAGTGTCTTAGATCTGCGCGGTTGATAATGTCGGTGGCGAATTTCTGTTGAGATAGATGGTAGCCATGTGCTGTTTGATTGATCTCTAGTCTAAGAAAGTAATGGAGGTGGCCGAAGTCTTTCATTTCGAACTCTCGCTGGAGGTGATATTTGATGTGCTGGATGGTCAATGGGTTATTACCGGTGATGATCATGTCATCGACGTAGAGAAGTAGGATGGTCCGTTGGCCATTTGAAGAGGAGATGAACATTGCCGGGTCATTTCACTCAAAAGGAAGCCAACTGGTTGCATGGCTTGTGTGAATCGGGCGAACCAGGCACTGGGTGCCTGTTTGAGGCCATATAGAGCTCGGCGAAGGTGACAGACGTGGCCTTTGGGGTGAGATAGTCCAGGTGGAGGAGTCATGTAAATGTCTTCATTGATTTTGCCATACAGAAAGGCATTCTTCACATCCATTTGATATAGTGGCCATTGTCGAGAGGCGGCGACAGCAAGCAGTGTGCGAATAGTAGTCATTTTGGCAACTGGTGTGAATGTCTCCTCATAATCCACCCCATATTGTTGTGTAAAAGCTCGTGCGACTAGCCGAGCCTTGTGACGCTCGATGGTTCCATCTGCTTTAGTCTTGACTTTGTAGGTCCATTTGCAGCTAATGAGTGTCTTCCCCGAAGGAAGAGGGGTGAGATCCCACGTATAAGTTTGCCGAGAGTCAGAAGTTCGCTCGCATGGCCTGCCACTGTGGTGTTTGACTGCATCATGGTAAGAGTGGGGTTCCACATAATCTGATGTCATCATAGTAACTGTGTGAAAAGCAATGGATGTGAAGTTGGGGTCGCGGTATTTGGCTGGTGGTTGGCGATCTCGAGTGGGATATCGGGTCTCAGGTGGGATGTCAGTAGTGGGTGGTTCAGGTCCGATGGAGCTTTGTGGAGGAGCTGGTTGATCCTGTGTAGCAGGAGGTGGGTCAGGACTGACCACTTGCTCGGTGGAAGAACTAGCTTCTAGCTTACCTCCAGAGTGATTTGTGGTGCCGAATAGTTGGGTGTGTCAAGTTCAAGAAAGATTAGATCTGTGGGTGTGGATGGTGGTAAAGATACGGGTGGGGAGGGTAAAGCGTAGTATGGAAGATGTTCAAAGAATGTGACGTGGGGAGAGATGCGGAGGAGATCAGAGTGAGGATCATAGCAGCGATAGCCTTTATGATGTAAACTGCATCCGAGAAATATGCACATGACAGATCGTGGTGAGAGCTTGTTGCGTTCTGAGGATGGTAGTTGGACGAAGCATGTGCAGCCGAAGACTCAAAGATGGGAGTAATTTGGTGGCTTTTGGTGTAGCTATTGAAAGGGTGTAAGGCCTTTTAGAGTGGTGGAGGGAGTGCGATTAATGAGATAGACACTCGTAAGGAGAGCTTATGCCCAAAACTAAGCGGGTACAGATGCAGATAGTAACAATGATCTGGTGGTTTCAAAGATGTGTTGGTGACGCCTTTCGGCAACACCGTTTTGTTGATGAGCGTATGGGCAGGAGAATTGAGAAAGGGTACCCTGAGAGGCAAGGAATTCTGTGAAGCGACGGGATGTATATTCCCCTCCGGAATCTGAGCGTAGGGTTTTGATACGAGAGGAGAATTGTGTGAGGATCATGATGGCAAAGTTTTTATAGATGTCACATGCATCAGATTTATGTTTCATTAGGTAGACCCATGTGAAACGGGAGTGATCGTCAATGAATGTTATGTAGTAACGATTGTCACCACGAGATGGATGTGGAGAGGGTCCCTAGATATCGGTATGGATGAGGTCGAATGGAGCGGAAGCAATTTTATTATTTATTGGAAAGGGTTGGGCCAAGTGTTTTGCCAACTTGCAGCCGGTACAAGGCGAATGACGGATGCGGTGGGAGTGGGAAGGATGAGCTTGTCCATGTAGTATAGTCCACCGATATTACGGCCAGTCCCAACCGTTTCTCCCGTGCGAGGATCCTGTATAAGACAAGATGAAGCTGTGAAGGTAGCAGTATAGTTGTGTGAAGTGATTTGTGAAACTGAAAGTAAGTTCATTTGGACGTTGGGGACGTGATGTACGTTGGTGTTGATGTATATAATCACAGTCACTAACCTCGGGTGAGTTTAGTTTTTAAGAGAGTGGAGTCCACCTTCTCTCCTAAAGCCCAGCGACGCTGACTCCGATCAAGGGACTCGCCTACACCGGAAAGAGGGACCTGTGGAAGAGGCGGAGTTGGGATCTCCGGTGGTTCCTCCGACGGTCAAGTTAGTAGAGTGGGAGATAATGTAATGGAGCAGGAATTCACTCAGAAAAGATTGCTTACCTTGTTCGCTGTTCACGTTGCTCTTTATATCTAGGGTTGGGGGGTATTTCTGTCTTTCCATCAGTTGAGGAACCACCGATGAGTCAGCCCTCTCTCCCACGTGTGAGTCAGTGATTGGCTGAGCATTTTATTTGTTTGCTATGGGGGCTGGCCTTTGCAAGTGTTAAATTGCGGGTAATTTGAGGGTCTCAGATGGTCTATTCGCCATTAATGGGATGGGATTGGCGGCTTTGTGGTGCATGGGTCCGAGGTGCCTTAAATACCGTGAGAGATGGGGAGTTAAGGGTCACGCCGCATTTAATGCGATGCCGATGGGCTCGAAAATCGTGATAACCGCTGCTTGAGTGGAGGAAGCCGCCAGATGAGGTTGGTGGGATCCGAGGTGGCGTCACTCGGCCTTCTGACGCCTTCGAGGTAATCAATCGAAAGGGACCCACTGTGGCCGCTGTCGCCCCCGAGGACGGGTGGCTGATAGGAGGGTCTAAATACGCTTCGCATCGTTGGGAAAGGCCGACAATTGGTAGGACGGGGCTATAATGGGTGACGGGTTGGGAGGACGACTAGCACCGCCTTTCGCGTCGTCCGAAGACGAGCGGTCGGAAGGTGATAGCTGGTTGTCTCCACGCCGTCCGATGGGACGAGCGACGTAAAATGGCCTCGGCGCTATCAACGGGCGACGACCGCCACCGCTTTCGCCGCCCACGGAGAGAGTCGCTGATCGGCCGACTCGCACCGCCTCGCGTCGGCTATGGTGATAGTCATCTATTGGACCATGGCGGGTCGGTAAGTGTCGGCCGCCTTTATGGGTCCCGCCGAGGCTCGAAGTCTGTTTTCACGACAGCAAGCGTATCCGTGGTTCGCTCTCCTTAATCACTGGTTAGTGGTTATGACCATAACAGTTGGCCCCTTTCGCTTGGAGTCGGTTGGAAACGAGTCCAAGTGAAATGAATATCGCAGCCTCGGATAGGAGAGGTTTCCAGAGGGGGTTCGAACGTTTCATCGATGGGACGTGGGCGACGGCTGGCGGTTCCACGGCCATTGGCGTTCGCCCGGTGCGGAAGTGGGGGTTACAATGAATCATAATAAGTAGACCGAAAACGGGTCGGCCCCCGTGGGGCTTACAATGAATCATAATAAGTAGACCGAAAACGGGTCGGCCCCTGTGAGGCTTGGTCTACCACATTGGTCCGTTTGCACGCTGGGGGCATTTGGGGCCTACTCAGCGAAGCCGGACGCTGAAGGTCCTTACGTCCGGATCTTCGTTTGTGATTCTTTTGGTAAGGCTGAGCTTCATTCTGGGGTGTGGAGCCAGCCTGAGTCGGTTCCCTTGGGAGCGACGACTCCATGGAGGGCGACCGCGTAGGTCGGGTGCCTAGGACTTACGTGGCGCCTAGGTCTTACTTGGCAAAGCCGATCTCTGTTTTGAGGCAAAGAGCAAGCCTGAGTCGGCTCCCGTGGGAGCGACGACTCCGTGGAGGACGACCGCGTAGGTCGGGTGCCTAGGACTTCGTGGCGCCTAGGTCTTACTTGGCAAAGCCGATCTGTTTTGAGGCAAAGAGCAAGCTCGAGTCGGCTCCCGTGGGGCGGCGACTCCGTGGAGGACGACCGCAGAGGTCGGGTGCCTAGGACTTCACGTGGCGCCTAGGTCTTACTTAGCAAAGCCGATCTGTTTTGAGGCAAAGAACAAGCTCGAGTCGGCTCCCGTGGGGCGGCGACTCCGTGGAGGACGACCGCAGAGGTCGGGTGCCTAGGACTTACGCGGGCGCCTAGGTCTTACTTGGCAAAGCCGACTGCTTTGAGGCAAAGAGCAAGCCCGAGTCGGCTCCCGTGGGAGCGGCGACTCCGTGGAGGACGACCGCAGAGGTCGGGTGCCTAGGACTTACGTGGCGCCTAGGTCTTACTTGGCAAAGCCGATCTCTGTTTTGAGGCAAAGAGCAAGCCTGAGTCGGCTCCCGTGGGAGCGACGACTCCGTGGAGGACGACCGCGTAGGTCGGGTGCCTAGGACTTACGCGGGCGCCTAGGTCTTACTTGGCAAAGCCGACTGCTTTGAGGCAAAGAGCAAGCCTGAGTCGGCTCCCGTGGGAGCGGCGACTCCGTGGAGGACGACCGCGGAGGTCGGGTGCCTAGGACTTACGTGGCGCTAGGTCTTACTTGGCAAAGCCGATCTGCTTTGAGGCAAAGAGCAAGCCTGAGTCGGCTCCCGTGGGAGCGACGACTCCGTGGAGGACGACCGCGTAGGTCGGGTGCCTAGGACTTACGGGGCGCCTAGGTCTTACTTGGCAAAGCCGATCTCTGTTTTGAGGCAAAGAGCAAGCCTGAGTCGGCTCCCGTGGGAGCGACGACTCCGTGGAGGACGACCGCGTAGGTCGGGTGCCTAGGACTTACGTGGCGCCTAGGTCTTACTTGGCAAAGCCGATCTCTGTTTTGAGGCAAAGAGCAAGCCTGAGTCGGCTCCCGTGGGAGCGACGACTCCGTGGAGGACGACCGCAGAGGTCGGGTGCCTAGGACTTACGTGGCGCCTAGGTCTTACTTGGCAAAGCCGATCTCTGTTTTGAGGCAAAGAGCAAGCCTGAGTCGGCTCCCGTGGGAGCGACGACTCCGTGGAGGACGACCGCGTAGGTCGGGTGCCTAGGACTTACGTGGCGCCTAGGTTTTACTCGGCAAAGCCGATCTCTGTTTTAAGGCAAAGAGCAAGCCTGAGTCGGCTCCCGTGGGAGCGACGACTCCGTGGAGGACGACCGCGTAGGTCGGGTGCCTAGGACTTACGTGGCGCCTAGGTCTTATTTGGCACTGTGGCTTCCTCTGGGGTTGGTGAGCGAGCGCAGGTGGCCTCAGCTCGGCCTATCGAGGAAGGATAACCCGATTTTCGCTGGGCGAGTAGGGCTCGTTTCCTTAGTGGAATGGGTAAGATCACCCGTCGCGACCAAGCGAGAAGAGTTCCTTGACTCGGCTAAACGAGAAGAGTTTCTTGACTCGATTTAGCGAGAAGGGTTTCTTGACTCTACTTAGCGGACAGGATCAGCTCGACCCGATCTCGACTAGAAAATTGCCCTGACTCGGTCAGCGTGGTCGGTTTTCCGATTCGGTAGCCGGCCGTGGGCTGCCACGCCGCGAGGGTCTCGCTGGATTCGGCCGAACGGTAATTTTGACGTTTCTTGCATGATGATCATGGTGTTGTGGTAGTCTTGTACATGCTCGGCCGGGTCTCTATCACCCCCGTACTTGTCCATCGTCGGCATCTTGAACTTCTCGGCCGGGGCTCTCATGATGGAGTCGGTGAAGGGGGTGTTCCCTCCGATGGCGTCGGCGACTGGCTGGTACACTTGATTGTAGTCACCTGTGCGTTGGTGGGCGGTTGGGAATGGTGCTGCGGGTGCGGCATGAGGTCTTGAGGCCGCTCGCAGCCGCCACTTGGCTGGGAGAAGGGCTTTCATCGGTGAGGTCGAAGGCAAGGGGCGGCCTAATGTTGGTGCCTGGCCTACGGCTCTGGCTGTGGGCGACGCACGCTTGGCGGTCTCTTCGCGACTTGTCGATGTGAGGAGTTTCCGGGAATGGAATTTGCCTCATGACGAAGCGGCGGTCGCCTCGAGCGGTGGAATGGCGGCTGGCGGAAGGCTGATCCGCCGCCATTGCTGCTGGCGCTTGTTGTGCTGCGAGAGCAGGGAGGCGAGTGAAGAGGTCATCTGCAAAAGCTCTGAGCTGGGTTTGCATGGTTGCTTGCATGGCTTGGGTGATCTTCTCGGTGGATTCCTGGAGTTGGGCTTGAGTGACATAGCCCACAGGTAGGTTCCCCGACCCGGAAAGATCATCGTCGCTGGACATAACTGCAAGAAGAAGAAATGAGGCCCCACGGTGGGCGCCAAACTGTTGATGTATATAATCACAGTCACTAACCTCGAGTGAGTTTAGCTTTTAAGAGAGCGGAGTCCGCCTTCTCTCCGGAGATCCCAACTCCGCCTCTTCCACAGGTCCCTCTTTTCGCTGTAGGCGAGTCCCTTGATCGGAGTCAGTGTCGCTGGGCTTTAGGAGAGAAGGCAGACTCCGCTCTCTTAAAAGTTAAACTCACTCGAGGTTAGTGACTGTGATTATATACATCAACAGTTGGGGATTGAGAATTGAGGCTTAATATGTAGGTGACCTGCAGAGGTCATGGGTAGTGGTGTGCCATCGGCTGTGCGAACCATGGCTGTGGACGGTAGGGGTGTTTGATTGTGGAGGTATGTTTGTGATGACCTAAGATGATGTGTAGCACCCGAATCTAAAATCCGTGAGTTAGTTTTTGTACCTGATTGAGTGACATACGAGGTAGCTGCTGAACCTGTGTTAGGTGAGGAGGTAGATGGATGTAACGCTCAGAGATCGGGTAGCACGATAGTGTCGATGAACAAGACTACCGATGAACAAAGGTCGCCTAGGGTTTATGAGGGAATTGGGGAGAGAGATGAGAGGGTGGCTCTGATACCATGTTAGAAGTAGAGCAAATCAAGGGAAAAAGAGAAATTCTATTCATTAGTATTGGGGTCTATATATACAAGAGGAGTGGTCTCATTCTTCTACTCTATCTGATGTGGGACTAAACAAAAATGGGTCTATTCCTATATTTACCAGGGTGTTCATTCAAAAAGCTACTGCTCAAGGTGCTATCATCAAAGTGAGGGAGATTTTCGCTAGGAGTTTTCACTCATCTATTTCAGAACATTGTGTTCAGTATTTGATGTAATCTTGTGTACTTCATGTCGTTATTTTTGATAGGTTTTTGTTAATTATTGAAATATAATTGCTCGGGTATGCCTGAGCTTGTTTTTGTACTCTATTTCCATGATAATGAAATTATTCACTTACCGGAAAAAGATCAGGATTCGAACAATGCACATAGTCTCTACATCAATTATACAAAAGTTAAGTTGATAAAAGTGTTAAATTCCTTAAGCTCAATTTTACCTATTTTCTAGTAAATATATGCTTTAATCATGCTCCCTTTAAAAATAGGAGTTTGGTAAAAACTTTCTATGGACTAAACTACCATTGACCCTTTTAGATATTACATTATTATCATATTCTATCCTAAGTAATTTTAATTAATAGGTATAAGTTGAATTATCCTATCCTAAATTATTATGTATATAAGCTCAAACTATATTAAGTATGTTAAAATTTATATTAAGTTATAAATAATTGTTCAACCTCCAAGTTTAGCCACTTATCCAGAAATTACAAAATAAAAATCTCAAAACATACAAAATTTATTTACTAGAGAAAACATATAAAGATTTAAAATTTTGACTATCTAAATATTTGAATCGGCACCTAACAAGTAAAAAGAGAACTCTTTATCTTAGCATTTGTTTCTTATATTTAAATTTAAAAATAAAGATATATGAAATATGCTTACGTAGGCCTCCTAAACTATTTTCATAATTAAGGAGATAAATATCAATTTTATGGAGTGACCAAGCTAGAAAATATTTGTAGTTCATAGAATTTGTACAACTCGTAGAAAATACCTAAAGGACATAATTTGAAGATTTTACAAAATACTCCCTTTTAAATTTGAAGTTTGAGAAAAATTTTATATGAACAAAAATAACATTGACCCTTTTAGATATTACATTATTATCATATTCTATCCTAATTAATTTTAATTAATAGGTATAAGCTTTAATTATCCTGTCATATCCTAATTAATATGTATATATGCTCAGATTATATTAAGTATGTTAAAAATTATATTAAATTATAGATAATTATTCAACCTCCAACTTCAGCCACTTCTCTAGAAATTACAAAATAAAAATCTCAAAACATACAAAATTTATTTACTAGAGAAAACATATAAAGATTTAAAATTTTGACTATCTAAATATTTGAATCGGCACCTAACAAGTAAAAAGAGAACTCTTTATCTTAGCATTTGTTTCTTATATTTAAATTTAAAAATAAAGATATATGAAATATGCTTACGTAGGCCTCCTAAACTATTTTCATAATTAAGGAGATAAATATCAATTTTAGTGAGTGACCAAGCTAGAAAATATTTGTAGTTCATAGAATTTGTACAACTCGTAGAAAATACCTAAAGGACATAATTTGAAGATTTTACAAAATACTCCCTTTTAAATTTGAAGTTTGAGAAAAATTTTATATGAACAAAAATAACATTGACCCTTTTAGATATTACATTATTATCATATTCTATCCTAATTAATTTTAATTAATAGGTATAAGCTTTAATTATCCTGTCATATCCTAATTAATATGTATATATGCTCAGATTATATTAAGTATGTTAAAATTTATATTAAGTTATAAATAATTGTTCAACCTCCAAGTTTAGCCACTTATCCAGAAATTACAAAATAAAAATCTCAAAACATACAAAATTTATTTACTAGAGAAAACATATAAAGATTTAAAATTTTGACTATCTAAATATTTGAATCGGCACCTAACAAGTAAAAAGAGAACTCTTTATCTTAGCATTTGTTTCTTATATTTAAATTTAAAAATAAAGATATATGAAATATGCTTACGTAGGCCTCCTAAACTATTTTCATAATTAAGGAGATAAATATCAATTTTAGTGAGTGACCAAGCTAGAAAATATTTGTAGTTCATAGAATTTGTACAACTCGTAGAAAATACCTAAAGGACATAATTTGAAGATTTTACAAAATACTCCCTTTTAAATTTGAAGTTTGAGAAAAATTTTATATGAACAAAAATAACATTGACCCTTTTAGATATTACATTATTATCATATTCTATCCTAATTAATTTTAATTAATAGGTATAAGCTTTAATTATCTGTCATATCCTAATTAATATGTATATATGCTCAGATTATATTAAGTATGTTAAAAATTATATTAAATTATAGATAATTATTCAACCTCCAACTTCAGCCACTTCTCTAGAAATTACAAAATAGAAAATCTGAAAAACTTACAAAATTTATTTACTAGAGAAAACATATTAAAATTTAAAATTTTGACAATCTAAAGATTTGAATTTGGTAACTAACAAGTAAAAAAATAGAACTCTTTATCTTATAATTTGTTTCTTTTATATAAATTTAAAAATAAAGATAATAGATGACCTTACTAAATATGCTCACCTCATAACTATTTTCATAATTAGGAGACAAACGTTAATTTTATGAGTGACCAAGCTAGAAAATATCCAAAATCCATAAAATTTGCACAACTCTTAGAAATACCCAAAACACATAATTTAAAGATTTTACAAAACAATCAACCAACAAAATTAGTGAAAATATCCAATAGACTTTCAGAACTTGTATATTCTCATTTGAAATAAAAAGACTTCAAAGTATTGAAAATTTTATAGAGAAGTGCTAGATTTTACAAAAATTGTAAAAACACCAAAGCAGAAATATCTTTAATATGATTTCATTGTGATCATGTTCTAATTAATTGAAATATCTTTAATAAGATACAAGGTATAAATAAATTTTTAATCTCCACGCTCAACAATTTATAAAGAATTACAAAATAAAAAACTCAAAACTTTAAAATTTTAATTACTAGAGAAAATATAAAGATTTAAAATTTTGACCATCTAAATATTTAAATTTGGTACCTAACAAGCAAAAGATAGAATTTTTTATCTTATCATTCATTTCTTTATATTTAACTTTTAAAAATAAAGACAAAGATAGTTAGATGATATTATGAAATATTCTCACCTCCTAAATTATCTTCATAATTAAGAAGACAAATCATACTCCCTTTAAAAGTATGAGTTAAGAAAAATATTTCTGTGATCAACATTACCCTTAACCATTTAGAATATTACATTCCAATCCTATTCTAAGTAATAATAAATAATAAATTAATTTTATTATTACCAATTTAAAGAAATGATCTCTCCTTTATATACAAAGAGAAATTGGTGAATTGCTATTCAAAACCTCCCATCCTAAAAAAATTCCAATCATATATTTACTTAAGAATTATCATCAAATTAAAACATTCCTTAATTAAAAATTCTCTTAATCAAATATTTTCCAATCCTAATTAAATCATAACTATTCATAATTTAAAAATTTTGTCATAATAAATTCAAGGAAAACTTGTTAAAAATTACAAACAACATTCCAAACTTTTAAAAATAACATATATCCCTTTAAAATTTAATAATTTCATAAAGCAACCTTGAAAACTTAAAATTGCAAACAGACCCTACAAATTCAACAATTAGAAACAACCCCAAAAATTCAATAATTAGAAACAGCCTCTTGAAAACTCAATAAAACTAGAAATAACTTTCTTTAAAATCTATAAATTACAAAACCCTAAAAATATAAAAATTACAAATAATTACATAAAAATACAAATATCACAAAACCTGGAAAATATGAAACTACAAACACGTCTCCTAAAATCTGAAAATTACAAACAAACTCTAAAAACTTTAAAATTACTAACAATCACCTAAAACTTCAACAATTACAAATATTCATACTTCCTCTATAATGCCAAAATTACACACAATCTCCTAAAAGATCTAAAAAAACCACTTTTAAAATCTGAACATTATAAAAACTTTATCTGGGATTTCCTATAAAAATTATTGGGGATTAAATGACAAAACTTTAAAATTTATTGGGGTTCTCTGTTAAAATTTAATGGGGGATGTTTTGATCATTTAACCATCGTTAATTAATGATGTTAATTCAGCGGGATTTCTACCAATATTTATTGAGGATTTAATGAGTTTCAAATATATTTGAGGTTCGGTGTCAAGCACCCAAACTTATTCGGGATTTAGTGAAAGGTTACCCATATATTTTCCAATTTTTATATAGAGGGTAAATAGATGTTATAGGGAAAAAAAATCGAATATAAATAATCAAAATATTTGACAATGTGCAATGCGATATAAACTTAGTTAATTATTGATAAGTTTTCATATGCATTTGACATAACACTAAACTCAACCTCTAGTCTATTTTGGTTTCAATTTAGCCATGGACAAAATGCAAATGATCTCCCAACAAGTCTAGTTGGTACGTATATCTTCCCATGAAATTCGGACCTCTATCTGCACCGGCTCGATCACAACTTACGAAATGAATGCCCAAGGGTCCAATACCCAAAAAATTGATCTGAAAACTTCTCTGCCACGTGTCAGTTGGATACTCTTCTCCCCCAACTCTTTCGCTCTGGCAAACCGAAGTCAATTACGAAACTACCCTCACGTGCTAAATCCCGACGTTGCATTCCATTTTACTCCTCCAACTTGCGCAACAAGGACTCTCTAGTAATTTCCGCCCCAATTATTGCCAAAACTATCCCTTTCATTTTCTTGGGTTTTTTCTGCAAGTTAATAAAAAAGGTAAATTATTGGAGCTCCCTGCCACTTCTCCTTTAAATACCCTCTCACCCTTCTCCCTTTCTACTCGTACTCAACCCACCCTATTCAAGACACCAATCGCCCCCCTCTATCTCTCTAAACAATTCAAATAACCCCCTCAACAAAATGCAAATTACAAAAGTGCATGAATCAAGCAGTAGCTCACTTCCAACACTAGCCAAAAAAGTCCTGCACATGTTCAAGATCGTATACTACCTGCTGAAAAAGGGCATAACCTCCAAGAACAAGCTGATGATGGATCTCCACCTCCTCCTCAAACGCGGCAAAGTTGCCGGAAAAGCCCTCGCCAACCTCATCCACTTCCACCACCACCACCCGGAGATCCCCTCCTCCTCCTCCTCCTTCTCCTCCTTCTCGTGCCGATCAATGGACCCAAATCTCTCCTTCTACAACCCTCGAGAAGTCGAGTTCAGCTGCAGCAACACCCCCTGCAGGCCCCACCGAAAGAACCGCTACAACCACCATAACAACAGAAACTACTCCTACGACTATGAAGCTTTCGTCGCCATCGCCAAGGCTTTGGAGATGCTGAACAGCAACAATAATAACAATATTTGCGAAGTTTCGGACGCAGAGTCTGTCGCTCCTTCGCCCATGATCGCGTTCGGGAAGAGCACTCCACTGACAGTGAGGCAGCTGAGGATCACTGACTCGCCTTTCCCGCTGAAAGAGGACGAGGTTAACGATGGAAAGATCGATAAGGAGGCCGATGATTTTATTAAGAGGTTTTATAGGCAGTTAAGGATGCAGCAGAGCCCGGCAACCACAACACCTGAGTACAAATTCTGGCGAGGTTGAGTTGGGAATTTGGTCGTTACAATTATTATAATAATTAATCAGTGCTGTTGTACTTTAGGAGTGCTCTTTTCTTTTTAACAGAATGTATGTATAGTATTTTATTATGTTCTCAATCCATTTGAGAGAGTCAGTTTTTCTTTCTTAGTAAGAATTGGGTGTTGAGAGTTTCTGAGCTGCTCTCTGCTTTCATTAGTTAAATGTTTTTGTTTATATGTTTAAATTTAGCATGATAAATTTATTCTAGTTTGTTTGTTTAAAGATTTTTATTGGATAAGATATATATAGAAAGGACATGAATAATCCAAAACATGAGAATATTCTGATTTTTTCCCACTGTTTTGGGAGCAAATTTACGATCCCATGTCTCGACAAAATAACACCGTCCGTTTGCTGTCAGTTCCACTTGGAATTTTTCAGCACGAAACGTACATATATAGATCCAAAGGTAAATCTGGAAAATTGACAAATACTTCAATCATCTTGTTGGATTATTCATTAAAACTTACCTAATAAAATAAATTAGTATAATAATTTTATAAAAATAGATAGAAATTCTGAATCAGTAACTCACAAAATATTATAATTATTATTATTTGATTAGCTGATACAATTGAGCCCCAGCCAGGTAGTATTGAAGCCTCTCAAAGTCACGTCACATAGTGGGTATAAAATATTATTATTAGTTTCTACTAATTCAAATATCGGCACCAAAAATTCTCTCTAAATCAAATTAAGGTAAATTACACTAATTAAACCCAAATAACTTTTAGCAATTTGCAGTAAACCCCTAATAACTTCTAAAATCGCACTAAACTGCTAATAACTATTGGAATTGCAGAAACCCCCAATAAGTTTTTGAAATTTTCAAATAGCTCCCATGATAGTGTCAGTCCACATTTAATTAGAACCTAAATGTGTCACCATCACAAAATGTGGATTAACGATCTCATGGGGGTTATCTACAAATGCAAAAATTTTTTGGGAGTTTTCTACAATTAGAATAGTTATTGGAACCTGGTTATGTGATTTTAGTGAATATTGGAGGTCTCTGCAAAATGTTGAAAGTTCTTTTGGAGGGTTTTTTTTTTGGGGGGGGGGGGGGGGGGGGGGGGGGTAATTTACCCTCAAAATCACTTCTGAGCTCATTTTCTTTTTGTCATTCCAGTGTAATATATAGTTTCTTATTGAACTCTATACAAGGGATATTTCTCTAAAGAAAATCAAATAATGGATTGAAAGTCTATGTCCCATTTGGCGAAGTGGAATTCCTTTCAGAACCATCTACAATGTGCCTGATCCCAACCATGAAGAGGGATAGTGAAATACCAAAATTGTCCACCTACAAGATATTTGTAGGGCTCAGAACATTCTGCACGATGCAGAACATTCATAGAGGATCTCTATTTGGTAACCTCTAAAAATGCGTCATGATTAATCCTGATCACATGTTAGGAAGAACATTGTTTGGAAAAAACTGGACCAATGTTGGTCTCTTTTCCCTGTGTCAAAAAATTCTCTAAAATTAGTTTTGTTTTGATTTATCCTTGAATGAAAAGAGAACCAACTGTTTATCTCAAAACTTGATCAAAGTCCGTCCTAGCTAAATTTTGAGTAGTTTGCTAAACTAAGTCTTATAGTTCTTTTTGCCGACCTAATCTTTAGCTGGAAAGAATCATTAAACCCAAACTAAACATTGATAGCATGACATGAGTGTATCTCGGTGAAGATTCTAATTGGCACCTAAGTGCCGCCAATAAAAACTATTATAAACTTATTTCGCTTTACCTCTTTACTAAAAGCAATTCAAATTTAACTAACAGTTGTCAAACTGACAAAGGACAAATAATCATCTTCATCTCTCTTTAACTTTGCTAATTGGTTGCAAGTGATCGAGCCACACGTTTCAAGCATATAAATCAATGACACCAAACTTAGCAAATATCACATGACACGTGTCAAAAAGCAGTTGGCTTTGCATCTCAAATTCCAAGTAACAGTTGGTTCAGGCAGTCTCAGTACTCTTGTAGCTTTCCCGTTGTCGAAGCAATGTGTGTTTTGTGTATCAACGCGTCCCTTCAGTCATAGCCACAAGAAGAGAGCTGCCTTCTTTTGAGCTAACTTTACTTAGTCTCTCTTGCTGTGGTTTAAGTTTGATCAACTCCACCAAACTTTATTCATTTGTTTTTATTTGATGTGTACTTGCTTTATGTTTTAACGTTCGGTAAGGATTAAAGTTAATCCACTCATAAGTTTTGGGCCCAAAAGTCTTTAGTAGCAGGCCCTAAACGTGGAATGGTTTCAAAAAGGAATTAAGAGTTCAAGGACACCGAAGCTCTATAATGATGTTGCTTCCTATTATTGAGGAAATGGTCGACTTTTGTACGGTCAATGATTTTAATTAGGGGGAGATATTTTCAAAATCTTGCTAGCCAGCTAATATTTTGGTTATGGGTTAGTATATATACTTGTCAAGTTGATCATTGTTAGGGAATGTTCATAATTGGAAAGGAGAAACCAAAAGCTCTAAAAAGTCAAGACTTTGTGAAATTTGAGTCTCTTAGTCTCATACGAAGGCTTAATCCTTTAAAGGACAATTTCAAGGAGATACCCGGTGGAAGTGAAGATCTTAGGGTAATATGCTTATATGTGAAGTCTCTAATTGTCGACCTTAGGGGTAATATTGTTACTCCTTAATGATTACTATAGTTTGTGTGGAACTCTCTGTAAACAGCATACAACATGAAAATAAATTCTTTAATGTGCCTCAGATTTGTCCATGTATAGCCATTGAATAATTCGATCCACATGGATTAGATAGCAAACTTTTAAGAGTTGTACAATTTACATATGATGTTCGAAACACAGCAAAAAACAAACCACAAATCCACAATAGAAAAACAAAAAAAAACTAGAACATCAATCAGAGAGATCTGGAGATTTAACGAGATACGGCAGTGTAATCACCTATGTTCTCAGAGTATATTGACCAAGACCTTCTACAGACGTCCAATTATGGTTCCCAATGATATGAGTTCTCTATGTAATTAGATTCCACAAGACAACAATTGACTGATTTTATTTTGCTTGTGAAGACTGACATACATGAAGAATAAATAACACTCTGGCCTAGAATTAAAACCCATAGAATTTTAACTTGCTACTAAGGATACAATAGACAACAGCTCCACTAACGACAGTCTTGCTCCGGCCAGCAGAGGCAGTGCCTCTGGCAGGTGTCTCTAAGGGAACGAAAAATTAATTGATGTTTTTTGTTGAGGATATTTTAGTAATTTAGACATAAAGACAAAAATCTCATAATATAAACATGTATTTCAACAACTACAATTACAAGGATTAGGATCACAATTATGGACTTCACTCTCCTTTAATCACAATCTGAACTTGGTTATCACTTATTAAGAGAAATCATGCCCACTGTTTATGTTAGATAGTTAATTGTAGGGTAATTGGATATTTGGAGGAGTTTAGCATTCCTTGATTTTCTTTGATGGCTAATCAACTGAGGAGAAGAAGTAGATTCCTGCACAAAAACACACGTTAGAGGGCCGCCATTTATTGCTCAGGTGTGCCCTTTACCTTCCAAGTCAGTAATAGATTAAGGAAACTTACAGAATCTAGTTTCAGGGAGTAATTTAGCAATTTTTTGTGTACCTTTAAATAGCGGAGATTGCCCACTATTTATAGAGGGTTGATAGGGGTAGATCGGTAATTTGACTGGGTCGATGCAGTCAGCTGATCAGACCGCTGTAGACGGTTAAAATATATTTCGTCCAAGCCAATATGCAGCTTGGATCCAAGAAGTGAACGCCCATGTGCTAAACGCTTCAAATGGGCCTAAACTCGAGCCCACAACAAGCTGTAGCGAAGTCCGCCTAACAGAGAATGTGAATTTCGCCACACAGCTCATCTCGACCCTACCCGATCAAGTTAGGAGTGGTCGATTTCCAATTCAGACCTTATGCTGAGTCAAAAGGCGTCATCAAGTCGGCCAAGTCACGAGCTAAATTCAAACTCACCGACAAAGTTCGCCAACCAATTAACTTCGCCAGCGAAGTTCGCTAACCAATCAATTAGCGAACTTCGCTCACAGCAACCCACATGGGCCACATCATCCACGATTCAGAAGATGGCTCATCCACGTTTGCGTGAGCTTCGCCCAAATGCCTTTAGCGAAGTTTGCCAACCAATTAATAAGCAAACTTTGCCACTCAGCCGTTTAAGAGCTATTCTTAAGGGGATAACTGCTCCCCCACTATCTCCTATCTTGATGACCACTTAATCCATAATTAAAGGCCATTAACTCTCTCTATTAACCTATAAAAGGAGGAAGAGATTGTTCATTTTGACACCACTAGACACACATATGTAGAGAAGAGAAATCGAACACCCCATTCACACGCATTTTTTTCTTCTATTTTGGTTCTAAGAGAAGACTGAGCTATCTTCTAAGCAACTAAATTAGGGACCAACAGCAGGAGACCCGTCGTCTTAGTCAGATCGTCAACGAGTACAAGATTGACCCATCATCGGTACGCAGAAAAGAACCCCAGATAATATTAATTTTCTTATTTCTCTTTTATTGTAATTTGAGTCAATTGTAATATAAAAGACCCGAAATAGGATGGCGACTCCACTGGGACTACTTTCTCCTCCGATGAGAAAATTATATTACAGTCCGACACTAAGACCCTCGGGTCTTTTCTGAGTCGCTAGTCATAGAATTTGACCAAATGAAACTCGAGGAATTTATTTTCTCAAACCAATCATCAGTGGCAACTGTAAGAAGTTGCCATAAAATTCACCGCAGTGCAAACTTATGGTCCAAATCGACCGCCGCGTGTGTAAAGGTGACCTTCACCAAAGATGATTTTAGCTTAGCAGGAAGACAAACGAACTAGGCCCGAGCGAAGAAACATCGACCATCGCCTCGAGCGAAGGTCAAGACATTCTCACGTCTTCTAATTTTGGACATTAGTCCATAACTCCCTTGGGAGTTCGATTTAAAGCATCTCGCGATGCTCGCTATGCTTCCTCGATAGAAGCGAAGAATGGGGGTAATCCCTCGTTCAAATTCTCGCAAGGGAATAACATTGCTAAGGGTGATCTATCTGACTTCGCTAAGTGAAAGTCTGGCCAACATCGCCACAAGCGATATTCGCATGCCAAAATCCAAAATGGCGACGTTAGAACTACTGGTGATCTGAGAGAGTTCCTATCTCTGAAGAGAGCTCGCTAATGTCAGCATTGTGCAACCCTCAGAGAAGTAGTCATGGCAATTCAGAAGAATTGCCAATGTAAACCTATTCCTGAAAAGGTATCGGTTTTCAGTCATTTCAGTCATAATCTTGAGCCTTGAGTTTGAACCAAAAGACGACGACGCATCGAAAGGGCAAACTCTAGGAGTTCACAGTCAAGACAACTAGTGCAATCTCTGGAGATGAGGAAGAAGGCGCGGACAGTCCGTCCAATCCGAGACACTCTCTTGGCATCGGAGGCATATTGCCAGAGACCGATGGTGTCTAACGCCACACCATATTAAGGCAGAGAGCAGCAATCCCATTCGACTACTCTCTCCTCCAAACATGAATGCCGCGGGCTCCGACTAAAGTGAACCAACCTACTTTCAGTGAAGCTAACTCTGTCATAGTGCCGAACATAACCCCTAGCTTAAGTCAGGAGAAACAATGGGTGGCAGACATGACGGACCGGGAAGATCTTCACGCTCAGATGGAAAATCCAAAGGAAGCTTAAAATGAGCGATTTGAGCGTTTGGAGAAAATGTTCGAGCAGCTCCTACCAACCTCTCAGCCTCGTCCGAGTTCTTCGAAGGGGAAATGACCAATCATTAAATTCTCCCAAGAAGAAGAACAAGTGCATCAAGAAGACACAAATTCTGACCACTTAGGTTCAGAAACAATGGCACCTCTGAAGCCAAGCAAGGAAGCAAAGACCCTAGAGGACATCCAAAAATAGCTCAATGCCCTTTCACAGAACTGAGCTCAAGAATGTTGGAATTATTCAGTCTTATCCCATTGAGTGGGACATGGTTCCCTACCCGATGAAGTTTAAGCTGCCAATGTTGCATATATTTGATGGCAAAGGTTCTCCGAACCAACACATCTACTACTTCTACTAACAAACTAGGAATGTAGTGGGTAATGACGCCATTAAGGCACGATTTTTACTGGCACCCTTCAGGGGGTAGCCTTCGATTAGTTTCAGAATCCGCCTGAGGGTTCAATCAAATCCTGGGCTGATCTAGAATCAAAGTTTCTCTCACAATTCCATGAGGAATAATTAGATGTCACCATGGCCAAACTCCTCTCCGAAAAGCAAAAACAAAATGAGACGGTCAGGGAATTCATCGAGAGATTCCATAATCTGACATTGTGATGTTGAGATATGCCGTTGTCGATGCTACTCCAAACTTGTCGGCATAATTTTGTGGGTCGTATAGAAGCTCATATGGGCGCTGTCACGGCCAATATATTAAAGGATTTGATGGAACAAGCTGAGATAGCAGAGAAATCATCAGAGCATTTCAACAATGATTATCACATTTTAATTACATTTTTATACCCTCATTACCTATTTTATATGAATAAAGATATTACTAATAATCGTTTTTATCTTAATTTGCAGGTAAATGAAGGCCCAAGATACCAAAGTGATCCAAGAGAAATTCGTGAAGAAAAATCAAGAAAAGACAAATTCAGTTGGAAACCAACCGATTGGCCAACCGATTGGTTCGCAACAGATTCCGGATTAAGGGCTGATTTCTCTTTCTTGTTAGCCAAGTTTGATCCAATGGTTCACATCAACTCCGTTGGGCTATAAATAGGGGTGAATGCTGAGGATTTTGAGTGTGAAATATTTTATAAAAACTCTATTTGGAGAGGAGGGTTACTCTTAATTGAGAAGACCTTCCAAAAATTATAACTTTTGTTACACAATAAATAAAATTTTTCACCCCTTCAATTTCCTTTCTCTTCTCTTTGTCCAAGGACCAAAAGGAGGATGAAGATGAATTAGGAATTATGGGTTTCTCTTTTATTTCTTTTCTCTTCTTTATTTTCTTATTTGTAGAATATATTTACTTTTATGCAATTTACTTTCTTGCAATTTACTTTCATGCAATTTAATTCCATGCAATTTACTTTCATGTCTTGTCTTTAATTCATAGATTAGATTTACTTTCATTGCAATCTTCTTTTCTTTTTCTTTATTTCTTGCTCTTTTTCATTCTTGTAATTATGTTTATTTTTCCTCCTCCCTCTCTTGATTTCTTTTATTTTTCTAAGATGTGGAACTAAACCTCTTGTGGGGATCTAGTTTTGCATGAAACTAGTCTAATTTCTCTCTTATATTTGTGAATCACTCTCTAATGCTTAAAATGATCATGTTTAGGATAACTAACTAGAGAACTAATCGGTAGAAGAAGAATTTGATAGTCTATGCTTTCCTTAAGTGGTTTGATAGGTTATGCTTATGAATTCTAGGATTACTATCTTGTTGTTATTCTCCTCATGAGTATTGATTTTATTTAGGTGATAATTTGATAGGTTATGCTTTCCTTAAGTGGTTTGATAGTCTAAGCTTAATAAATCTAAAATGAAATGTGATAAAAGAGAATGGTTAATATCTTATAAGTAAGATTAGCTAGTGGACTCAATTCTAGATTCCTTCATATTTCTAATTGAATCCTCCATCTTTTGCTTTATTGATTTTATTTTCTTGATCTTAATTTCACTTCCTTTTTACTTCTCACACTCTCTCATTCTCATTTTGGTTTATTTACATACATCCGTTTTCATTCTCTAATCTCCTCACTCTCACTTTCATTTTGCTTTTATTTACACTTAATCCACAATCCACTCTCTACTCTTTTCATGACCACTTTCACCATGTACATAAACTCCTAATTGTCTTGCGCATAATTTGAGAACCAAAACTTGAACAAAACTCTTCCTACTTCCCGTTCCTCGAGGGATCGATAATCTTATATACTATAACTTGATAAGTTGTATACTTGCAACTTAGGAGGTAACCATTTATTTCCCACCAAGTTTTTGGCGCCGTTGCCGGGGAATGGTGCATAAGTAGGATTTTGATTAACTTTGGTTTCTTAAGTTGTGTGTTTTTCTTTTGTGAAGGAATTTGGAACTTGAAGATTAAGAGTTGAAGAATCAAGATTGAAGATTTGCCTCCAATGAGGCTTTGGATAGCGATTGCGTGGGTAACTCTTCTTTCTAGTATTCTCAATTCCACCCTTTAGATAGTTCATTCACATTAGAGACAATTAGGATAAAAAAAATAAAATAAATAAATAAATAAATAAAAATTTTACCTTTGTCTAATCCTTAATAAACTTCATTTCTTTGATTGTCGACCATAATAAAAATGAAAAGATTTTTATTTTTACATCCTTTAGTTGCTTTTAATTTCTAGGGTTGCATTTCATATAATAGTAGGAATTCACCAAAGTGATTTGAGCATCTTGATTTGGCACTCACTTGAAAATATCTTAAGCGCAAAACCCCCTAATCAAGATAAGGTGAGGGATTTCATCACCCTTTCCTTAGCCCAAAAATCACTAATTCCTCACTACACTTACCCAAGCCTCTTAAATTTTGATTAGACGTTGGCCCCTAAGGTTTCGAGCTCATTAAGGAATAAGAATTCCTTAAGTGAACCGGTCCAAGTTTATTTGGATTAATTGGTGTCTAAGGTAAGGTTTAGGAGTTGCGTAAGGCGCTCCGCAAGGAAAGAGGTACTTAATTGATCTTTGATCTCTCTCTAGTACTATCCTTACCTGGCTAATTACCCAAGTAAACTTTAATCTTTTCATTATGAGAATTTTTGGTTAGGAGCTAGTCTAAGTCAAGTTTAGGCTTAACCCTAGAGTTAGGGTGATTGAAAAGTGATTGCCTTGATTTGCTTTTAGTTAGTTTTTCCTTTTTCTTTTTTTTTTCTCATCATCTTCTTAACTTTTTCTCTTGTCCTTTTTCATAAATTTTTTTTTGATTTTGGTGTATGCAAACTTGGGTTAGGTATAATACCAATCGTTTAATTCGTTTTGATCCATCTCTTGAACCAAACGAAATGGCCAATACTAACCCACCTGTTCTTCAAGATGTTTGTTACCCCACTAGAAATGCAATCCCCTCTTGCATAAAACTCCCCGAGGTCAATGGAGCAAATTTCAAACTTAGACCGCATTTTATTAATATGCTTCTCAAATTCCTAGGTGTAGAAATCGAATACGCTTACATTTTCATCTCCGAATTTGAAGAAGTTTGCCTCATGATCAAGATGAGGGACTTAACCGAAGATGCGATCAAACTCTACTTTATTCCATTTGCCCTTAAGGACAAAGCCAAAAAATGGCTGTATAGCTTGCCCACAGATTCCATCTCAACTTGGGGTGAATTTATAAAAGTTTTCCTGAAAAAATTCTTTCCTATCCACAAAACGGTCAAGCTTAGAAACAGCATTCAAAATTTTAAAATTGTCCCAGGAGAACCTTTTTGGATGTATTTTGACAAATTCAAAGATCTTCTTATCCAATGTCCTCACCATGGTCTTGAAAAGTGGCGATTATGCCAAATCATTTATGAAGGATTGGATTATTCTTCAAAAACTTCCTTAGAGTCAATATGTCAAGGGGATTTCATGAAGAAAAATGCCGATGAAGCTTGGGATTTTTTAGAGAGTTTATCCAAAAAAACCATGCAGTGGGAATATTGTGATGACCGTGTTTCATCAGTTTCCCAACCCAAAACCAAGGGTCTTTCCTTAGAAACGAACATAGCCTCTCAAGCAAAGATGACTACAATCATGCGTAGGTTAGAAGCTTTAGAAGTCAAAGAACGAGCTCCAACCAAATCAACCAAGTTTCGCCAAAGTTGTCATAATGCTCTGTCTTCATCTCATGTTTCGGAGGAATGTCCTCTTTAGGATCCGTCACCACTAGGTCGATAAACGCCGCATTCCAGCCCTGAATGATCCATTTTCTCCAACCTACAATCCGTGTTGGAGAAATCATTCAATTTTGCATGGAATCGTGGAAACTACTCCCGAATCAAAATTTCACTCCTCTTTAAACCAACAATTTTCTAGGGGAAACACACCTCTCAATTTTCAACTACCGAATCTATCATTTCAAAATCAGTCTCCTCATCACCAATCTGTAAATCACACTCCTCAAATTGCTGATCATGATAAACGTCTTAATATTTTGGAAAAGGGTCTAGAAACTTTGATTAAAACCTCTACACAAATCACGAACTTGTTGACTCAAACATCAAACACGTTGAATTCCTTCATGCAATCAACCGAGTAAATCCTTACTTCCAACCCTCAAGTCATAGCTAGGTTAGAAACCCAACTTGGTCAACTAGCTAATGCCATGAGTGAGAGAGAGAAAGAAACTTTTTCGAGTCAACCTGTGACCAACCCAAAGGACATGGGTACAAGTTCAGCCTATGAGGCTCAAGTGAATGCAATCCATTCACTCCGATCAGGTAGAGAAGTCGATAATCAGGTTAGAATGCCTCCAAGCCCAACGCATGAACCCGAACAAGTTAGTTCTCCTTCTAATAAATCACCCAATTCTAATAACCAAGAGCCTGAACCCGAACCTGAGCCTAATTTTGATCGGTTTAAACCAGTTGCTCCATACCCAGATAGACTCAGGCCTAGGAATCACTCCCCTCAGGAGGAAAAGATCCTAGAAACCTTCAAGCAGGTTAAGGTCAACATTCCTCTCTTAGATATAATTGAACAAATCTCGACTTATGCCAAATTTTTGAAAGATTTGTGGCACTAAAAAGAGAAGAATAAATATTCCGAAGAAAGTCTTTCTTACTGCCAATATCACTGATATAATCTCAAAGTCCATGCCTCTGAAACATAAGGATCCAGGTTGCCTTTAGTAATAAGGTAGGATTTAATGTAGAACGTAAGCTTCTTATGTTTCAACTTTTATTCTACATTTTTATTTTTTATCTCATAATAATAAAAGAATTTATTCTTCTCTCAATGAGAGTTTCTTATTCTTCTTTATTAATATATATATATATATATATATATATATATATATATATATATATATATATATATATATAAAGAAAAAAGAGATATATGAAAAAAAGAATAAATTTTTTGACTTCATCCTCCTCATACCAAAGGTAATTGCAGATTTTTCATTGTTCTTGGTCAATCGAACAAATATAAGTGATTCCATTCTTATCTGTTTCACTTTGTGCATTATAGAGTTTGCATTGAGGACAATGCAAAATTTAGGTGTGGGGTGGGGATTAGTTATTTTTATCTTTATCTTAGTCATTTTTCTTCTTTTATATATATATATATATAAAAAGAAAAAAATAAAAATTAAAAAATATAAATAGTCACTTGCCAACTTAATAGAGTTAATTAATAATTGATCTATTTCATAGAATTTAAGTCTTCTAATCCTTAGTTAGTTCTATACTCAAATTTACCTTTATGATAACTCCAAATAAATTTCTTAAGAAATAATTTTCAAAGTAGTATACTTTACTTAAGTTTTAACTTAGATTTTAATTAAAGTAATGAAATTCTTGCATGCCTAACTTAGAGTTGAAAATAATTTTTCAAGTTGTCTTGATCCAAATATTGTTCAGAATATATATACATATACACATATATATATATTATACTAACTTAACAAAAGAAGAAAAATTTCTCTTAAAATCATTGATGGTTCTATTTTACTAAGCCTAAGTTGACTGAGTAATTAAGCCCGAGGAGTATTTCTATGCTTAATGACCTAAGCCCAATGGGTTGGGATTCATTGGCCCAAAACTCGCTAAATGGTCACTTAGAAAGCCGATTAAAAGAACAAAACCACCAAGGAATAAAGAGTAAATAAAAAAAATTTAAAAATTTTTAAAAAAAGCATACTAACCATGTTTTTATATATAGTTATATTTGTATATGTTCTTGAAGAATTAAATGGATTAAAAACTTGAAGTTTGTTTAAAACAAAGAGTTAGCATGTTCTTTTCAAAACTTTTAAATTAAAATTTTGAGTTAAACTTGGTTTTGTATAACTATAATGGAAGGATTTTCTTAAGAAAATTACATTGGAGTTATGATAAAAACGTTTTCTTGAGTATTAACCAACTTCAATTGGAATGTTTGAAGATATCAAATGAATTAATTATTTCATTAACTTTTTTAAATTGGCAAGTTGACTGAATTTTGTGGGTATATTCACTGCAAACCCTCACGAGACTACAACTCGTCCACTAGGGTAACCTAGGGGTTTAAAGGCTTGTTGTATGCGCTAAATATAACCGCGATTCCTGCGAAAGTGTGTTAGGTTTTCTTTTTATTTTATTTGCTAGAGGACTAGCAAAAGTTTAGGTGTGGGGGTATTTGATTATCACATTTTAATTATATTTTTATACCCTCATTACCTATTTTATATGAATAAAGATATTACTAATAATCGTTTTTATCTTAATTTGCAGGTTAATGGAGTATTAATGAATAAGAGCCCAAATGACTCAAATCCTCTGATTTTCTACCAATTTTTGAAAACCAAATATGAAGACAAACGAAGGCCCAAGATACCAAAGTGATCCAAGAGAAATTCGTGAAGAAAAATTAAGAAAAGACAAATTGGTTGGAAACCAGGTTAGTAACCGATTGGCCAACTGATTGGTTCATTAGACAAATTAAGGGCTGATTTCTCTTCCTTGTTGGCCAAGTTTGATCCAATGGTTCACATCAACTCTGTTGGGCTATAAATAGGGGTGAATCTTTGAGGGTTTTGAGTGTGAAATATTTTGTAAAACTCTATTTGGAGAGGAGGGTTACTCTTAATTGAGAAGACCTTCCAAAATTGTAACTTTGTTACACAATACATAAAATTTTTCACCCTTCAATTTCCTTTCTCTTCTCTTTGTCCAATGATCAAAAGGAGGATAAAGATGAATTAGGAATTGTGGGTTTCTCTTTTATTTATTTTCTCTTCTTTATTTTCTTGTTTGTAGAATAGATTTACTTTCATGCAATTTACTTTCTTGCAATTTACTTTTATGCAACTTAATTCCATGCAATTTACTTTCATGTCTTATCTTTAATTCATAGATTAGATTTACTTTCATTGCAATCTTCTTTTCTTTTTCTTTATTTTCTTGCTCTTTTCATTCTTGTAATTATGTTTATTTTTCCTCCTCCCTCTCTTGATTTCTTTTTATTTTTCTAAGATGTGGAACTAAACCTCTTGTGGGGATCTAGTTTTGCAAGAAACTAGTCTAATTTCTTTCTTATATTTGTGAATCACTCTCTAATGCTTAAAATGATCATGTTTAGGATAACTAACTAGAGAACTAATCGGTAGAAGAAGATTTTGATAGTCTATGCTTTCCTTAAGTGGCTTGATAGGTTATACTTATGAATTCTAGGATTACTATCTTGTTGTTATTCTCCTCATGAGTATTGATTTCATTTAGGTGATAATTTGATAGGTTAATGCTTTCCTTAAGTGGTTTGATAGTCTATGCTTAATAAATCTAAAATGAAATGTGATAAAAGAGAATAGTTCATATCTTATAAGTAAGATTAGTTAGTGGATTCAATTCTAGATTCCTTCATATCTCTAATTGAATTCTCTATCTTTGCTTTATTGATTTTATTTTATTGATCTTGATTTCACTTCCTTTTTACTTCTCACACTCTCTCATTCTCATTTTGGTTTATTTACATACATCCGCTTTTATTCTCTAATCTCCTCACTCTCACTTTCATTTTGCTTTTATTTACACTTAATCCACAATCCACTCTCTACTCTTTTCATGACCACTTTCACCATGTACATAAACTCCTAATTGTCTTGCGCATAATTTGAGAACCAAAACTTGAACAAAACTCTTCATACTTCCCGTTCCTCGAGGGATCAATAATCTTATATACTATTACTTGATAAGTTGTATACTTGTAACTTAGGAGGTAACCATTTATTTCCCACCAAACAAGTTCGAACCCCGCACCAACTTCAAGGGCAATAAAGGCAAGCAAGGGCAGTCCTCCCAACAGAAAGCTAAAGAGATTTTCGCAATTGAGGTCCAGAATCTAACAACTAGAAAGGGAAACCAAGGAAGAATTTTTAGCGTAATTACTCATTCAAAGATGAACATATGGTGGCTATCTTCCATGTCCTCAACAAGGATAACTGGCTAAAGCTTCCTGAAGTCCGGCGCCCTGAAGAAATTAGAAAGACTGATGATCCCAACTACTGCCTTTATCACAGAATGTAGGGACACCCGACGAAGAACAGCTACATCCTTAAGGATAAAATAAAGACCTTTGTCGAGTCAGGAATCCTCAAGCTCAAGCCTGAGCAAAAGAAAGTCACTGTCAATATGGTGACTCTAATTCAGCTCCATGCTGGAATCCCAAGCCCAAGATGGTATTGTCCCCATTCCTACTACAAGGATGAAAGTGGTCAATCATGACCAACGAAATCGATAAAGCCAAGGCTTAGTCCCTCTTACTATAGCAAGAGGGGAAATGATGTGAGTACATCCCGACCTTCTCCAAGATGAACATTGGACTTTTCCTAAGTCCAAGACAAGGAGCAAGCGTAAGATGAAGTCCTGGAACATCATCTCCGCAATCGTTGGAGAGGAATCTCTACGAGTGACTTCACTCACTGATTTAGAGGAAGAGAAAATTATCATGGTGGGGACAACATCTGGTTGAGATTATTTAAAGAATTATGATCAGCCAGGACCCTCTACGCAACTTGAACCGACCAAGCAAAAGGAGACTCGGTTCGACAAAGTGTTGCACCGCCCCTCAGACGATCCAAAAGCCCCATTCCGATATGATATTATGGCCCAATTAGCCAATATCCAGGCTCATATAACCTTATTCAAACTTCTACGTTTGTCTAATAAAATGAGGGAGGCTTTGAAAGAAGCTCTGAACGACAGTGATGCGTTCCTCGCCCACGGTCGAGCCTCCTCAGGATGAATAATACAAGCAGTGCTATCAGTGCCAATGGCAGGCGCCTTGTATCACCTTCACTCCAGAAGACAAGCTCATCAAAGACCATCATCACAACCGACCCTTTTACTAAACCGGGCATGTGTGGTCGGCAAAGGTTGAGAGGATTCATATCGACTCAGGCTCTACGTTGAGCATAATTCCATTGAAACTCTTGAGCTATTTGGGTATTCCCTTTACAAGCTCTCAAAAACTACCGCCACCATATTTGGCTTCAACTCCAGTAGTAGTCGATCTCTTGGAAAGATCTGACTTAAATGTCAGATCGGTGATTTAAAGATAGAAGTGACTTGTTATGTCATTGATGTCGAAACACCCTCCAACCTTCTCCTCAGACGACCGTGGATCTATTCTAACATGATCGTCCTATCAACGCTTCATCAATGTTTTAAGTACATCGATGAGCAGGGGGTTCAACAAAAGGTTGATGTTGAAAAGCATCCCTTCAAAGGGGTAGAAAATTACTATTCGACTCTCTCTTGCATGATGAAAATCATACAATTGAGATTGTCCTTCCCAATGATGAAGATAGAGGTAATGAAGCAAACAACGAGCCAAATCCTAATGATGATCCAATCTGGGAAATGGAATCACTTGTAATTACTCTCAAGGATCCATGTATTGACCAGTCAACCGAAGATTAGGGCGACTGGATCTTTAATAAAAAAGAGTTTGCATATGACTACTCTTTAAACTCTGAGTATGAAAACTCAAGAGTCGAAACTATGATGTCTAGGCTAGCTTTCGAATCAACTTTTTACATGCCTACAAATGAGTCTTACTCGACTCATCAGAACCTAGGCAACTCAGAGGATGCTACCTTCACGGTCCAAGCTAAAGGAGGTGGTCGAAATCCTATAGGCTTTGGAAAAATCGAGCCGTGACCTCACTTATCAAGCTCAGATGAGGAAGCTGAGGGAATTCTAGAATTCTCCCATTACAGCCAGCAATCTCAGCTTATAATGGCAAAAATGGGATACAACTTCGCTCTAAAATATGGATTGAATTTCAATCAAGGACCGAGGGTTCCTCTAATCCCCTTTGTACCAGAAGGGGAGGCTTTCGATTATTATAATCGAACTAAACGTTGACTAGGTTACATTTTCCCTGAGGCCAATTAACAAATAGGACCAGCATCTGATGATTTCCTAAGCAGCTCTTCAGACATGTCTGGCTGGGATTCTGACATCAGCATTGACCCATGATTGGCGAATTCACGGTTAACATGGTCTTGTACAGTTTAACTATGAATCTTGATGAATCCGAAATGTTCGAAGACCCTGAAGATGGTTCCTGGGTGAAATATCTTGAAAAGCAGTGGGAGTCACGCTTTGAAGTCAGCGAACCACCCACCAAAGATAAAGTGATTCAAGTCAACATAGGTGATGAAGTCAATCCCAAATCCATCTTCATCAGTGAAAGTTTATCACTAGCTGAAAAATAAGAACTCATAACCCTCCTTCAAGAGTACATTGACATCGTTGCATGGAGTTACGAAGACATGCCTGGGTTGAACCCCAATGTGGTCATACATCGCCTTAATATTGACCCCAATGTTAAGCCGGTCAAGCAATAACAACAGCGCTTCCATCCTGTGTTGATGGAGCAGATTGGGAAAGAAATCTGCAAACTCATTGAATGTGGGTTTACCCATGAAGACCAACATCCGGATTGGCTAGCCAACATTGTAGTGGTAATAAAAAAGAATGGCAAGATCCGGATCTGAATTGACTTCAGGGATCTTAATCTTGCTTGCCCAAAAGATGAATTCCCTCTCTCTATGACAGTATCATGGTTAACAATACATGTAGGTTTGAGAGGATGTCATTCATGGATAAATTTTCTGGATACAATCAAATCAAGATGCATCCAGATGATCAGAAGCACACAGTTTTCAGAACACCCTTAGAGTATTTTGTTACACAGTGATACCCTTTGGCCTGAAAAATGCTAGAGCAACTTACCAGTGCACGATGGACATGATTTTTCATGAGCATTTGTGCAAGACGGTGGATTGCTACATTGACGACCTTGCGATCAAGAGCCATCACAAACAAGACCATGTCAAAGACTTGAGAACGGTGTTAGAAATCATGAGAAAATATCAACTCAAGATGAATCCAACCAAGACTTTCCTAGGGTTATCATTAGGTAAATTCCTGGGATTTATTGTAACATCCAAAGGAATACATGTCGACTCCAAAAAAGTGAAAGTCATCCGAGAGATGCCACCTCCGAGGAATCTCAAAGAACTCAGAGGCTTACAAGGATGATTAGCCTACATCCGCAGGTTTATAGCTAACCTACCTAGAAAATGTCAACTATTTCAAAGGCTGATGAAGAAAGGTGTTTCGTTCATTTGGAACGATGCTTGTTAAAAAACTTTCAGTGAGATTAAGAGTTATCTCACGAAGCCACCCATTCTAGCCACACCAATATCAGGCAAACCATTCCTTATCTATGTCAGAGCAATGGATCACTCCCTAGGAGCACTTCTTACCCAGAAAAATGACAGTGGCTCTGAGCAAGCCATTTATTATCTCAGCCGAACTATGATTGGTGCCAAGCATCGCTACAATCCAATCGAAAATGAATGTCTAACATTAATCTTTGTACTTCAGAAGATGCGACATTACCTGAGTGGCCAATCCATCCATGTCATCTCAAGAGTCAATCCTCTACGGATACTCATGACAAAACCCGGATTGTTGAACTCCAGGTTAGCCAAATGGGCAATACTGCTTTCACAGTATGACATGACATTCGTGCCACAGAAAGCAGTTAATGGTCAGGCAATAGCTGACTTTTTCATGGATCACCCCATCCCCAAATCTTATAAACTCTATGAAGACATCCCAGATGAAGTCTTTGAGTAAAATGTTACCTCAAACCACCAGGTGTGGCAACTTTACTTTAACGGTGCATCAAGATGCAACTACAAAGCGATTGTCATAGGAGTGGGGGTAGTGCTGATCGATCCCCACGGACATGTCCTTCCTCGAGGCTTATTCATTGATCGAGCCATGCTCCAATAATGTGGCGGAGTACAATGCCCTTATAATTAGCCTGCAACTTGCTCAAGATATAAGTATCAAATACCTTGAAGCTTATGGTGATTTTCAATTGATCATCAATCTGATCAAAGGAGAATATGAGGTCCGCCACAATGACCTTATATCCTACCATGAAGTAGCAAGGAAGCTTGCCCAGTCATTCAAAGGCTTCTATATCAGTTATATAGCCCCGTCTCGAAAACACTCATGCGGATGCTTTGGCATCCCTCGCAGCCACTCTGGCCTTGACTCCCAAGTCTACTAGGTGCATCACAGTGGCTAGCCATCAATTATGCTCCACAGAGCAAATTCTGGAAACTAACAAAGTGCATGTCATGCCAACTCACTTCAAAGTTAATGATTGGCGTTTCCCGATCATTGATTGCGTCTTACACGGAATGTTACTAAATAATTGAAGCAAGCAATCTCTATCCAAAGAATAGATTTACGCTTTTTCTATGATTCTGCTATGCAGACTTT
Organism: Asparagus setaceus; assembly: GCA_012295165.1. NCBI lineage: Eukaryota > Viridiplantae > Streptophyta > Magnoliopsida > Asparagales > Asparagaceae > Asparagus > Asparagus setaceus. Next base: position 9,270,651 of record CM022703.1, read on the forward strand.
GTAACGTCGATCATTCAACGAGGTGTTCCTCCGATGTTTATCACCAAGCGAAGCTCAAGAAACACTCAAGGAATCCCACGATGGTACATGTGGAGGTCATCAACCGCGTCCTAAACTTCAGGACCGACTTCATCGTCTGGGCTATTATTGGCCAATGATGATTGCAGATGTTGTGGCTTATGCCAAGTGGTGTCATGTGTGTCAAGTCCACGCTGATTTTCTGCACTAACCTCCAGAAGAATTGCATCCAATTGTTTCCTCATGGCCATTTGAATCATGGGGCATGGACGTCATCGAGCCGATTGGTCCACCATCTGCTAAAGGCCATCATTTTATCCTGGCCATTACTGATTACTTCTTCAAATGGGCCGAAGTTGTTTCACTCAGAGTAGTCAAGACATCTAACGAGGTTAAGTTCTTTAAACACCATGTGATTTATCAATTCGGCATTCTTTGAAGGATTGTCCATGATAATTGTCCGCAGTTTGCCAGTCGACCGTTCTTCAGATTCTGCAACAAGTTCATAATTCAAGATGTGGCTTCTACGCCAAATAACACGACTACTAATGGTCTAGCCAAAGCTTTTAATAAGACTATCATCAAACTTTTAAAGAAGTTCATACCTTCAGCAATCCTACAAAGCACTGGAAAGACTGAAAGGAGTGGAGAGATCAAACGCCAAGGTCATTCACAAGTCCCATCCGCCCGTCGAAGGGTGAAGGGCTCATCATGTCAAAGTATCCCGGACTTCGCCAAAGAATCGAGGCGAGGCGGCTTTGGAGGGTATCTGTGGCGTTAAACACCTCGCGGTTTGTAGGTCGACATGCTGCGGTTCGGGGCTGGAATGTCGGCGGCTCGTGGATCTCGCGAGGGCTCTCTCAAGAATATCGAGAAAATCCAATCTCCAAAAATCCGACCTCAGAATGAGCACCCCGGCCTATTTATAGGAAACAAGAGGGGGTTTATGGTAACTTTCGGCCGTGCGGATTGCATCGGCGTAATCAGCGTCGCTAATCCTACTCCAACTAGGATTACAGTATGGCTGTTTCCTAATTTATCGAGAAGTTCGGAAGAATATTTTCACAAAAATATTCTTAGGGATAACTTCGATAAATGCGGATCGCATCGGCGTAATCAGCAGCGTCGCCTAATCCTACTCGGCTAGGATTATGAGTATAAACCGTTCCCAATTTAGCGAGAAGTTCACGGAGAATATTACCATGTTCTTAAGGATAACTTCGATAATCTTCAATTTCCTCATTTGTGGAAAAAGTTAATGAATTAGAGACTTATATGGGCCGAACAACGCTCTACCTTGAAAGAACCCCCATCAGATCGGTGCCGATTCGCGGGCGCCGCCGAGGGCCTACCAGCGGCAATTAAGGACTGGAACAAATCCCGGAAGAATACCTCCCACGTGGATGAATACACTCCAACGAGGAGTAATACAAGAGCGACGCCAACCGACGCCGACGAAGGATTCACCGATCAACGGTTCGATCCACGAAGATCGCGACGCCACCAACGCTACACTCGCCGATTGAAGGCCAAAACCCATATAGTTTGAAGCCAATTAGCGTCGTAGTGAAGAATTCCCGATCAGCGGAGGAATCTCGATGGTCAATTGGGCGACAATCCACCGACATGAGTCAACAACAAATGAACGATTGGGATGAGAAATTTGGAGAGTGTTTATAAACTTATCGAACAACAGTCCACACTCCCACTGGCTCCACATCTTTCACTTTGGTCTACGGATGTGAAGCCGTGATACCGTTGGAGATTCAAATGTCATCGTTAAGAATCGTTCTTGCTAAAAAGATGACAACGAAGAACATCATCAGAAGTGGCTCTAAGAACTAGAGGCGCTAGATGAATTGAGACTCCAAACTCAGCAACGAATCAAGATCTACCGAATACGGATCTCAAGAGCCTTCAACAAAAGAGTCAGAGAATGATCCATCAAAGAAGGCGACCTGGTCTTAGCTGTTCGTTGACCCATGGTCATGACACACAAGACTAAAGGAAAATTTCAACCCAAATGGGAAGGCCCATTTGTAGTAGAGACGGTCTACTCAAATGGAGTATATTGCCTAATTGACCAAAATGGCAATAGACTCATGGCACCAATCAATGAAAATTTTTTAAGAAATATTACCCTTGATCCTGGCCAATTTCATCTCCCTATAGAGATTCTGGTCACGTTTAAATTTCCACTTCTGACCATAAATATTGATCATCTTGATCTAAATTCCAATCAAAATCGCCAACGAGTCATCAAGTTAACACCATACCTCTGCTTGACTCCAAATGCATTACCATCGTCATGTTAACATTACACCTCTGAACGGTTTACACCCTAATGATCTAATCGGTTAACATTACACCTCTGTCGGACTATTTCGCCGATTGGTTAACATTACACCTCTATCGACTTGTCTTTTTGGATTCAACCAATTAACATTACACCTCTGTCAATCCGTCTTTATGAAAAAATTAATTAGTTAACATTATACTTCCATCGATTTTCTGCCGTTAAGTTCAAACACTACACCTTTGTCGATCCGCCTTTACCAAAAAATCAATTAGTTAACATTACACTTCCATCAATTTTCTGCTGTTAAGTTAATCTTACACTTCTAAATGGTAGTCATCCTGTGGATTCCTTCAAACCCGATCGGTTAACATTACACCTCTATCGAAAGTTCTATTTGACACGTTAACATTACACCCTGTCAATACTCTAATACTATCATGTTAACATTACACCTTTGAATGGTAACAGCTTAACCAAACTTGATACGTTAACACTACACCTCCATCATTGTGATTCTATCATTTTATCCCTAGACAAGATATCAATACAATACGTTAACATTACACCTCTATCATGCACATATTAAAATCAATAAAAGTTCTTTTATTATTAAAAGAGCTAATCTATTACAAAAAGTCTAAAGGGAATACGGATAAAAAGATTATATTCGAGCAATACATTCGGCTATCCTGGAATCCCTAGCTTCAAGAGCATTCTTCTGGGCTCTCTCCCTCAGAGTCCTGGGATCGATAGGAGAAACTTGAACTCTAACAGCCTCCAGCCTGGTTGTCTTGGCTTAAAGTTTAGCAACTTTGAGATCCCACTCCCAAGCCAACTTAGCCGACTTACGTTCAAGCTCCTCCTTCTGCTATTGAGCTGCTTCCAACCGAGCTTGAGCTACAGCAATGACTGCCTGGCCTCATTGATGGTGGCTTCCCTTTCTAGAATGGTGTTGTGAAGCTCTACCTGATTACCATCAACCGATTCAAGGCTATCATTTAGTCCTTGAAACCTCCTATTGATCTGCTCCATCTCCTTGCGAGCAGACTCTTTGACCTCATGGTGCTTCACTGAGAGCTAACGAAATTCAAGTTCAGCAATGCCATCAACATCAGCTATACGAAGCCATTGCAACTCTTGAAATTGAAGCTCGACCTCGTCAATCATCTTCTTGAACGGTTAAGTACGTACGGTTCCTGCAATCGACGTCAAAAGGCTGAGTTAGTTCCTCAATAAAGCAAGAGTGCGAGCAGATAAGCCTTTCCGCATAGCCAAAGCAGATTTGACACTTCGGTTGAATAGCTTCATTAAGCTCTCGACCAGAATCTGAATCTCAACTCGATCAAATTATCTGGGTCAGGAGATTGTGGAATTTCTGCACGACTCGAAGGACCCGTTTCTGCCAAATCATTAATGCATCTGTGGTCGTCGAAGAAGTGGTTGGCAGGATTTGCATTTGTTCACCGCCCGATAAGAGGAATGGTGCAAGCATGGCCAACATGTTGGAAACATCTACCGTGGTACAAACAACATATGCCACCTCAGCTGACGGGGCGATGGTTCTCACAACAAATGCTATAGTTATCGGTATGTCCGTGGGCACAACTTCAACACTGGTAGTTATGACCTCTGGCTCATTAGATGCATCTGCTGCTCTGATAGGATAATCTTCAAGCTGAGGATCAGGACTCGGTGGCACTACCCTTCCGACTCCTGCTAGAATCAGAGAGACTGATGCATCATCATCTTCATCAGATAACTCAGAAACAACCAATCTATGCCGCACTGCTAAAATGGGTGCAGGTATAGGACTTGCTACTATCTCGATAGTCGGCTTAGACTCGAGAGCACCAGAAGCACACTCGAAATCAGTTGCTGGCTCAAATTCGCCACCCAGCAAACGGTATAGGAGCCGCTCCACTCCCGATCTCCAATCCAGGTTTATCATCTACCAAAATGATGGACAAAGAATCAGTTATCAAAGCAAAGAAGCTACACGAGATCAATAAGAGAAAGGCATATCTGGCATATAAGAAGAGCCGCCTACATCGCCCTCGAAGCCCGCATCATTAGGCTCGGGAAGATAGGTATCGGTGTCGGCTTCGTAATCCACCTTCTCCTCACCTTCTGGATCTTCTTGATTGAGAGGAATGGGCTCTTTGCCTGCATGTAAGAAGCGCACGTCAGCCAAGTGCACTTCAAATGACTCAATGCAAATATAAAAGTAAAACTCACCTGAAGGCTCAGCTACAGGTTCCCATGTTGGAATCACCGAACACTCTTCCCTAATTCTTGGAGAGCCTCCGGGTACATGCTCAGGCTCTGAAGGTGCTAAACGTTGTTTCTTTGAAGGTTGTTGTGGGAGACGGGCTTCCAACGACCTCTTTCCCCGATTCCCCCTTCCTCTGCCAAGTGCTCCTCGGCGAACCACAGTTTCAGACGGTTACCAGATGCTAACACCAATTGGCCTTTGAGGAATAGGTTGCCCACTCCGTTCCTCCCAATCTTCATCTTCTGGTGTGCCTTCCCCTAGAAAGTCTTAAAGTCCAGGAGCTCTACTCTTTGAACCTTTCCTAGACAACTCCCTATATTTTTGGGTGATCCATCATAAACCGGTTTTGTTCACTTGAAAATTGGGATTGGGGACGATCACTCTACTATACCACTTGCAAAACCCTAACGTCCTGTAACAATTAGGTATGCGATGGGGGAGTGTGAATCTTGCTCCTGAAGCCCCATCAGCGAAATGATACCAAATATGAGCACCATCCACAAAGCTCCCCGTGCACAACAATCCCAAATTTGGATACGTGACAAAAAGCTGGTCATATCCGAACTGATGAGCTAATCGGCAAGGTAAGTAGGGCTTGATATAGCACTCAGTTCCATTCAACCTAGCAACAAGATGGAAAGGCCTAATGTTGACCAACCACTTGAAGCACCCGCTGGATAAGAAAGTAAATCCTTCGGTACCTGCGCCGTCTTCAAATTCATCTCCAGGGTTGGTACCATCAATCTCGGGAAAATAATAATAGAGGTGGTAGTAATCTTTGTTTTGAAGAATTCAACGAATCCCTGCAAGGTACTTGACGGTCCACTTCGAGCACTCATACATCTAAAGTAATGGCACGCCATCTCCGCTCTTAGCAGTAGCCGACATCAACGAAGAGCAGTGCGAAGTGTACCATATCACCAGATATGTCTACGGTAACTCTACTCTAGGGTTCGGGACCGATCTCTCGGACTATTATCCTCTTGATTCAGGTACTCGGTGGCCAATTCCCTTAGCCTGTGATGTATGCAACTAACCATTGCTGAAAGAAGGGCCAAGTTATACCTAGTAGTGAGTAGCACAGCAGGGAATAACATTTTGATGGAAATGTGGGCTTTCGACCGAGAAGGCACAACACAGCCTTTCAACCAGATCAAAAGGAATCCTGCAAGCAGAGCCAACTCAGATATCATGTCCTTTGCTTGATGGTGGAAACTCTTGAATTTGTCCCTCGCATGGAACCCACATTCATCTGATTCGGCAGTATGAAGTACTTGACCCTCATTAAAAATCATGGTCCCAACTCCAGTCTCTGTCACTGGACGGATCAAATCGACATTCCCCTTCTTACTAACATTGGGGAAAGATATTCAGCCCAAGGGATGCGAGTAATAGCAGAATCGTGTCGGTGTTCGCGATGATCCTTTGGCAGATAAGGAAGTGGCAGACTAACTCCTGGAACACCTCTCCAACATGGGCGGTCTCCTTATCAGCATTGCATTGGTCAGGAAGAACTCTTCATATGGACGGTCTCCCATCAGTAGTCGTGACACTTCAAACATTTCGTGCAAGGCGATCCCAATTTTGTCTGTCCGAGTGAAGAAGGTGTTGTTGTTGACATTATACAGCTCTAAAATGCTATACAATACCGACGCACAAATCTCTACGCCGTATTTTGAGACTCTCACTGCATAATAGAGCCCCAGTCTTCTCGAACTTTCCTCAAAAGTGATGAGAGTGTAATCCACTAGACGGGTCCACCATTGGGTATCTGTTAATCTTATCCAACTAGAGAATCTAGTATCCCCATAAGGATATTACACATCAATCTTTGCAAGTTCATTCCCGAATATGTTTAGGACTGCAGAACTTCATTAACAGGGGCGTCCTCATGAACAAAGCCTAGACACAAACCTATAATGTTGACCCCATAGAGTCCTTCTTGACGGAAGCCACCGTCATACTTTAGAGAGCCCGCCTTCACACTATGTTCTTTATTGGTGAGAGTGAAGTGCATTAGGTGAGGCACAGTAAGATGCTGCAAGTACGTAAAGGAGACTTGACGTTCTATCGCCGGTAGATAGTAGCGGCGATCTCCTTGGGCATAATGCCAATGCTCCTTCTGCCAATTAAATATGGAGGTGCCATTAGGATTATTGTCCCCAAATAAAAGTGCGGCTTCCCTGACATATTCTTCTTGGGAATGGAGAACTTGGCATCTATGATCATCTCCCTCAAAGTTCGATAGTCTCCCAACCGGATTGCCTAATTCGTTCTTGGCAGCTACCCTCTAGAAACAGAGGGACGTGCCCATCAAAAATATGTCTTACTTAAAAGTCATGAGTCCCATCTTGCCTAAAGTGATTGTGACGGTCGACAGGCTCCTTCGATAAGCAAACTGCACAAAAAGATGCAAAAATAAGTTAGAAGACGTTCTGCCGACTACATACCGACTTGACCCAACTATACCGACATCCCCCTCAAAGGCCGAGATGAAAGACAGTTATTGGCGAACCTCGCTCAAGCGATGATCGCTCAAATCAAACTGGTGAACATCGCTCAAGCGAAGGTCGCTCCAATCAGACTGGCGAACATCACTCAAGAGAAGGTCGCTCAAAACAGACTGGCGAACATCGCTCAAGCGAAGTTCGCTCAAATCTAATTGGCGAATCTCCCTCAGGCGAAGGTTGCTCAAACTAAATCACGACCCCCGCCCAAATGAAGTTCGCTTCAGAAGCCCAAAAGGCTAACAACAACAAGTTTTGTCTGAGAAGCGAAGCTCGTCACATCAAGCGCCATTGATAGCCTCTGACAGAGCTTCATCACCATCGACAAAAGCTCGCCGATAAGACAACGAGTGGTCATAAAAATCGTGCCTTTGGCAATGAATAAATTTTAAGTGCCTAAAGGCACTATTTGAAGCCCGATTGGGGCTGTATTTTGATGGATCGAAGATCACCATGGATGGGTTCGAAACTTACCCACTACCATCTCCAACTGTGCCGATATTTAGTTCTTGGTTGGTGAGACCCCTAGCAGCAGCTCTTCCCCTTGAGATTGCATGACGGGAGCCATCATCAGATTGGTCTTGAGATTTTTTTTTGGTGGGTTCTGGAGAAAACTAGGGTTTTGAGAAAGTTAGGGTTTTGAAAATCAAAGTGAAGAACGAAGGAGCTAAACAGTTCTATTTATAGACTAACCCTAAACTTCGCCAAAGATTTTCATCTTGAGCTTCACCGTAAATCTTGCCCCGAACTTCACCAAAGATTCTCGCCTTGAACTTCATCGAGAATCTCACTCTAAACCACCTTTGCCACAATTTCAAGCACAGAATCAAGGATTCAAATTTTAAATCCTCATGGCGAGCCCTGCATAGCAATTGCTGAGCCCCGCCTAACGGACTTATCGAGCTTTACCCAACCAACTATTTTTCAAATTAATTTCTTTGAGACCCGACCTGGCGAATTTCAGTTTGATTCTCGCCGACATAAGGAAGCTTGAGCTTCGCTTCCTACATTACAACTCCATGCAGAGTTCAAGTTCACCGCAGAAGTAAAGTTCATACAGATCAAACACGCAGAGATGGACAATTTCAAAAAAAAGTTTATTTTTATTAATCAAAGACTCTACTACATAAAGGCGACATTTAGACTATCCAGTTATAGGGATGATGGGTATTTATTGCTATTTACTACTACCCTATATTCCTAACTATGGGTAATGTGATAGCTGACGAACATAAGCGAGCTGCACCAAGCTAAAGCCCATGTTCCTCCGATTTCACAAAACTTGGGGAGCTAAACTTTTCCCCGTGCAGAAAAAATAGCTCCTATTTACTCCTCCCTAGACCCTATGCCAGGAGAGGTGAAGAAAGCTATTAAACAAGAACTGCCACTATTCCTCTAAGTGAGGCATATCAACAGGAAGAAGCACGTTCTTGCACCAAAATTCAACGTCGGGCCTGAGACAGCCATACGACGTCTAATTACATTTTAGGTTTACATTTATAAAACCTAATTGCTGTCGGAGTCCTCGCTTATGGGGCTCCAAGGATCTTTCTTCAACTGTCATCTCAGTCGTCGAACGGTCTTACGCGGAGCGTGGCACTCGAAGCTCCAAGCGTCTCTATCACGATTCAACTCACCCTAAGCCCTCGACTAATTTTTGACGATCTGCTCGAGCTTGGCCTTCTCATCCTCTTGGTTTCCCCTACTTGGGCAAGCTCCTATTGGAGCAGTTTTATTCAGCTCCTCTATTGAGAAGCATCTCCGATCTAGGCGATGGAGACTTAGACATGGAGGAGATGAAGATGAAGATGAAGAATTTGGAAGGGAAATAGCGCTATTTATAACCTTCTCCAAATCCAAACTTCTAAGAAAATCACATCTTTTAAGATTTGATTGGACCGGACAAAGAGGCTAAATCTTAGCCTAAAACTCAGTCAAATCTACAGTGGATCTCGTGAATCTTCAATCAAGAGATCTCAGTTGCAGATCACGATGCGAATCCAAAGGTATAATCCTAACGACCATCGCCAGTTAGCGAACATTAATAATTTACCAACTTCGCCCACACAGCCCAGAGTGAGGCGAATCTCGCCGATACCCAGAATCAGCTAAACTTCACTGATTTCTCAACTTCGTTCCAACAATAGGGCAAGCAAACTTCATTCCAAACACAGAATTGGTTGAGTACAAGCATCATTGATCCTTCAACACAAGTTTATAACAAAGGAAGCCATGTTCAACACTATACCTCTAGCGACCAAGTAGATTGAAGAAAATATTCAACCTAAATAAGACGACTCAAGCTACGTTCAACAGTACACCTCTAGCTATTACCCAAAGTATTTTAATCACTGCTACAAGTCAAATGCAGAATCTTAAAAACTTTGGGGCGGGTCATGTAGACGGTTAAAATATATTTCATCCAGGCTAATGTTCAGCTTGGATCCAAGAAGGGAACGTTCATGGGCTAAACACTTTAAATGGGCCCAAACACGAGCCCACAATAAGCTGTAGCGAAGTCCGCCTAACAGAGCATGTGAACTTCACCACACAGCTCATCTCGACCCGACCCAACCAAGTTAGGAGTGGGTCAATTTCCAATTCAGACCTTAGGCCGAGTCGAAAGGCATCATCAAGTAGGCCAAGTCACGAGCTAAATTCTAACTCACCGGTGAATTTCGCCAACCAATTAACTTCACCAGCGAAGTTCGCTAACCAATCAATTAGTGAACTTCACCCACAGCAACCCACGTGGGCCACGTCATCCATGATTCAGAAGATGGCTCACCCACGTCCGCATGAGCTTCGCCCAAACCCCTTCAGTGAAGTTCACCAACCAATTAATCAGCGAACTTCGCCAATCAGCTGTTTGAGAGCTATTCTAAAGGGGATAACTGCTACCCTACTATCTCCTATATTGATGGCCATTTAATCCATAATTAAATGCCATTAACTCTCTCTTTTAGCCTATAAAAGGAGGAGAAGATTGTTCATTTTGACTCCACCATACACACATACGCAGAGAAGAGAAATCGAACACCCTATACACGCGCATTTTTTTCCTCTATTTTGATTCTAAGAGAAGACTGAGCTATCTTCCAAGTAACCAAATTAGGGACCAATAGCAAGAGACCTGTCATCTCAGTTGGATCGCCAACGGAGTACAAGATCGACGCTCCATCAGTATGCAGAAAAGAACCCCAGATAATATAAATTTTCTTGTTTCTCTTTTATTATAATCTGAGTTAATTGCAATATAAAAGAGCTGAAACAACCGCATTTTATACATGTTGGTAGACGATTAAATGAGTCATCTTCACATTTAATACGACAATGACAGAATAACTAAAGTTCTAGCATGGTCCGAGGAGTCATAACGTTGACTTGAAGAGTCATGATGACTCTCACTCACATTAAATGCAATGGTGGTTGAGCGGTAAAGTATGATTGTTGAAGCTGATAAGTCGTCTCATTTATTTGAGATATTCTCTAGTGAGGGTCCAAGTAGAAGACGCCTTTCAACTCAAACTCGGCTCCTTTTCGCGTACCCTGACCCGAAGATAACTTTCATCTTAGACTTGGGCTGCTAGAAGGGTCAGTGATGCTTCCACCCGGGTCAGGCTTTCTGATTAGTAAGACTCAGCCAGTTAATCATGACATGTGGCTGACTCTCCATAGTTCATTAAACTTCGGTAATTCTCGGGATACAACATTGGCCCCTTTCACTTGGACTTGAGAAGCCGAGTCTGGACTTAGGAAGCCGAGTCCAAGAGAAAATGAATCGTTCTACCTTTTTGCTGCCTTGGGATCCAAACCACCTTTTTGGAAGACAGGTGTGATATGATACTCTGACGTCAGCATAGATTGTGCACAACAGTTTGAAGATATGACGCTTCGATTATCAAGCGGATGCCTAGATTGACGAGGAGTCACTTCGGTTTTGAAAACCGTCAGCGGCAAGTCGGTCGTTCAAATTACACCACTTATCATCCCCCTCTCCTATATATATCCATCCCCTTCAACATCTTCCACCATGATCCAAACCCTAAAAATTTTCCTAAATTCTGTCGGTGAGAATTTCGGCCATCTTTTCTACTTCTGCTACTTTTGATCTTCTCCGATCATATTTTTCTATTGCCTTTCGGTGCCCAGACTTCTGTGGCTCCTTCTATACTCGCAATGAGGCTAGGAATATTTTGCTTTGGAAATACTGATCGAAGGTGCTCTAGCCTTTTCTTGAACAATACGCAAAGTAGTTTGCCTAGTGCCTTCATCCTGTCAATTTTGGTGAAGGAGCACGCCATTTACCATAATAGCGGCAATTTAGCACCTGTACATTTCCATCATCTTACTATGATTCACCTACCGCTACACCCATTCCTTCAGTAGATTCTTACGACTTTGGTGATCTTGACAACGCAGATTGAAGCCAAACTCTATTGCCCTGCTCATTGGCTTCCTTGTCATATGCCACCGAGTTTACGTGGAGACAACCCTAGGGATTTTGCACCATTTGCTATGCACCAAAGCTAGCAAAAATTAAGGCCTCATTTATCTATAGAGAGTCGGCGGCTTTCGATTGGTCCCCAACATTCCTGACATGAACAAGGAGTGGAAGAGAGGCTTTTCTTCATTTTCAGTCCCGACCTGATCCTGGCTTATCCCAAGTGGCCAGAGATGAGAAAAGAGAGCTTGAGAGTGATGCAGCTCTCAGAGATCTGAGAGGTTTGGAGTGGAGAAGATCTGGGCCTTTAAGGGGTCCCGTCGTAGCCAGAATCTCTTCAACAATGTCATGCTTAGAGCTGCCGCCGTCTCTTACAATCCTGCTACCGAGGCAGATTTGACTCATTCTACTGCTAGCCATAGAGTGGGATTCTACAAAGGCTCTTCAAGCTAGCCCTACTACCGGACCTAGAAAGCGCCTTCATCTTGAGTTAGGGGAGGAGGAGGTTCGGGCCCTACGCAATAACCCGGGTGAGATAGCGGCTTAGTTGATGGGCTCAGGTTTGGCCACAGCTCAGACTCAGAAGTCTGAGAAAAAGAGAAGGAAGAAGTCAGGCCCAAAGAGACATCTCGCCTTAGATGAGGTGACGGAGGTAGAGCCTAGGCAGCCTGGCGGGGCCCTAGCGCTAGAAACCTCTTAAGGTTGCCAAAGTTGTCGAGGTGGGCGATGAGTCTCAGCAGTAGGTTGCCAAATGGGAAGCAATTGATGAGGACCTCCATGTCTTAGAACCAATAAGAATTGAGGCCGCAGTTGGAGAGGAGGCTGGTGCTGAAATACGGGATGGGTCTGGAGGGGTATACAACTATTAAGTTATAGTATAAAAAGTTATCGATCCCACGAGAAAGGTGTTGTAATGAGTTAATCAAAATCGATTCTTATGTTGTGTGTGCGACAATTAGGGGAGTGATAAAAGAAAAGTGGTTGTGGAGAGATATGAGAGTGTTTGTGAATATGTGCAAATCAAAACAAGATTGAGAGAGGAGAAGGAATGATGAATAAAATGAAGGAAAATAAAATAAAATAAATGAAAATCAAGAATAAAGAGGAAAATTAAGAAAGTAAAGATGGAGGATTCAATTAAAGATATGAGGAATCTAGAATTGAATCCACTAACTAATCTTACATATAAAACATGAAAGTATATAAAACTTAGTTTCATGCAATTTCTAGAGTTCTCACAAGAATTAGTTCCATCTTAGAAAAGGGCAACTCCCAGAGGATTCTAGCCTCAAGGTGAATCAAAGAAAATGAAAATAAAAATAATTCCCAAGAGGGTTCTAGCCTGAAGGTGAATCAAAGAGAAGGAAAATTAAAAAAAAATAATTCCCTAGAGGGTTCTAGCCTCAAGGTGAATCAAAAAAATAAAGAAAATAAAAACTAATCCCAAGAGGGTTCTAGCAACAAGGTGAATAGTATAAGAAAATAAAATCTAAGCTACAAAATAAATGCAAGAAAGTAAAGACAAGAAAGTAAATGTAAGAATTTAAAATAAGAAAGTAAAGGCATGAATGTAAATCTACTCTACAAGCATGAAAATAAATCTAAGACAAGAGTGTTCTAGCCTCTGGCTATCTAAACAAGAAAAGAAAGCAAAAAAAAATTTATTAGCAAAAGAGAAAATTTGCATCCCAAGAGGGTTCTAGCCTCAAGGCGAAAGTAAACATTCATCTTGATCTTGATCTTCATCTCTTCTTCATCTTCATGATCAAACAAAGAGAAGAAAAGAAAATATGAAGAGATGAAAATATTTTTTTATTAATTGTAATAAAAAGTTATAAATTTGGAAGGTCGTCTCAATTAAGAGTAACCCTCCTCTTCAAATGGAGTTTTTATAAAATATTTCACACTCAAACCCCTCACCCTCTATCCCTATTTATAGAGTATTACAACCAATATCAACCCTTGGATTAAACTTGATCCCCAAGTTAATCAATTTCAGTCTTTGAATCGTAACAGAAAACTTGGTATCGATACAGGTATCGATACATGTATCGATACCTGTATCGATATTGGTATCAATACTCCACCTTCTATTGCTTGTCCGACTTCCTCTTGTGTGTATGGGCTTGGGCTTCTTGGAATTTTGAGAGATGAGATATTTGAGTTCTTTTTGGGCTTTTACTCTTGAATCTTCATTAACCTGCAATTAAGATAAAACAAGTATTAGCAGATATATTTATTCAAACAAAATAGATAATGAGGGTATAAAAGTGTAATAAAATATGATTATCAGGGGTCTCAGACTTTCTAGGAGAGCAGGGAAAGGGTCGACTATTGAGGAGCAAGTTGCTGGAGAGGAGCCAACTGCTATAGAGAAGGAGCCGTCGCTAAGGCGGTGTCGGCTGTTGTAGAGTGGTCGAGCTCTCATGCTACTCCATAGGAGGGTCAATACAAGTAGCTCTTTGCTCATCGTATCGACGATCTTCTCCCTCATAAGTGGGAGAAATTTAGGGCAACTTTGATTAGTATAGTAAAGACTTGTCCTTGTCATGATAAGGAGCCATTGGAGGAGAACATTTTTATTTTCAAGCGTCGGTTAGATGCTAAGGGGTCGGTCTTGGAATTTAGGCCCGACCGAGCAAAAGCAGTTGAGAAGTTTTTCCTCCCCGAAGACATCACGCTGTTGAATGGGACACCTAATGCCGGCCTTCATCAAGCTCTTCCGAGATATCTCATCAGGGAGGCGCTTGTAGAGTTTGAGTTATTCAATCAGCTCGAACAATCTCGAGACCTCTTCTTCAAGCTCCAAAATGAGGTGGAGGTGCATAAGGAGGCTTAAGAGGCAGCTAAGCTACTGGCTGCCACCAAGGAGAGTGAGCTTGATGTGCTCAAGAGGGATCAGGTGAGGTGGGAATGTGGGCTAATTACTAGAGATGAGAAGATCAAGGCTTTGATCGAGGCTTCCCGATAGAAAATGACCCATCTTGCAGAAGTCTGAGAAGAGATAAAGGCTCTTCAAGGGGACCTCGGTCATCTTTGCCATGATATAGACCTTGCCGAGGATAGGGTCAAGTATCTTGAGTTTGAGATTCAGGCGGAGAAGAGGGAGAGAGATGATGCCTTTGAGCGTTCTGAGTGGCTCGTCTTGATGCAGAAGAGCTAAGGGCTTGGCTATGCGATGATGTGGCTCTGCAAGAGTCCTTCCGGCAGGAGGCTGCTCGGGTTGCTCAGGAGGCTAAACAGCAGTGCAACTCCCTTCTTGCGTAGGCCCAGACACTACAGGGCTGAGTGACCTTCTTAGAGTCAGATATCCACTAGTTTGAAGTGGTCGAGAAGTATCATAATGATACTCTTGAAAAGGTGGTAGTCGCTCTTACGTGCAAGGTTGGGTTCGACTTCCTGATGCAGCAGCTTCCTCGAGCTCAAGATCCATCCAGACCAGTTCAAGTACCCATCCTGAGTGAATGACTATCTCGATGCCCTTAAGGAAATTGAGGTGGCGGGAGGATGACTTGCGTTGGTGGATAGAGGAGGAGAAGGAGGAGAAGAAGAAGCCTCCAGAGGGTCAGGTGAAGATGCGGCCGAGAACTCTAGTGAAGTCGGTCATCCTCAGACACTCCCGGTCTGAGTTCCAAGCCTGTCGCTGTCTTGGGTTTCGAGCCAGTTCCTACTTCGGGTATCTCTTTGACTCCTATCTCGAGTTATGCTCCTCTCTTGGATCCTGCTCCTACCCCAAGTTTCGCTCCTATCTCGAGTTATGCTCCTCTCTTGGATCCTGCTCCTACCCCAAGTTTAGCTCTATCTCGAGTTATGCTCCTCTCTTGGATCTGCTCCTACCCCAAGTTTAGCTCTATCTCGAGTTATGCTCCTCTCTTGGATCTGCTCCTACCCCAAGTTTAGCTCTATCTCGAGTTATGCTCCTCTCTTGGATCTGCTCCTACCCCAAGTTTAGCTCTATCTCGAGTTATGCTCCTCTCTTGGATCTGCTCCTACCCCAAGTTTAGCTCTATCTCGAGTTATGCTCCTCTCTTGGATCTGCTCCTACCCCAAGTTTAGCTCTATCTCGAGTTATGCTCCTCTCTTGGATCCTGCTCCTACCCCAAGTTTAGCTCTATCTCGAGTTATGCTCCTCTCTTGGATCTGCTCCTACCCCAAGTTTAGCTCTATCTCGAGTTATGCTCCTCTCTTGGATCTGCTCCTACCCCAAGTTTAGCTCTATCTCGAGTTATGCTCCTCTCTTGGATCCTGCTCCTACCCCAAGTTTAGCTCTATCTCGAGTTATGCTCCTCTCTTGGATCCTGCTCCTACCCCAAGTTTAGCTCTATCTCGAGTTATGCTCCTCTCTTGGATCCTGCTCCTACCCCAAGTTTAGCTCTATCTCGAGTTATGCTCCTCTCTTGGATCTGCTCCTACCCCAAGTTTAGCTCTATCTCGAGTTATGCTCCTCTCTTGGATCCTGCTCCTACCCCAAGTTTAGCTCTATCTCGAGTTATGCTCCTCTCTTGGATCCTGCTCCTACCCCAAGTTTAGCTCTATCTCGAGTTATGCTCCTCTCTTGGATCTGCTCCTACCCCAAGTTTAGCTCTATCTCGAGTTATGCTCCTCTCTTGGATCTGCTCCTACCCCAAGTTTAGCTCTATCTCGAGTTATGCTCCTCTCTTGGATCCTGCTCCTACCCCAAGTTTAGCTCTATCTCGAGTTATGCTCCTCTCTTGGATCTGCTCCTACCCCAAGTTTAGCTCTATCTCGAGTTATGCTCCTCTCTTGGATCTGCTCCTACCCCAAGTTTAGCTCTATCTCGAGTTATGCTCCTCTCTTGGATCCTGCTCCTACCCCAAGTTTAGCTCTATCTCGAGTTATGCTCCTCTCTTGGATCCTGCTCCTACCCCAAGTTTAGCTCTATCTCGAGTTATGCTCCTCTCTTGGATCTGCTCCTACCCCAAGTTTAGCTCTATCTCGAGTTATGCTCCTCTCTTGGATCTGCTCCTACCCCAAGTTTAGCTCTATCTCGAGTTATGCTCCTCTCTTGGATCTGCTCCTACCCCAAGTTTAGCTCTATCTCGAGTTATGCTCCTCTCTTGGATCCTGCTCCTACCCCAAGTTTAGCTCTATCTCGAGTTATGCTCCTCTCTTGGATCTGCTCCTACCCCAAGTTTAGCTCTATCTCGAGTTATGCTCCTCTCTTGGATCCTGCTCCTACCCCAAGTTTAGCTCTATCTCGAGTTATGCTCCTCTCTTGGATCTGCTCCTACCCCAAGTTTAGCTCTATCTCGAGTTATGCTCCTCTCTTGGATCCTGCTCCTACCCCAAGTTTAGCTCTATCTCGAGTTATGCTCCTCTCTTGAGAATGAAACCAAGGTCTTTTGAGCGCCTTGGACAAGTCGGTAATGACTGAGTCACAAGGACTTGGCTTCATGCCTAGGTTTTATTCTGAGAATGCCAACAAGTTCTTTGGTACGTGCCTTGAGTTTATTCATGAGAATGAAATCAAGGTCTTTTGAGCGCCATAGACGAGTCAGTGATGACCAAATCATAAGAGCTCAACTTCTTGCCTTGGTTTTGTTCTAAAAATGGAGATCAAGGTCTTTGGTACCTGCCCAGGTTTACTTGTGAGAACGATACTAAGGTCATTTGAGTGCCTTGGACAAGTCAGTGATGATCGAGTCGAAAGGACTTGGCTGCATGCCTTGGTTTTATTTCGAGAATGGACACCAAGGTCTTTGGTACGTGCCTTAGGCTTATTTGTGATAATGATACTGAGGTCTTTTGAGTGCCTTGGACAAGTCGTTGATGACCTAGTTGCAAGGTCTTGGCTTCATGCCTTAGTTTTACTCCGAGAGTGGACACTAAGTTCATTGGTGCGTGCCTTGGGCTTACTTGTGAGAATGATACGAAGGTCTTTTAAATACCTTGGATGAGTTGATGATAACCGAGTCGCATGGACTTGGCTTCATGCCTTGGTTTTATTCTAAAAATGGAGACCAAGTTCTTTAGTACGTGCCTTGGGTTTACTCGTGAGAATGACACCAAGGTCTTTTGAGTGCTTTGGGCGAGTTGGTGATGACCGAGTCGCAAGGACTTAGCTTCATGCTTTCCAAGAATAGACACTAAGGTCTTTGGTACGCACTTTGGGTTTACTCGTGAGAATGACACTAAGGTCTTATGAGCGCCTTGGATGAGTTGGTGGTGACCGGTTACAAAAGCTATAAAATAGACTAGTCGAGAGAGAAAATAATATTTTTTATTGATATGGGGGTCTCGTGATTACACTTATTGGAAGTATATTTTGAGATGTTCTACATTTCAAGGATGGTTCAAGACCCTCCCATCTTGACTCTGCAAGTAATAAGTGCCCGAGTGGGCTTCTCTGATCATGGTGTAAGGCCCTTCCTAGTTAGCAGCGAGGTTGTCACATTTGGTTTCTTTGTTGAAGGTGGCTTTTTGAAGAACAAAATCTCCAGTTTTGAACCTGAGGTGCCAAACTCGGCTGTTGTAGTGTTGGGCAATGCACTATTGATTAATGACTTGTGATCAAAGCGCCTGCACTCTAGCTTCGTCGATGAGGTCGAGTTTATTTCGCAGACCGACCGCATTGGTCTCTTTGTCGAAGTATTGTAGTCGTAGAATGGGCATGCCAACTTCTACTGGAATGACTACTTATGCTCCTTATGTAAGTCTGAATAGAGCTTCTCCCATGAAAGTCTTGTAGGTTGTTATGTATGCTCACAAAATACCAGGGCAAATTGAGTGCCATTATCCATGATAAAGGATACAGGTACTCTAAATTTGCTGATGAACTACTTCCAACAAAGTTGTGAATATTGCTCTAGCTAATTTTTGCCAATGGCTCAGCTGCTATCTACATAGTGAAGTAATCTTTGGTGACAATCAAGAATTTCTAGAACTCGGTTGCTAATGGGATTGGTCCCAACAAATCTAATCCCCATTGGGTAAATGGAACCAGGTTGATGAGAGGAGTGAGCTCGATTGCTAGAGCTCGTGGGATGTTTGAGAAGAGTTGACAGGCTTTGCATTGGGTTTTTAGCTTCTTGGACTTAGCCAGAATGGTCAGCCAATAATAACCTTGCGTGATAACCTTCTGTCCTAGGGTCCGAGTCCCTAAGTGATTTCTGCATATCCCCTCATAAATTTCTCTCCGGACATAGTCCACTTCTTCAGGTCAGAGGCATGAAGGTAGGGCTCCACGCTACTGCTGGTGTATGAAAGGTGGTAGAGTTGATCTTCACTCTTGAGATATCTCAGGGCATTCCTCTATAAGCTTTTGGCCTCAGCTCGGTTCTCAAGCAGAGTTCTCTTTTTCAGGTATTGGATGAGTGGGTCCATCCAACATAGCTCTGATGGAGGTTCTATCTGTATGATTGAGTCCCCATGATTTTAGTGATGCTGGGTTGTTTGAGGGTGTCTATGTATACAGGCCCCTGACATGCCCCTGAGCTTGGTGAGCCTAGGTTAGACAAGGCATCTGCACGAGCGTTGTGGGCTTAGGGAGTTGTTCAATTTTGAACTCCTTTAGCTTTCATAATTGATAATCACATTTTTATAACATTTTTATACCCTCATTATCTATTTTATATCAATAAATATACCACTAATAATCTATCTTAATTTACAGGTTAATAAAGAATTAATGAATAAAAGCCCAAAAGACTCAAACTCCCTGGATTTCTGCCATTTATTGAAGCACAAATATGAAGACAAAAGAAGGCCCAAGAAAGCTCAATGATCCATGAAGAAATCGGGTCAAGAAATCATAAAAAAAAATTAAATATGCACAAACCAATCGGTCGGCCAACCGATTGGTCAACCGATTGATTTGCAACAGAAATAGATTTAAGGCTAGATTTAATCCTCGATCTCCAACCAATATCCAAGGGTTTTTATTCATTGTTGTAGGCTATAAATAGGGATAGATAGTGAGGGGTTTGAGTGTGAAAATTTTGTAATAACTCCATTTGGAGAGGATGGTTACTCTTAATTGAGAAGACCTTCCAAAATTATAACTTTTATTGCAATTAATTAAAAAATTTCACCTCTTCATATTTTTTATACTTCTCTTTATTTGATCATGAAGATGAAGATAAGATGAAGATGAAGATCAAGATGAAGATTTACCTTCATCAAGAGGCTAGAACCCTCTTGGAATGTAAGTTTTCTCTTTTATCTTTTACTTTCATATAATATTTTCTTTTAGTGTTTTAGATATTCAAAAGGCTAGAATCCTCTTGTTTTAGATTTATTGCTTTGTAAAGTATATTTACTTTCATGCCTTCATTTTCTTGCATTACTTTCTTGTATTTATTTTGTAGTATAGATTTATTTTCTTGCATTATTTTCAAGAGGCTAGAACCCTCTTAAGTAATTAGTTTTTATTTTTATTTTTCACAAAGAGGCTAGAACCCTCTTTGGAGTTAGTCTTTATTTCTTTCTTTCTCAAATAGGCTCGAACCCTCTTTGGAGTTAGTTTTTATTTTCATTATCTTCCTTTTATTTCTTTCTTTATTTTTATTTTCTCACAAAGAGGCTAGAACCCTCTTTGGAGTTAATTTTATTTTCATTATCTTCCTTTTATTTCTTTCTTTATTTTTATTTTCTAAGATGTGGAACTAATTCTTGTAGGAATTCTAGAATTGTATGAAACTACTTTGATCTCTTTTATAATTTGTGAATTATTCTCTTGTGATTAAAATGATCATGTCTAGGATAATCAACTAAAGAACTAATTGGTAGAAGAAGAATTTAATAATCTATGCTTATATTGAGTGGTTTGATAGGTTATGTTTATGAATTCTAGAATTACTATCTAGTTATTGTTATTTTCATGAGTATTAATTTTACTTTGATGATAATTTAATAGGTTATACTTTTCTTAAGTGGTTTGATAGTCTATGCTTAATAAATCTAAAGTAAAATGTGATAATAAGAGAATAGTTCAATTTTATAAGTGAAATTAGCTAGTGAATTCAATTCTAGATTCCTCATATCTCTAATTGAATCCTCCATCTTTACTTTCTTAAATTTTCTTTTTATTCTTGATTTTTTCTTTATTTGCTTCTTAATTTTATTTTCCTTTATTTTCTTCATCTTTCTTTCTCCCTCTCAATCTAGTTTTGTTTTTATTTGTATATAATCACACCCACTCTCTTTATCTCTCCACAATCACTTTTTCACTCCTAATTATCACACACACAACTTATGAACCGATTTTGATATTTCCTTACAACACCTTCCTCGTGGGATCGATAACTTTTTATACTATAACTTGATAGTTGTGCACTTGTAACTTTAGGTTCTATTTTCTACCCATCAAGTTTTGGGTGTCGTTATCGGCGAAGGTGCTTGTAATTAGAATTTTTCTATTTTGGTTCTTTGATTTGTGTGTTTTAGTGTAAAGGAACAACTTTGAAGGATTGAAGATTGAAGAATTGTCTTCAAGAGGCTAGAACCCTCTTGGTTACGGTAAGTTCTCTTTCTATTATTTTTAATTCTACCCTTAGTTAGGATTTTCACATTAGAGACAATTAGGAGCTAATAAAAAATATTTCTTTTGTCGGCCCTAATAAAAATTCACCCTCCACTTGGATATTTACTAACAAGATAATAAATTCAAACAAGAGCTCTCTTTCTCACTTTTATTTGATTGTTGACCTTAATTAAAAAAATAAAAAGATTTTATTTTTGCATCCTTTTGTAGTTGCTTTTAATTTCTAGGGTTGCGTTACATATAATAGTAGGAATTCACCAAAGTGATTTGAGCATCTTGATTTGACACTCACTTGAAAATATTCTTAAGGGCAAAAAACTCACTAATCAAGATAAGGTGAGGGAGTTCATCACCCTTTCCTTAGCCCACAAATCACTAATTCCTCACTACACAAACCCAAGCCTTTTAAAACTCATTAGACATTGATTCCTAAGGACTCGAGCTCATTAAGGAACAAGAAATCCTTAAGTGAATCGATTTAAGTTTGCTTGAATCTGTTGGTGTGTAAGGCAATGTTTAGGGGTTGTGTAAAGCGATCCATAAGGAACAAGGTACTTAATTGGTCTTCGGCCTCCCTCTAGTACTATCCTTACCTAGCTAACTAACTGAGTAAATTTTAATCTTTTCACTTAAGGAGTTTTTGGTTAGGAGCTGGTCTAGTTGAGTCTAGGCTTAACCCTAGAATTAAGGGTGATTGATACAAGGTGATTGCTCTTGATTTATTTTAGTTAGATTTTTCTTTTATCCTTCTTTTCTTCTCTCATTAATCTTTTAGGCCTTTTAGTTTTTCTTTAAAATAAAAAAGAAAAAAAACTAACTTTTGTTTTTCTTAGAATTTTTTCCTTATTCCCTTTTAGTAAAAAGAAAAAAAAAAAATCCAAAAAGAATTTGGTTTGGTGTATGGAAGTTTGGATTAGGATAATACCAATTATTTAATCCGTGTTGAACCAATTTTGAAATCAAAGAAATGAAAAATCATAATCCACCTGTTCTTCAAGACATATTTTATCCCAAAGAAGAGAATAAGTCATATCTAAGTTTTGAGGAAATCTTTGGTGTGGAGCTGAAGATATTGGAAGAAATAGGATCGATCGTGTTTTAAGAACAAAGGAACTGTGTTTGATACATGTTTCTCGATCTTAGTTTTAAAACTATTTGTCGATGAACTTAGACTCCTAGAAAATAAACAACAACCGAATTTTTATAACTCAACCATGAATCTTGGGTTTGAGGACATTTTTAAAGAAGAACTGGTTGTGTTAGGTCAAACTTTCATTAATAAGGAATTTATGTTCAAATTTGAAAATCAAAAATTCAAAATGCATAACACCATTGATACCTACCTTCAATTGTCGCAAAATTATTAAAAACTTCAGAGTATACAGAGTTTAAGCACTTTTTGAATTTATCATTCTAGATTTCTTTAAAATTCGAGATAGAATTTTCAACAATAAGGTAGGGTTTGATGTAGAATATGAGCTTTTCATTTTAATTTGTCATTCTACATCTTTACTTTTTATCTCATAATAATACAAATGATAAAAGAATTTATTCTTCTCTCATTTGAGAGTTTCTTGTTCTTTTGAGAAAAAATAAAAGGATATGAAAAAATGAAAAGAAAATTTTGACTTCATCCTCGCCACATCAAAAGTAAATTACAGATTTTTATCATTTCATCATTATTTTAGGTCGACCGAACAAATGTAAGTGCTTCATTTCTTATCTGCTTTACTTTGTGCATCATAAAGTTTGCATGGAGGACAATGCAAAATTTAGGTGTGGGGGTGGAGACTATTCAATTTTTTATCTTAGTCATTTTGCCCTTCATTTTACCATTTTTTTCTTTTACATAGAAATATTGTCACTTGCCAACTTAATGGAGTTAACTAATAATTGATCTATTTGATAAATTTTCTAATTCTTAGTTAGTTTTATACTCAAGTTCACCTTTTATGATAACTCTAAATAATTTGCTTAAGAAATTATTTTCAAAGTAGTATACTCTCTGAAGTCTTAACTTAGACTTTTAATTAAAGGAATGAAATTTTTGCATGCTTAGCTTAGAGTAGAAAATAATTTTTCAAGTGTCTTGATCTAAATGTTTTTCAAGATATATATACATATATGCATATATATATTAGGAAAAAAACTAACTTTGCAAAGAAGAGTGCGAAAAATGGGCACCAATAAAAATTCTCGTGAAATTCAAGGTGGTTCTATCTTATAAATCCTAACGTGACCAAGTAATTAAGCCTGAGGAGTATTTCCATACTTAATGACCTAAGCTCAATTTGGTTGGGATTCATTGGCTCAATGCAAACCCTCACGAGACTACAATTCATCCTCTAGGGTAACCTAGGGGTTTAAAGGCGTGTTGTGTGCGCTAAATACAACCGCGATTCCTGTGAAAGTGAGTTAGGATTTTTCTTTCTTTCCTTTTCAATTTCTTTCTTTGCTAGAGGACTAGTAAAAGTTTAGGTGTGGGGGTATTTGATAATCATATTTTTATAATATTTTTATACCCTCATTATCTATTTTATATCAATAAATATACCACTAATAATCTGTTTTATCGTAATTTATAAGTTAATGAAGAATTAATGAATAAAAGCCCAAAAGACTCAAACTCTCTGATTTTCTACCATTTATTGAAGCCCAAATATGAAGATAAAAGAAGGCCCAAAAATACTCAAGGATCCTTAAAGAAATCGGGTCAAGAAATCAAAAAAAAATTAAATCTACACAAACCAATCGGTTGGCCAACCGATTGATTTGCATTAGAAACAGATTTAAGGCTGGATTTTAATCCTTGATCTCCAAGCAATATCCAAAGGTTCTCATTCATTACTGTAGGCTATAAATAGGGGTGGATAGTAAGGGGTTTGAGTGTGAAAAATTTTATAATAATTCCATTTGGAGAAGAGGGTTACTCTTAATTGAGAAGACCTTCTAAAATTATAACTTTGTTACAATTAATAAAAGAATTATTTCACCTCTTCATATTTTTCTTTTCTTCTCTTTATTTGATCATGAAGATGAAGATAAGATAAGGATGAAGATTTGTTTTATCAAGAGGCTAGAACCCTCTTGGAATGTAAGTTTTTTATCTTTTATTTTCTTGTAATATTTTTCTTTTCTTCTCTTTATTTGATCATCAAGATGAAGATAAGATCAAGATGAAGATTTGCCTTTATCAAGAGGCTAGAACCCTCTTGGAATGTAAGTTTTTTATCTTTTATTTTCTTGTAATGTTTTCCTTTCTTGTTTTAGATATTCAAGAGGCTAGAACCCTATTGTTTTAGATTTATTGCTTTGTAGAGTATATTTACTTTAATTTCTTTATTTTCTTGCATTACTTTCTTGTATTTTTTGTAGTATAGATTTATTTTCTGCATTATTTTTAAGAGGCTAGAACCCACTTTATAATTAGTTTTATTTTTATTTTCTCACAAAGAGGCTAGAACCCTCTTTGGAGTCTTTCTCTCTCAAAGAGGCTAGAACCCTTTTGGAGATAGTTTTATTTTTATTTCTTTCTCTCTCAAAGAGGCTAGAATCCGCTTTGGAGTTAGTTTTCATTTTCATTACCTTCCTTTTATTTTCTTTCTTTATTTTTATTTTCTAAGATGTGAAACTAATTCTTGTAGGAATTCTAGAATTATATGAAACTAGTTTGATCTCTTTTATAATTTGTGAATTATTCTCTTGTGATTAAAATGATTATCTCTAAGATAATCAACTAGAGAACTAATTGGTAGAAGAAAAATTTAATAATCTATGTTTATCTTGAGTGGTTTGATAGGTTATGTTTATGAATTCTAGAATTACTATCTAGTTTTTATTCTTTTCATGAGTATTAATCTTACTTGGATGATAATTTGAAAGGTTATGCTTTCCTTAAGTGGTTTGATGGTTTATTCTTAATAAATCTAAAGTAAAATGTGATAATAAGAGAATAGTTCATATTTTATAAGTGAAATTGACTAGTGGATTCAATTCGGATTTCTCATATCTCTAATTGAATCCTCCATCTTTACTTTATTGATTTTCTCTTTATTCTTGATTTTTTCTTTATTTGCTTCTTAATTTTATTTTCCTTTATTTTCTTCATCTTTCTTTCTCCCCTCTCAATCTAGTTTTATTTTTATTTGCATATAATCACACCCACTCTCTTTATCTCTCCACAACCAATTTTTATCACTCCTAATTGTCACACACACAACTTATGAACCGATTTGATATTTCCTTACAACACCTTCTTCATGGGATCGTTAACTTTTTATACTATAACTTGATAGTTGTGCAATTACAACTTTAGGTTCCACTTTTTTCCTATCACTAATAACTCCTTAGCTTTCCCTAGATATTTTATCATTCTAGAGCCTTTAATCTTATATTCTCCCCACACTTGATAGGCAATAAGTTGGGAGTCGGCAACATTGAAAATGGACTCGGTCTTAACTACCAGAGCGGCTCTGAGTCCGGCAAGGAGTGCTTCATACTTAGCTTTATTATTTAATGCTAGAAAATCAAAGGTGATTGAGTATTCAAAGATGAGCCCTTCAGGGCTGCGCAGAACCACTCCTGCACCGGTGCCACTTTTTCCTGAGGATCCATACACTTTCAGTAACCACCACGATGAAAATTCTGGTGAATCATACTTGGGAATAATGCGCTTCTGAGGAGGAGCCCTTTTGGTCAGCTTTTGGACTGGGTTCGGAGCATTAAGGAGAAGAACCAATTTTTGCGCTAGTGGGCCATCTTCTAGATCGGATGACTTGATCAAGAAGTCCGCTAGGACTTAGGCCTTTATGGTTGTCCTAGACTCAAACTGAACGTTATGTTCACTGAGTTTGATGAACTAGTTGATCATTCACCCAGAAATGGTAGGACTGTTGTGTGCTTTCTTCAGAGACAGGTTGGTCCGCACTATCACTGTATTATCTTAAAAGTATGGATGGAGCCTTCTGGCTGTAGTGATGAGGGCGAAGGAGGCTCTCTCAATAAGAATGCAGTTGAGTTCGGCGGCCTTCAAGATGCGGCTAACATAGTACATTGACTTGAATGTTCTCCTCTCACAGACTAGGATGAAGCTTATAGATTCTGATGAGATGGCCAAATAGAGGTAGAGTTCCCTCTGTGGGTCTGCTTAGTATGGGCCTAGAGGTTAAATACCAATTAAGCTCCATGAAGGCACTGCTGCATTCTACCGTCCACTCGATGTCATCTCTGCTTCCTTTGTTCCCTCTTAAAATTTTGAAGGGAAGGCTTCTCTTGGCCTATTTGGAGAGAAAACAGCTCAAGGCCACTATTTTTTTTTGAACTTTTGGATGTCTCTCACTATACGAGGTTCAAACATCCCTTCAACAGCAGCTATCTTCTCGGGATTGATTTTAATTCCTCGTTGAGTTATCATAAAACCCGGGAATTTGCTCGATTGAACCCTGAAAGTGCGGTTTGCAAGGTTAAGCTTCATCTGATATCAGCGGAGAACAGAAAAAGTGTCCTCTAGATCAACGACATGGGAGGTAGCTCATTTGGACTTCACTAGGATGTCATCCACATATGCCTCCACGTTGCGACTAGTCTGGTCCTTGAAGATTTTGTCCATCAATCTTTGATGGGTTGCTCCGACATTCCTAAGACCAAAAGACATCACCTTGTAGCAAAAGGTGCCGGTCTATGATGAAAGAGGCCTTCTCTTCATCGAACTCTACCATCTTGATTTGATTGTACCCTGAGAATGCATCCATAAAGCTAAGTATTTCTTGGCCGGCACTCTCATCAACTATCTGGTCGATCCGAGGGAGAGGGTAGCTATCTTTTGGGTAAGCTTTATTCAAGTCTGTCGACGGTTAAAATATAATTTATCCAGGTCAATGTTCAGCTTGGATCTAAGAAGCAAACGCCCAAGGTTTAAATACTGTCAAATGGACCCAAACTCGAGCCCACAACAAGCTATAGCGAAACTCACCTAACAGAACATGCGACCTTTGCTGTACAGCTCAACTCAACCCGATCCAACCGAGTCAAAAGTGGGTCAAGTTTCAACCAAGACTCTGGGCCGAGTCGAAAGGCGTCATTGTGTCGGCCAAGTTCCGAGTCGAATTCTTTGTTGAATTCGAACTCATTGGCAAAGCTTCGCTAACTTAATTTTATGCGAACTTCACCCAAAGATACCCATGTGGGCCGTGTCATCCACGATCTAAAGGAGATGGACAACCCATATTCAGTGAATTTTGCTCAAATTCTTTCAGCAAACTTTGCCCACAAAGTTATTGGCGAACTTCGCTAGTTGAATGTTTTGAGGGCTATTTTCAAGGGATAACTACTCTCCCATTATCTCCTAAATTAATGGCCACTTACTCCACTCTTAGACAGGCCATTAACTCTCTCTCTTAAGCCTATAAGAAGAGGGGAGATTATTGATCAACAGACACGCATAAGCACAGAGGAGATACACTCGTAAAGAGAGAGAGAGAGAGAGAGAGGTACGACAATGAAGCTCGATATCTTCAACCAACTTTTCTCTTCCATTAGCAAAAGACTTACATCTTAGTCGGGCAAATAACAGAGTACGAGATCAGCTCCATTGGCATATAGAAAAGAACCCAACTAATACAAATTTTTCCTTCATTTTGTTGTAATTTGTTTTATTATAATCTAAGTTAATTCATTTACTCTGCTAGGGACTTTCTTCTCCTCCGATGAGAAAATTGTGTCGTAGTCCGACACTAAGACCCTCGGGTCTTTCACTGAATCGTTGATCATTGCATTTGACCAAGTAAAGTTTGAGGAATTCATTTACTCTAACCAATCGTCAATGGCTACCGCTAGGAGTTGTCGCAAAATTCACCGTAGTGCGAAGCCAGGGTCAATTTGACCCCCGCGTGCATCAAGGCAAACCTCGCCAAGGATAGTTTGAGCTTTGCTAGAGGCCAAACTAACTTTGCCCAGAGCAAAAATATCGACCCTCACTACAACAGAGGGCCAAGACGTTCACATGTCTTCTGATCTAGGACATCAGTCCACAATCCCTTTAGAGATTTATTTTAAGGCATCTCGCATTGCTCGCTATGCTTCTTCGACAGAAGCAAAGAATGGCATTATCTCTTTATCAAAATTCCCACAAGGAAACAAGATCACTAATGGTGATTCATCTGACCACACTAAGCGAAGGTCAAGACAACATCGTCATAGGTGACTCTCACACACCAAAGCCCAAAGTTGCGAAGTTGGCTTAGATTAACTTGGAACTCCTGCTGATCTAAGAGAGTTCCTATCTTTGAAGAGATCACGCCAATGTCAGCAATGTGCAACTCTGAGAGAATTCAGCAGTTCAAAAGAATTGCCAATGCAAAGCTATCCCTGAAAAGGAATCAGTCTTTAATCATCTTAGTTAAAATCCCGAGCCTTCAAAAGCTAGGGTTAAAAGATGATGACATACTCGAAAGGCTAAAAACAATCTCTAAGAGTTCACAGTCAATATGACTAGTGTTGTCTCTGGGGATGAAGAGGAAAATGCCGACAATCCTTCTAATCCTAGATACTCCCCTGGTATCGAAAGTATATTGCAAGTAATTGACGGTGTGTATCGTCACATGAGATTAAGGTAAGGGGCGGCAATCCCTTTTGACGAGCTTCGCCTCAGGGCAATCAGCCCACCAGTGACGCTAATTCTGTCATAGCGTCAAATGTGACTCCTAGCTCGAGTCAAGAGCAATAATGGGCTGCAGATATAACGGAGCGAGAAGATCTTCTCCGACAAATGGAAGCCCAAATAAAAGCTTGAAGAGCGATTCAAATGATTGGAAAAGATGCTTGGTCAGCTCATGGTGGCTTCTCAACCTCGTCCATGTTCTTTGAAGGGGAAACGACTAATTATTGAATTTTCCCTAGGGAAAGAATAAACGCATCAAGAAGATGCAGACTCTGTTCATTCGAGGTCAGAATCATCAGCACCTCCTAAGCCAAGTCAGGAGACAAAGGTCCTCAATGACCTCTAAAATATCTCAATGCTCTCACACAACGAACGGAGCTAAAGAAGGTTGGGATCACCCGACCTTACCCCATCAAGTGGGACTTAGTTTCATACCCGATTAAGTTCAAGCAACCAACATTACATACATTCGATGGCAAAGGTTTCCCCAAACCAACATATCTACTACTTCCATCAACAAACAGTGAATGTAGTAGGAAATGATGTCATCAAGACGCAATTTTTTATCGGCACCCTTCAGGGGGTAGCCTTTGATTGGTTTTAAAATTTGCCCGAAGGATCGATCAAGTCCTGGGCTGATTTGAAATCTAAGTTCCTCTCCAAGTTCCACAAGAAATAATCAGATGTCGCCATGGCAGACTTCTCTCTGAAAAGCAAAGAGGAGATGATTTGGTCAGGGATTTCATTGAGCGATTTTGCAAATTATCGTTGCGATGTATGCCGCTGCCGATGTTACTTCAAACTTGTGGGCACAACTTTTGGGTCATGTAGAGGCTCATATGGGTGCTATCACATCCCACACTTAGAAAGACTTGCTAGAGCAAGCCGAGATCACAGAGAAATCGATAGAACGCTTCAATAAGTTTGATCGTCGCACCAACCACGAAGGGGATAAGGGAAAACAGGGATAATCCTCCAGTTGAAAGCCAAAGACACTTTCACGGTCGAGGTTAAAAGCCCGACAACTAGACGAAGAAGCCTAGGAAGAACGTTCAACGCACCTACTCCTTCAAAGATGAGCATATGGTACCCATTTTCCACGTCCTCAACAAGGGCAACCGGTTAAAGTTTCCAGAAGCTAGACGCCCTGAGGAGATTGGAAAGACTGATGATCCTAATTACTGTTTCTATCACAAAATGTTAGGCCACTCGATAAAAAATTATTATATCCTCAAGGATAAAATACAAACTTGTGTCGACTCGGGAATCCTCAAGCTCTGAGCTGAGCAAAAGAAAGCCATTGCTAACATATTGACTCTTAAGTTTGGGTCTATGCCGGAGATCCAAGCCCAAGATGGAGTTATCTCTATTCCCACTGCGAGAATAGAGGTGGTCAATCATGACCAACGAAATCAACAAAGCCAGGTTTGGTCCCTCTCAATACAATGAGGGGAGAAATGATGTGGGTTCATCCGACCTCCTTCAAGATAGACATTGGACTCTTCCGAAGTCAAAGTTGAAGGGTTAACACAAGATGAAATCCTGTAATGTCATATCTGCGATTGTAGGAGAGGAATCTCTGTAAGTTTCTTCACTCAAAGATTCAGAGGAAGAGAAAATTGTCATGATAGGGATGAGATCGGTGAAGATTATTTAAAGAATTATGATCAGTCGGGACCCTCTAAGCAACCCGAACCGACCAAGCAAAAGGAGACTCGGTTCGATAAAGCATTGCAAAGCCCCTTGGCCAACTCCAAAGATCCATTCCGATATGATATCATGGCCCAGTTAGCCAACATCTCAGCTCATATAACCTTATCCGAACTTCTACATTTGTCTAAGGATACAAGAGAGGCTTTGAGAGAGGCCTTAAATGATAGCGAGGTGTTTCTCGCCCATATGTCGAACCTCCCCAAGATGAAGAATACAAGCAGTGCTGCTAATGTCAACAGAAAAAGCCTAGCATCACCTTCACTTTGGATGATATGCTCATCATAGACCTCATCACAACCGACCCTCTATTATACTGGGTATGTAGGGTCGGTGAAGGTCGAAAGGATTCACATCGACCCAGGTTCTGCCTTAAGCATAATCCCGCGAAGGCTCCTTAGCTTCTTGGGCATTCCCCTTTAGAAGCTTTAGAAAACTACTGCTAGATTCAACTCCAGTAGTAGCCGGTTGCTCAGGAAAATCCGACTCAAATGTCAAATTGGTGACTTGAAGACTGAAGTGACTTGCTATGTCATCGACGTCGAAACACCTTACAACATGCTCCTTGGACGACCTTGGTGACTTGAACAAAGTGTTAGTTATCAAGACAAAGGAATTACACAGACTTGGCAAAAGTAGAACATACCTGCCATGTAGGAAGAACCACCGATATCACCCTCGAAGCAGTGTCATTGAGATCAGTGAGGTTGGTGTCGGTCTCGGCCTCGTAGTCTACCCTCTCCTCATCGTCTGATTCCTCTTGTTTGAGAGGGACGGGTTCTCTACCTGCATATAAGGAGTACACATCAATCAAGTGTACTTCAACTAAATCAATGCAAAAGGCACAAACAAAGCTTACCTGAAGCTGTTGCAGGCTCAACCATAGGTTCCTACGTTGCAACTATAGAAGGTTCTTGTCTCATTTTGAAAGGACCCTCAGGCACGTAATACCACTCTGATTCTGGTAGTGTTATGTGCCATTTCTTAGATGGCTCCTGTGAGCATTGGGCTTGCAACGGTCTCTTGCCCCAAGCTCCTCTTCCTCTACTAGATGCCCCTCGGTGAATTGCGGATTTTGTTAGTTCCCGAATACTGATACCGATAGGCCTTTGAGGCGATGGTTTTCCACTTGGCTCTCCTAAGTCATCATCGTCACTCTCTTACCCAGCCTCTACTAGTTATTCTTGGAGCCTAGGAGCTCGACTCTTCGAACCTCTCTTGGAAGCTTTCTTTTACTTCCGGATAATCCACATCACACCGGTTTTGTTCTCAAGAAAGTTTGAACTGAGAACGTTCACCGTGCTAGACCATTTGCGAAGTCCTAACATAGTGTAATAGTTAGGAACTTTGTAAGGCAAGAAGAATTTCGCGCCGGTAACTCCAGCAGCAAAGTGGTACTAGGCACGAGCTCCATCAACGAGGCTCCCAAGTGCAATAGTCTTGTGTTTGGATTACCAACAAAAAGTTGGTCTTATCCATACTGTCACGCAAAATGACAATGCAAGTATGGCACAATGTAGCACTCAATCCCGTTCAGCTGAGCAATGAGATGACCCAGCCTAATGTTAACTAACCAGTTGAAATAACCACTAGTTAAACAAGTAAATTCGTCTACACTAGAAGTATCTTCAAATTCATCTCCGAGATTGACGCCATTAATGTTGGGAAAATAGCAATAAATGCGGTAGTGCTCTGGTTTACGTACATGCCGATGAATTCCCCGACGTACCTGACGGTCCACATAGAGTGCTCGTACCTTTGAAGTAACGAGACCCCCACCGCATGCTCAGGTGTAGCGGACATGAGCGATGAATAGTGAAGAGTATACCACACCATCAAATAGGTGTACGGTAACTCCACCCTAGGGTTCGGAACCTTCTCCCTTGGACAATCTTCTGCTTGGTTTAGATACTCGGTGGCCAACTCTCTCAGCCCATGATATATACAGCTGACCATTGTGGGAAGCAAACCTAAGTTGTACTCATGAGAAATCAGCGTGGTAGGGAAGAGAACCTTAATTGAGATCCAGTCCTTCGGTCGAGAGGGTACAACACAACCTTTCAACCAAATCAAAAGAAATCCCGCAAGCAAGGCCTGAGTAGAAATGGGTTCTTCAGCCTGATGGTGGAAGCTCTTAAAACTTTACTCTGCACGAGACCCACACTCATCCGATTCGGCATGGTCAAGTACAGGACCACCAGTTTTATAGATCCTGGTTTCCACCTCAAGCCCTATGATTGGTGAAATTGAATTGACCCTTCCCTTTTTGCTCACATTCAGGAATAAATACTCAGCCCAAGGAACTCAAGCAACATTAGGGTGGTGCGCAGTATGCGGAACTATCTGATGGTAAATATGATAGTGGCAGACTAGTTCTCGAAATACCTACCTGAGATGAATGTTCTGGCACATGGTCGTCAGCTCCACATTCATAGGGAAGAACTGTTCATATGGCCACTCCCCCATCAGCAAATGGGATACTTCGTACATCTCATGGAGAGTTATCCCCATCTCCCCTACTAGAGTGAAAAAAGTGTTACTGTTGATGTTATACAGCTCTAAAATGCTATACAACGCGGGAGCATAAATTTCCACTCTATATTTTGAGGCTCGCACTGCAGAATAGAGCCCCAATCTTATTAAACTTTCCTTGAAAGTAGTGAGGGTATAGTCAATCAAATGTGCCCACCACTTGGTGTTGGTCGATCTGATCCAACTAGGGAATCTGGCATCCTCTTCAGGGTATTGACCCTTAGCATCGGTGAAGTGCTTGCCGAAAATATTAGGGACCACCGGTACTTCATTCATAGGAGCATAAACTTGGACAGAACCGAGATGAAGACCCATAATGCTAACTCCATAGAGTCCCTCTTGACGAAAGCCACCATCATGGTTCAAGGAGCCCACTTTTATGCTGTCCTCTTTGTTAGTGAGGGTGAAGCATCAAGCGAGGAACTACAAGGTGCTGCAGATACATGAACGATACTTGTCGTTCAATCACTGGTAAGTAGTAGCGCTGATCCCTCTGTGTAATACCAGTGTTCCCTCTCGATTGAAGATGGAAGTACCCCCTGGGTTGCCATCACCAAACAAGAACTGGGGTTTTCCTGATTGATTAGTCTTCGGGATAGAGAATTTAGCATTGGTTATGAATTCTCTCAGTGTGTTAGCACTTCCAAGCGGATAGCACCAACTCACTCTAGACTACTCTTCTCGAAGAATAGAGGAATACTCCTACTAAACACGGGCTCCATACTAGCGTCCTAAGACCCATCGTGCCCATAGTGACTACGGCGGCTAAGAGACGTATTCACCAGAATCGACTACATAAAGAAGGGAAAACAAGTCAGAAGACAAAGACTCAAAAAAAATAAATTAAGTTTTTGCACTCAGACACGAAGCTCGCTCGTGAGAGAAAGCCATCTTAACACTAGCACAGAAATTTGGCTAAGTGTTGACAAGGTAGGCGAAGTTCATACCAACGGCAGCGAACTTCAGCACAGCAAATAAATCCGCTTAAGAAAAGACTAAGTGGATTGGATAAGCTAACCTCGCTCAAACAAAGCTTGCTCAAAAATCAAAATCAGCGAACGTCGTATAGCGAAGCTCACTCAACAGTCTGATTGATCAAATCAATGAACCTCGCTCAAATGAAGTTTGCTCGCTTAGACGAAGTTTGCCCAAAATCTTAATATGCCAAAATAGCAAGCTTGCCTGAGATGCAAAGTTCACCATGTCGAGCGCCATTGATGGCTGCTGTTAAGGTTTCACCGTCGCCGGCGAAACTCACAAAAAAGACTGAAAACGATCGTAAAAATCGTGCCATTGGCAGTGAAATAGTTTTGAGTACCCTAAGGCTCTATTAAAGCCCCTATTCTTGGCAGATCAAGAGATCGTCGTTGTTAGGTTCGAAGTTTACCTGATGTCATCTCTAGCTGCAATGGCATAGCGCCAGTTCTTGGCTGACGAGATCTACCAGCGACACCCCTTCCTCTTGAGATCGCACGACGAGGAGCCATTGAAGTAAAGATTTGGCGTTGAAAAAGATTTCGGTGGATTTTGAGAAAACTAGGGCTTTAAAAATCAAAGTGAAGAAGATAGGAGGCAACAGTTCTATTTATAAGCTTGCCTTGAACTTCGCCAAGATTCTCGCCCGAGCTCGCCAAGATTCTCGCCCAAGCTCTGCCATGAATCTCGCTCTGAACTTCACTGATTGGCAACCTTTGCCATAATTTCAAGCGTAGAAATTGAGAATTTAAATTTTAAATCCTCATAATGACCTCCGCCCAACCGACTTTTACTCAAGTTCGTAGTAAATGAACTTCGCTAACTGACTTGACGATTGAAGTGAACTTCGCCAAAGTGACATACCAAATTGACCAAATCCAACTCAATTTCTCTGAGACTCTACTCGGCGAACCTCAATTCGACGATCATTGCCAACATAATGAAGCCTGAGCCTCACTTCCAACACAATAACTCCATGCAGAGTTCAAGTTTGCCGCAGAGGTAAAGTATGCACAAGATCAAACATACAAAGATGGACAATTTTAGAAAAACTTTATTTTTATGGTTCAAAAACTCTACTACAGAAAGGTAACATTCAGACTATCTAGTTACAGGGATGATGGGTATTCACTACTATTTGCTCCTCCAACCTCAACAACAGTCACAGAGGCAAGGAGAAACCAAAATCAAGAGCCTACCCTATACTCCTAAACGTGAATAATGAGAACAAAAAAGAACAGAGGAGCTACTAAGCCCATGTTCCTCCTATCTCACAAAACTTGGGGAATAGAGTTTTTTCCTAGGCAGAAAAAGTAGCTCCTACCTACTTCTCCCTAGGCCCTATGCCAGGAGATGAGAAAATATGTTAATTACGTTTTAGGTCCACACTTGTGAGGCCTAATCACTTTCGAGTCTTCACTTATAGAGCTCCAAGGATCTTTCTTCAGCCTTCGAACGGTCCTACGCAGAGCATGGCACTCAAATCTCCAAGCGTCTCTGTCACGATTCAACTCACCCCAAGCTTTTGATTGGTTCTTGAAGGTTTTCTCAAGCATAGCCTTCTCAACCGAAAGCACATCCACCACTTGGCGGAGTGTGCAGACTTCCTCCGCTTGATTGCCCTTCACTTGGGCTAGCTCCTGTTGGAGCTGTTTAATTTTAGCTCCTCTATTAGGGAGCATCTCCGATTGAGTCAAAAAGGACTTCGACATGGAGAAAATGAAGATGAAGAGAAGTTGGATAGGGATGAGGCTATTTATAGGCCTTTAAAATCCAAACTTCCAAGAATGTACCTCTTTGAAGAAGTGATTGGACTAGACAAAGAGGCTAAAAATCATCATAGCGAATCTCACCGAAGCTTTGACTGCTAAAGAGAAATCGTAGCCACAAATCAAGGCACAAACCCAAAGGCAGGATCTCAGCGACCATCACTAACTAGGGAACATCGTTAACCAACGAACTTCGCCCGCACAGCTGAAGTGAGGTGAACTTCATCAACAGTTAGACTCAGCTGAACTTTGCCGCTTTCTCAACTTCGTCCCAAGGGCAAGTGAACTTCGTTCCAAACATAGAATTGGACAAGTGCAAGCATCATTGAGCTTTCAACATAAATCTACAATAAGGGAAGCCACGTTCAATAGTACACCTCTGGCAACCAAGTAGAATGAAGGTAAATTTCAACCTAAACAAGACAACTCAAGTTACGTTTAATAGTACACCTCTTGCTATTACCCAAAGTATTTCAATCCCTGCTACAAGTCAAATGCAGGATCTTAAAATTTTTAGAGGGGGATCTTGTAGACGGTTAAAATATATTTTATTCAAGCCAATGTTCAGCTTGGATCCAAGAAGCAAATGCCCATGGGCTAAATACTTCAAATGGGCCCAAACTCGAGCCCACAACAAGCTGTAGCAAAGTTCGCCTAACAAAACATGTGAACTTTGCTGAACAGCTCAACTCAATCTGATTTGACCGAGTCAAGAGCAAGCCGAGTTCCAACTTAGACTCTGGGCTGAGTCGAAAGGTGTCATTGAGTCGGCCAAGTCCCGAGTCGAATTCTGTGCTAAATTCGAACTCATTGGCGAAGTTCGCTAACTTGATTTTATGCGAACTTCGCCCAAAGATACCCACGTGGGTCTCATTATCCACGATCTAAAGGAGATGGCCCACCCACGTTCCGTGAATTTCACTCAAACTCTTTCAGTGAACTTTGCCCACAAAGCTATTGGCGAACTTCGCTAGTTGAACATTTTGAGGGCTATTTTCAAGGGATAACCGCTCTCTCATTATCTCCTACATTAATGGCCACTTACTCCACTCTTAGATAGGTCATTAACTCTCTCTCTCTCTCTCTCTCTCTTAAGCCTATAAGAAGAGGGGAGACTATTGATCAACAGACATGCATAAGCACAGAGGAGATACACCCGTAAAGAGAGAGAGTTAATGCATTGAAGCTCGGCATCTTCAACCAACTTTCCACTTCCATCAGCAAAAGACTCGCGTCTTAGTCAATCCATCAGTGGAGTACAAGATTGACGCTCCATCGACACACAGAAAAGAACCCAACTAATACAAATTTTTCTTCATTTCATTGTAATTTCTTTTTATTGTAATCTGAGTTACTTATAATACAAAGGACCCAAAGCAAAGTCGGTGAAGTCGACGCATGTTCTCCACTTGTGGCTTTCTCAACTAGTTACATGGGTAGCCATTCCGGGTGCTAGACTTCTCAGATGAAACTGTGTCTTAGTAGTCGGTCTACTTCTTCTACAGCCACCAGCTACATCTAAGGTCCGAGATATCTCTTATTCTGTCAGATTGGCTTGTTGTGTCAGTTGACGGACAGCTCATGACTTATCACTTTTGGGGCTATCCATGGCATATCTTTGGGACCCCAAGCAAAGACATCCACATTAGCATGAAGGAACGCAATGATGGCCCCCTGCTACTGTTCAATTAGCTTCAACCTGATCTTGACCTACTGTCTAGGCCGACCTGAATCTTTTCCAATTCTTCCAATTGAGTAGTTCGCTCCCATTCTTCATCTTTCTGCAAGTCAGCTTAGGACTTTTCAATTGGCAAAATCCTAAAAATCTCTTTTCCCTTCATCGAGAGTAGATAGCATGATCTGGTCTCTCGCTCCGCACAAGGCTGACTCCTTCTAGAGTCGAAACTTCATCATTTGGTGATAGGTGGATGAAACAGATTTGAGGTCATTTAGGGAAGTCCTTCCAAGTATGATGTTGTAAGCTCACTTAATGTCTATCACAATAAATTGGACCTAGATTATAGATTGACTGGGATAGTTACCAACTATCATAGGTAGAGTGATCGACCCTTCAGGCCAAATCGAGTGCCCTAAAAAGCCTAGGAGAGGACTCGGGCAGGGTTGTAACTCTGATTAGCCAACCCCCATCTAATTGGGTTCATCCATGAACATGATATCGACAGAACTTCCAATGTCCACTAGGCTTCTCTTGACTCGCAACCTGTTGATTTGTGCAGAGATGATGATAGGATCATCATGGGGTGTCATCATACTTTTCAAATCGGCGTTGCTGAAAGAGATGAGTTGATCTATCTTAGGCTTCTTCTTGTGGATATGCACCTCTAATGCTCGTCGAGCATACTTCTTCCAAGCATTATATCCCTATTACAGGGCCACCACTGATAGTGTTAATGGTGCCTTTATCGTTGGCTTCCTTCGGTTGGTTGTTATGTCGAGTCAGACGAGGTGATCTTGATCTGAATCTTCTCCTCACCGATTTTAGGCTGGTTCTTCTTTGCCACGATGGGCAAGGCATTTTTTCAACAAACCTTTGTGGATGAGGTCTTGAATATGTCTTTGTAGCACTCTATAATCAACGGTGTTGTGGCCTTGATACCGATGATAATGATAGTATTGTCAAATATCCCTCAATTGAGGGTTTGATTTCATGCAAGGGGGAGGATTGGTGAGATACCCCTTCTTCTGAATCAAATGCAGCACTTGCGAGAGAGAAGCGTTAAGGGGGTGAGCACCCGTCTCCTCGTAGTCTCCTTCTTCTGATCTCTTCTGTCGACTCGGTCAAATCTAGACTCAGATTTGGGCTGGCCGTCTTCAGTCTTCTTGTTTGAGAAGACTCAGCTTCGGCATCTTCCAATCGCGCAGCCTTCTTATGAGTGTGGCTATCATCCACATCCATTTGAGACCGGGCTCTGGACATAAGTTGATCAAAGTTGATCACTCTGTTCATGGTGAGAGAATCAAATAATTTCTTATCTTTGAGATCCACGATGATCGCACCATGTTGCCAGGGTCCTCCACTTCCAGCCACTTGGCTTGGAATCTCTTAAAGTATTCTCTCAAGGTCTCCTCGGGTCTCTACCTAATCTGTGGTAGGCGCGCAGAGTGTGTCTTCTATTTTGTATATGCCAAAAAATAATATACAAACTTATGGCTAAGTTGCTCGAAGCTGTGGATGGATTTTTATCTAGGGAATTCCACCACATCTTCGCATTGGTACTGAGAGTGACAAGAAAGGCATTGTAGATGATCAGATCTCTGACCTACTGCTTGCTCATCATGTCGAATAAATTATGTGCATGATTGCCCTGGTCGCCTTCGCCCTTGTGTTTTTCGCTGTGTGGCATCTTGAATTTTGGGCAAGGGGCGTTCATGATCCAATCAGCGAGAGGAGTGTTCCCTCCGATGACATCGGTGACTATGTTAAACATCCGGTCATAACCAGAAGCTAAGTTGGTTGCGGAGGGGTCAGCCCTAGTCACCAAGGTTTGACTCATGTAGGTGTGTCTCAGACCTTGCGATCTTGCCGCACGATCTATTCAGAGCTGAGTCTTGAACTCTCGCCTATCATCTCCATGTGATGTTGAGGTTGTCATGGATCAGCAGCAAAACGGGTTTACTATCGAGGTGGTTGGAGAGTAGCTTTCCTAAACCCACTGCTCTTGCCCTTGTCACTGATGTTGCCCTTCATGGAGAGGAGTGACAACCGATGGAGGAGGTTGAGAGCGAAGAACACGGCTGAGGAGTTTGTTCGTGAATGAAGCGAACTGCTACTGGAGAGATTGAGCTATCCTTTAGGTGGATTCATCCAACTGGGCCTGAGTGACATAGTCGGAGTTGAAAGTTTCTCTAAAGTTTGGAACCGAAGATCGGTTTGTTTCAGCCATTTTCTCAAAAGAAGAAGAAGAGGCTCCACAGTGGCACTAAATTGTTTATGTCAGATAGTTAATTGTAGATTAAATGGATATTTGAAGGAGTTTAGGGTCCCGTGATCTTCTTTGATGGCTAATCAACTGAGGGGAAGAAGTAAATTCCTACATAGAAAACACCCATTAGGCGGTGGAGTTTGTTGCTCCGGTGTGCCCTCCGATGTTCAAGTAAGCAATAGATTAAGCAAATTTACAGAATCTAGTTTCAGAGAGTAATTTAGCAATTTTTGTGCGCCTTCAAATAGTGGAAATTGCCCACTATTTATAGAGGGTTGATAGAGGCAGATTGGTAATTTGACTGGGTCGGTGCAATCAGCTGATCAGACCGTACTTTACACATGTTGGCAGCCGATTGAATGATTCATCTTAGAGTTTAATGTGACAGTGATAAAACGGCTAAAATACTGGCGGTCCGAGGAGTCATAACTTCGGCCCAAAGAGGCATGATGACTCTAAGGGGGTGTTTGGTTCACTACTTTTATAGAAAGTTTTGGGAAAATGGCTGACAGTGGCAGTTTTGTAAGTAAAACTTTTCTGTAGATTTCTATAAACTGTGTTTGGTTCAAAAATGTCTTATAGAAAAATTTCCTATAAAGTAGAGAAAAGTATCCCCATTTTATAGAAATCAATTTCCACTCAAAATGGGCTGAAATTGCCTAGAAATCGACACAACAAATTAAAAAGTAATAAACTTATACCCATACCCAATTTCCTACCGATTACATTTTCTCGTGGGCGATTGAGGGCAGAAAATCTAGGGTTTGCTCCCTCTCTCGTTCCCGACCCCAAATCCATGTTCCCACCAATTCCTTCGTGCCTTTTCCTCTCAGCTCTTGTGCTTATTTCTTGACGCCATTCTCGCGCGATTGAGCTCGATCTTCGTCAGTTTTCTCAAAAATCAGATTTTGGGGTGCGGTTGATTTGGGGGTTCTTGAAGAATCAATTTTTGGGTTAAAGAATTGGTTTTTGTTATTAGATATCTCGTCGGATTTCTCGAGAACACGATCTTGCTCCGATTTAAGGTAAAAAAAACCTAAACCCCTTTTTGTATGAAGATCTACTCACTTAATAACTTCTATTATGGCTGATTTTTGGGGTTCTTACATTTAGTTAGATTGTGTTAGTTATCTCTTCGGTTTTT
The DNA here is from genome assembly GCA_012295165.1 of Asparagus setaceus. Taxonomy (NCBI): domain Eukaryota; kingdom Viridiplantae; phylum Streptophyta; class Magnoliopsida; order Asparagales; family Asparagaceae; genus Asparagus; species Asparagus setaceus. The sequence continues at coordinate 9,311,424 of CM022703.1, forward strand.
GGGGGTTCTTACATTTATTTATTTATTTAGATTGTGTTCTTTTCTATTCCTATATCTCATTATGGCTGATTTGTATAGACTTGTGTCAATCATGATTATTATTCAAAACCTTCTGGTTCATAAAAGAGGTTTAGATTATATCAATATATTGTATTTAGGAACTTATGTTTGAAACTTAAGAAGCATCTGCTTCTTCTTGAATTCTGATTATTTCTCCTCTAAATTGCTACTAATCATGCAATTATGGTACATGCATGTTCATACTTCAAGTTCACATGAAGATGGTCACTCCAAACCGTAACCTATACAAGCTTATTATTGCTTTACAATGTTTAAGAGCAATGCAATATATATTAGTCTGTTAAAAGTTAGAAAAGAACTTATTGCCAAAGTCTACTTAGATGGATCGTTTACATTTATCCTAGCATTATAATTATCAAACATAATTCAATGGATCAAATTCATGCATAAAAATCAAATTGAAAGCTCTAAAGATTTCTCAAAATTAATAGAGAAATTATTGTGGATAAGTATTGGATAAACTGATTAAAACCATCTTGAAGTTCTTAATATATAAACCAAATTATAACTTGGTTAGCTTTTAATACATAAGATATTTGGTAGAGTTTAGTGGAGAAGTCTATTGTTTAAATTATTGTCATTCTTCATTGTTGCATAAAGGTCTTAAACTATCTTTGCTTTGTAATGAATGTAGATGGATGGTGTAGATGAAGAACAAATAAAGAGGATGTGTGCTAATACGACTATTTCTTCCGTGGTTACAATAATAACTCATTTTGGTGTTTTTTGTGCTCAGTTTGAGCTGTTGGTGCAGTTTCCGTTATTACGCTAATGATTTCGAGCTTGTTTAGCTCTCTATGGTCATCAGTTTGGTATTTTTTTGTGCTCAGTTTGAGCTGTTGGTGCTGTTTTCTATTAAGGTGGCTGATTTTGAGCTTGTTTAGCTTTCTATGGTGCTCATTTTAGTATTTTTTGAGCTCAGTTTGAGCTATTGGTGCAGCTTTTGTTATTATGCTAATGATTTTTTTGTGCTCTTGGTGCTGTTTTCTATTAAGGTAGCTGATTTTGAGCTAGTTTAGCTCTCTATGGTGCTCATTTTGGTATTTTTAAGCTCAGTGTGAGCTGTTGGTGCTGTTTTCTATTAAGGTGGCTGATTTTGAGCTTGTTTAGCTTTCTATGGTGCTCATTTTAATATTTTTTTAGCTCAGTTTGAGCTGTTGGTGCAGTTTTTGTTATTACGCTAATGATTTTTTTTTGTGCTCTTGGTGCTGTTTTCTATTAAGGTAGCTGATTTTGAGCTTGCTTAGCTCTCTATGGTGCTCATTTTGGTGTTTTTTAAGCTCAGTGTGAGCTGTTGGTGCAGTTTCTGTTATTACGCTAATGATTTCGAGCTTGTTTAGCTCTCTATGGTCATCAGTTTGGTATTTTTGTGCTCAGTTTGAGCTGTTGGTGCTGTTTTCTGTTAAGTTGGCTGATTTTGAGCTTGTTTAGCTCTCTATGGTGCTCATTTTGGTGTTTTTTGAGCTCAGTTTGAGCTATTTGTGCAGTTTCTTTTATTACGCTAATGATTTCGAGCTTGTTTAGCTCTCTATGGTCATCAGTTTGATATTTTTGGGCTTAGTTTGAGCTGTTGGTGCTGTTTTCTATTAAGGTGGCTGATTTTGAGCTTGTTTAGCTCTCTATGGTGCTCATTTTGGTGCTTTTTGTGCTCTAGTTTCCTCAACTTTTTTCTTAATTAGTTTGAGCTCGTTATTGGCAATGATAATGGCCTTCTTATACGATTGCAAACTAGTTTACAATGTTCATAATAAGATAAGGCATTATTTAATGAGAAATGCAACCTTCATTACAAGTGCAATGTTAAGGTGAGGTAATACATTATTAGAACGCAAGCTACGTTGAACTTGTAAGTTTTAGTTGAGGCAATCAATTTTTTCAAAAGACCTATAGCTGAGCCAACTTACTACATGAAAATATGAAAGTTGGACATGAAAAAACCAAAGTCAAACAAGATTTTTTTAGATCATTGATTTCGATCTAACAGTTCTTAGTCATGTTTTTTTAACTTGTCAAATTTTGTGTTCATGGCAAGTTGAGGATAGAAGGATTTTATAACATTTGAGGATGTCAAATTAGCGGTTAAATTAGCCGTTAAACTAGCCGCTGTAAAGTTTCTTGTATGATTTTTCACTTTTCTATAAATTTTTCATATGCAACCAAACAAAAGAAAAAGAAAACAAGTTATTTCTATAAAGTAATGGACCCATTTTCTTATTTTGAACCAAAAAGAAAGTAAAAGAAAACAAGAAAAGTTATACTTTTGAGTTCTACAAACTTTTCCACAAATTTTTTATAGAAATACAAGAAAATAAATTTTTTAGTACTTTTCCTTTTTCTTTTTTTATAGAAATTGAACCAAACACCCTCTAACTCAACATTAAATGCGATGGTGATTGAGCGGCGAAGTACGACTGTTGAAGCTAATAGGTCGTCTCGTTTATTCGAGACATTCTTTAGCGAGGGTCCGAGTAGAAGACGCATTTCATCTCGGACCCGGCGCCTATTGGCGTACCCCGACTCAAAGACGTCTTTCATCTCGGACTTGCGCTGCCAGAAGATCGGTGATGCTCTCACCCGGGTCAGTCTTTGGGATTAGTAAGACTCGGGCAGTTAATCATGACACGTGGTCAACTCTCCAGAGTTTATTAGACTTGGTAATTTTCAGGGATACAACACCCACCTACAAGCTATATATTGAACCTTTTTTATGTCAGCTATATATTGAACCTTAAACATAGGTTAATTAATAATAGAATTAATCCAAATTATAACTTGTTAGGCTTCATCCCTCTTTTTAATTCTTTCAAGCGAGACTATAGTCGCACATGAAACCCCACCAGACAATGCTAAATATTAGACTGTTGCCTACCTATCAACGCAAATAACAAATCAATCGGTCCACTTCGATCCATTTATTTTCACCCTTTAATGTTGCTCACCCAATTATTTGAATGTTTTCTTTTTTTTAGAGTTATTATCTATCAATCACCATCCAACTATCAAAACGAACGTGAGCTCCACAGAGTTGCGCATGATGTAAATATTAGGCAATGGTTAATCACAACCATCAATTTCGTTTTCCTACATTGTCCACTTTTTCAGCAAATATTTTCCAATCTCTTCAAATTTGTTGATACTACCCATGTGTTGCATTAGTTTCACGTGAAACTATATAAGATTTCTGATTAATTTCTAAAATCACCTTTTCTTTTTTATTTAACTTACTTAGGGTCACCAATCAAAAACAATATTTTAGTGTGGTCCTTCGCACCTTATACACTTATAATTTGATGCTTTCACTTTGATGCTTTCTAGTGTAGTGGGGGGATAGCGTCCCAAATTGCCTTGCTTTTGCACAACAAATTGAAAGGATACCTACTGGCCTATAAAGTAGGGTACTCAAGGATGTTCCTAATCTTGTACGGAAAACAAGTGGAAATCTTAACATACATATAGCTGTCGTCATAATCATTTAAATCTCTCAAACAACTTCTGTGCACCGGTCATTCCTTAAAATTTCTAGTGACTTTGTTTGTTTTCTATCAACGTCAGTATGTTGCAAATGTAAATGCAACAAATCACATTGCTGGTGTACATAACATGCATTATTTGTTACAGAAAATTAGCCTTAAAACCATTCCCTTTGAATATATGCACTTTTATCGAATGAAATTAAAGTATTTTTCAAATACAAGTTTAGTATTTGGTTATTTGCAAATATTGTTGGATATGCATTTTTTATTACAAAAAATGTACTTGCGTCAAGGTTAATTAAGTATTAAAGTATTTTCAAATACAAGTTCATTATTTGGTTATTTGCAAATATTGTTTGCAGTGGCGGAGCTATGCACAAGTTTGGCCCCCCCAAACTTTTCCCCAAACTTTTTGAAATTGCATATACATATGGTGATTGTATACAACAATTTACATATTTATATCCTTCCTAAAATCATGGCTTAATTGCACTTACATACCCCATACGTTCCCCTACTTTGTACCTATATAACCTTTACTTGTCTCTATCAGCACTTTATACCCTAAACTTTTAAAATTTACATTTTACTACCCTAATATTAAACAAAGGGAATTTTTCCTTGGAAATTCTCATTTGACACTCACATGCTAATTTTAGAACTTTTAACCCTTAATTATTGTTGAATTTATTGTTAAACCTATAATAATTCTATTTTAACTAACCATAATTTTATTTTAAAATAGTATTTTAATAGTTTTAACGATAAACTTAGCAAATATTAAGAGTTAAAATGTTACAAACCGATTGTTTCATAAGAATTTTTTCTCTTAGGGGTGAGGCATTCTCATGTTTGCATAATTGAGGGTATTAAACTGCTAGATTTAAAAATTTTAGGGTGTATAATTGCCAACCTATATAAATGCTGTAAAAAACAAGTGAGGATATATAAGTACAAACTAGAGGAGAAACAATATGGCATTTAAGTACAATCAAGCCTAAAATATCCTAAAATAATTAACTTAATTAATTATTGCTAATATACTTATGTACCTTAGATTTTTGGCTCCCCAAGATAAAATTTCTTGCTCCGCCCCTGATTGTTGGATATGCACTTTTTTATTGCAAAAAATGCATTTGCATCAAGTTTAAGTATTTATTAATTAGTTACGATTGTATATATAACGATTCACAATTTTATGGGCCAAGATAAAACCATAAGATTTCCAATATTATTTTAAGAACCGTTAATGTCCTTAAAACAGCTATCATAAAAATCGCTATTGTGATAGTGGATATCCTATATGTCTTCATCTCAACTCATGAAAAACTTTGTTCAAACATGGTGTCGTTGCTAGGAAAAACTTACTAGATTGATTCCGTAAGATGGGACTCATCAAAAAGGGCCCCTTAATCAACTTTGATGGCTGGAGTGGATACTGGTGTTTATATCTACTTGAGATTGCTGAGTAGGCATGTGGTACACAAAAAAAAGCATCAGCTTGATGATAATGGGTTGTCCACCAATGCCCGTCTGATGCCTAAATCAGACTTTAGTAGCAAAATATCCAAGCCATAGATATTTAGGCTCGGGTTTTATAGGGAGATGATCTTTAACCCAAATTGGCAGTAGTGAGCCTAGGTCAAACTCTCATCTTATCTTACCTTAGGTAGGAGAGGTATTTATAGTGATTGCCTAGGGCAAATCGGCCTCTACATGTGTTACCATCCTGATGGCTAAGGTTGTTATGGTATGTACTTGTTGGCCCATAAGGTATTTTATTTGGCCTGCAAGGTATTTACTTGGGCGGCAAGTGTGACCACGTGGCAGCACCTCATTAGCATAGAATGATACAGCCAACATATATATAAATTAGGTTGTTATGGAAGTCGGCAATTAGGGAGATTGGATACTCTATTGATATATTCTAACATGGTATGTTGAGGATGGGATATGATTTGAATCAATCATCTCCAATTAGGACAGACTGCCATAAGGAATGAGCCGAGTTAAGATAAGACATGGTAATCGGCCTGTTGAGACCGGTTACCATGGATCTATATTGTTGTACTCTAGCTTTTAGGTCAGATCCATGGGCCCTGACCAATTTATAGGCTGAGTGTGGATGTCCCATACTATAGTGAGTTAAGTGTGTACTTGATACCACCAGTGGGGTGCTCGAGTGGAAAGGCAGGAAATTTCCTGCTGACTACCCCGAGTTTGAAGCCCCATTCACACACTCAACCGTCCCCTATTAGTGAGCATGGTGGTTAGTGTGGGACTGGGGTTTTACTTGGTCAGCTGGAGGTCATTGCTGACGGAACGGTCTATGAGCGGGTACCCCGTCACTAAAGGCACGGACCCCACATGGCCTTAATACTCAGAGGAGTGGTTGTTCGAACTCGGGCCAATTACCCAGCTGTAGCTCCAGCTAACCAAGGTTTCCCGTCACCCAAAAACATAAAGTGTGTACTTGATTGACCGAGTCAACATCCTCTACGAAGAGGTCTGGCTAACCCATCTATCAAATTTGGCTTGTATGCACAACACATGGGATCCTTAAGTTTGTTCCACATGCAAACAGCGGGAAGAAATCAGAATATTCTCAAATTTTTCGTTGACACATATATGTTACCTATAATACTGATGGGAAATAAATGATTACCTCCTAAGTTGCAAGTATACAACCTTGATCAAGTTATAGTATATAAAGTTATCGATCCCACGAGGAACGGGTTTTGTAAGAGTTTGTTCAAGTTTTAGTTCTCAAATTATGCGCGACAATTAGGGGTTATTTAAACATGAGATTAAGTGGTGAACATGGTTGTGAGCGATTAGAGCATGAATGTGGATTATGCGCAAATAAAAGAAAAACGAGGAAGAAAATGTGTGTGGAGAGATTAAGAGTGTGATTGTGACAAAGTGTAAATAAATCAAAATGGAAGTGAGAATAAAGAGATGGAGAGTGAGAGAAAATAACTGCAAAGAAAGTAAAATGAGATTGAGATGAGGGAGAGATGAAAAGGACAATCAAAATCAAAGAAACAAAATCAAGAATAAAGAGGCAAAACAAGAAAGCAAAAGGCGGATGATTCAATTAGAGATATTGAGGAATCTAGAATTGAATCCACTAGCTAATCCCACTTATAAGTTCATGAATCATTCTCTTTTATCACATTTCATTTTAGATTTATTAAGTATAGACTATCAAACCACTTAAGGAAAGAATAACCTATCAAATTATCACCTAAATGAAATCAATACTCATGAGAAGAACATCAACAAGATAGTAACCCTAGAGTTCATAAGCATAATCTATCAAACCACTTAAGGAAAGTATAGACTATCACATTCTTCTTCTATCAATTAGTTCTCTAGTTGATTATCCTAAACATGGTCATTTTAAGAGCAAGAGAGCAATTCAAAAATCATAAAAGAGATTAGACTAGTTTTATGAATTCTAGATTTCTACAATGATTTAGTTCCACATCTTTGACAAATAAAAGAAATCAAGAGAGGGAGGAGGAAAGAAAACTAAGTACAAAAAGGAAAATAAGAGCAAAGAAATAAAGAAAAAGAAAAAGAAAATGAGAAGAAAAGAAATAAAGACAATCTAACTAATTGCAAGGAAATAAATCTATACTACAAATTAAAGACAAAACATGAAAGTAAATTGCATGAAAATAAATTGCATGAAAGTAAATCTAAACTATAAAGCAATTAAATGAACAAGAAAGAAAAAGAAATGCAAAAGAAATAAAATAGAAACCTACAACTCTGATCTTCATCTCATTCTCCTTTTGGTCCTTGGATAAGAAGAAGAAAAATGAAATTGAAGGGGTGAAAAATTTTATTTATTGTGTAACAAAAGTTACAATTTTTGGAAGGTATTCTCAATTAATAGAGTAACACTCCTCTCCAAATAGAGTTTTTACAAAATATTTCACACTCAAACCTCTCCCTCTACCCCTCTATTTATAGCCCAACGGAGTTGATGTGAACCATTGGATCAAACTTGGCCACCAAGGAAGAGAAATCAGCCCTTAATTCAAAATCATTTAGAACCAACCGTCGGCCAATTAGTTGGTCGACAGGATAATATCGGTTGGTTTGTAACCGATTTTGTCTTTGCTTGATATTTTTACACGAATTTTTCTTGGGTTCCTTGGGTGTCTTGGGCCTTCGTTTGTCTTCAGATTTGGGCTTTAAAAATTGGTAGAAATTCAGAGGATTTGAGTCATATGGGTTCTTATTCATTAATACTCCATTAGCCTGCAAATTAAGATAAAAATAGTTATTAGCGGGATATTTATTCATATAAAATAGGTAATGAGGGTATAAAATTACAATTAAATTGTGACTATCAAATACTATAAAAAAATTATTAAATACGCAAAAAATAAGAAGAAAAACATATATGCACAAAAATATGTAACTAAAGTCGAGTAGCGCAAAAACTCCCAACATTCTTCTCATTCAGAAGTAACATTACTACATTCTTTTACGAAGAAAAATGCACAAGTTAATTTCAAAAGAGGACAAAAAAGAAACTCCCTAAAAAAATTTCACTTCAAAGACATATTTCCCGACTCAACCTCGCCGGAACTTGTACTCCGGCGTGGCAGTGGCCAAGCTCTGCTGCATCCTTAACTGCTTATAAAACCTCTTAATATAATCATCGGCCTCCTTATCGATCTTTCCATCGCTAACCTCGTCCTCTTTCACAGGGAAAGGTGAGTCAGTGATCCTCAGTTGCCTCACTGTCACCGGAGTGCTCTTACCGAACAAAATCATGGGCGAAGGAGCGACAGACTCTGCGTCCGAAACTTCGTTAATATTGTTATTATTGTTGCTGTTCAGCACCTCGAAAGCCGTTGCGATCGCAATAAAAGCTTCGAAGTCATGGGAATAATTTTTGTTGCGGTTTTTTTGTATTGGAGTGTTGCTGCAGCTGAACTCGACTTCTCGAGGGTTGTAGAAGGAGAGGTTTGGGTCCATTGATCGGCAAGAGAAGGAGGAGAAGGAGGACGAGGGGATCTCCGGGCGGTGGCCGTGGTGGTGAAGGTGGAAGTGGATGAGTTTGGCGAGGGCTTTTCCGGCGATCTTGCCGCGTTTGAGGAGGAGGTGGAGGTCCATCATCAGCTTGCTCTTGGAGGTTAAGCCCTTTTTCAGCGTGTAGTATATGATCTTGAATATGTGCAGGAGTTTTTTGGCTAGCGCTGGAGGTGGACTACTGCCTGATTCATGCATTTTTGTAATTTGCATTTTGTTGAGGGCGGTGTTTGAATATTTTTAGAGAGAGAGAGAGAGAGAGGGTTGGTGTCTTGAATTGGGCTGGTTGAGTACAAGTGGGAGAGGGGGAGGGTGAGCGGGTATTTAAAGGGGAAGTAAAGTGGCAAAGCCGCAATAATTTATTTATTATTTAATTTTTGCAGAAAAATATAGAGAAAATGAAACGGATAGTTCTGGCAATAATTGGGGCGGAAATTACTAGAGCGTCTGGTGAGCCGGAGATATTAGAATTTGCGGCGATTTATTGCTAATAGGATCTTCGAGGGTAAACTCGATCGAGCCGTTGGATTTAAGCAAGCAAATCGGAGTGAAAGCAGGAGTTGAGGACAGTTTTGTAAGTTAACTAAAAAGAGAGAGACTGCCAGCACGAATATGGATTAAATAGAGGTCCTCTCTATCCATGATCGTAGAAGATCCCTGGAGCTAATTAATAATTTCTCATCATTTGGACTTCATGAATGGTAATTTTTATAAAAATTATATGAAAATTATTTAACAATGGAACTCATTTGAATGAACCAAATGTTATTGGTCCACCTAACTAATTATAGCGATTCTCTACAAATAAAGATGTAGAGATTACCAATCCGATTAGGTTGGCCTGTAAAACAAAATCCATAGGTGTCCCCTGTCAACTGGTTAAAAGGGGAAAAGATAATAGAATTAACCATTTCTTAACCTACCAAACATAAAAATAGACATAAGGAATAAAGTAAATTAATCTTCTATATTTGACAAATATAAAATGCACAAGGATTGAGGTAACCTATTTAGAGGGTTCTAAGTGATGGTTTATTAATATTTCTATTTAGGCAAGTTAAAAGATAACATCTCTAATTATAAAAGAAAATAGCCATAATTTTCATTATTCTCGAACACTAAAAAATATCACAAACACTAAAATAAATCTTACTAAATCCAGTTAAAAATAGACTATGTTAACATACCTCCTTAATCCAACTTCTAAGGAAGAGCTCTACAAAATAAATAAATAAATCGTATTAGTCTGTTAATAGAGATGGCAATAATTCTGTGAATTTGGAAAATAGAGAAGAGATAAGAGAATGTAAAGTTGTATATTGAGTGAATAATTATGGAAATTTGATAGCATTAATACAGAGAAGATAATTCGTCTGACAATTAAAGTTGAAAAAAACTTTAATTATAATAGATAACACAAATAATGTTCCAAAGAAAACATAATAGATCCATAAACAACCGTCATATATCATTCATATACACCAACGACAATTGCCGTACTATAAGAAAACTTTCCAATAAATACTGACATAGTGGACCAAAATGGACGATCCTTAGAATAAGTTTATATGCTAATTTTAAATCTCTTATGTTTTACACTAATCTAATAGCTCTTCCCATTTGACCTGTCAAGTGTTCGGTGTACTAGATCTACAAGATATTTTCTTCGTAATATATGTGTAGTAATAGATAGATAACTAGGAAGGACACAATGACAAGCGTCTTCCTTTTTATTGATATCAGTGCATGCAAGTATTATTGGTGAAATTAGAATGTTGTGTTAATTAAATTTAAGTATTGTGTAATCACATTCAGATTATTGTACAATCAAATTATCGATTTTAGAATCTATATTGTGTAATTGTCACTTTCCCATTAACGGCGGGTTGTCTTCTTAATGAATGGCACCCACCAACTTGACATTCGTAACAGTAGGAGCGCGGGAGAATGGAGCCCACCTCAGGTCTTGGAGCGTGTGCGCTACATGAGTGTCTTTATAAGTGGCTGAAAAGTGGTCTTTTGCACTGCACTCGTTCGCTTTAGAGGACCCGAATTCAGGACCAATTATAAAACACCAACAATATGATTTCCTTATTTCTAGGGAAATTTATCGGATTTTTTTTCTTTTTTTTTTTGGGGTACTTTTTGAGTATATATAAACAGTTAAACACCATATGATTTCTTCAGAGATGGATGCTCAGTTGAGAACTTTTTCTTTATGACCATGCTTTTCTCTCTACTTTCTAACTCAAATTTATTCTTGATGTATGATTTTAAACAAGCTACTCTTCGTAGAGAAAGCATTTTCAAAGAATCTTTGTTCTAACCGATGAACTACTGATATACACTCCATGTCCTCAATCAATCGCTATAAGGTTGTACTAATGGTTACCGCATCTACTCCGAACATCCCTATGTTATGTTTGTTTTTTTTTTTTTTTTTTTTTTTCTCTCTCTCTCTAGTTCCTATTTTGTCCTAGATAACTTTTAAGGGCGTCAGGATTAATTGTTATAATTAGAAGTTAGATATTGGAGATAGTCAAAGGTTGTTGGTTAAAATATTTGCATATGAAGATAATGTAGATACCCAATAATATGGAAGCTGTACACAACAATTAAAGGTTATCAGTGAAGAAATTTGAATCAAACGTAGAAAAATGACAATAATATAATCGTATCTGAATCTCATTACATTGTAACAACATTAAGTGTATTGTGGACATATTTATTTTATAGCTTGAATTTGTTTTGTGAAGAGAAAAATGAGAAAGTTAAATCAAAAAGAAAAATTTTAAATTTATAAGAAAGTATTATAAAGAATTTTTAGTGATATAGTAATACATAAATTTAAGAGTAAAATGGGTAGAAACAATATCTGAGAATCCATGTGAATCGGGATTGATGATTGGTTGACTGATTTCTAGTTGTTATTGTAGTCATCACCTCAATAAATTATTTTAATTAACTCTCTCTCTCTCTCTCTCTCTCTCTCTCTCTCTCTCTCTCTCTCTCTCTCTCAGACACATCTATGGGTTTTGGATATGATCAATTAAATCATTAGTATTTTGTTATTAGTCCCTCAATTCTTTATATTTGATATTAGTCCATCAAATTGCAGGAATATGTTGATATTAGACCCGTGGTTAATTAGAATTATAATTGATGTGGAATATTCTATTATATTTATCTTTTTTAAGGAAATTTATAATTATTCCCTTACTTTTAATATCCAAACGCTCATGCCCATTAAACTTAAGAAACCCAATAAAAGACCCAACTCGAACCCGTTTCACAATCCATCTTCTCCAATGACCCAATAAAACAGTGAACCCATCTTCTTAAGTGGCTCTTTTAATTTTTGGAGTCTATAAAAGTCCATTGAAACTTCACCATTGAGAGAGAGAGAGAGAGAGAGAGAGAGAGAGAGAGAGAGAGAGAGAGATGGTTTGGTAGTTGAAATAAGTGGGTGGAGGGTATTTTGGTAGCTAAATGCCCATGGTTAGTCTAAACCTAACCATGATTAAGGATTTTAAGCAGTAAACATAACAAAGGGACTACTGTCTACATATTTTTTGCAATTTGAGGGACTAATATCAAAATATGAAGAATTGAGGGGCTAATATCAAATACTAATGATTTAAGGAACTGATGTTGAAAAACCAGTTATGTATTAATATACTTATTAATGTATATAATATATGAATAAATGAAATACACGTTTGCTCTTGTTGCGAAAGTTATTCACAGATGATGCTCATAAATGAGTTATAATTCTAATATTGTTCCTTCTTAAGCTTGTTTCATCAAATTTCATGATATTTTCTATTTTTTTAGTTTTGAGATTTTCTATTTGTAATTTCTTGAGAATTGGTTGAACAATTTTTTTAGTTTTGATATTTTCTATTTGTAATTTCTTGAGATGTGGTTGAAGTGGAGATTCAAAAATTATCTATAACTTGTATCTTATTAAAGATATTTCAATTAATTAGAACATGATTATAATGAAATCATATTAAAGATATTTCTATTAATTAGGATAATTTGAAATTTAAGGAATTATTTTGGATTTTTGTGCAAATTTTATAAAATCTAGGATTTTTCTACAAAAGTTTTAATATTTTGAAGTCTTTTGTTTTGGCACAAATTCTACAATTTTGAAAGTTTTTTGATATTTCTACTAATTTTGTAGGTTAAAATTTTTGTTTATAAAATCTTCAAATTATATCTTTTAGGTATTCTACGAGTTGTGTAAAGAAATTTTCTAAGTTATGAGATTTTCTATTTTATAATTTCTAGAGAAGTGGTGAATGTGGAGGTTGAACTATTATCTCTATAACTTAATATAATTTTAACATACTTAAATCAAAGTTGAGTTTATACTCATATTAATTAGGATAGGATAATTGAAGCTTATACCTATTATTAATTAAAATTAATTAGGATGGGATATATGATAATAATAATGTAATATTTAAAAGGGTCAAGGGTATTTCGTCCATAGAAAGTTTTTCCTAAACTCCAACTTTTAAAGGGAGTATATGATATAATTTGTAAGTTAATAATATGTATCAAGCTAAAATTAATTCTTTTATAAAAGTGAGGACCATAGAGCTCGGGACTTGTGGATGCGTGTCCTCAGTCATGTAGGGTATCCTAAGTTGAAATCTTAATGCATACTTCCTTAATTAAATGTTTCAACGACATGATGTTATATATGCTGATTGTTAGCTACACGTATACCTAGCACGAGTCATTTTATAAAAATCTAATGATGGTCTTTTCCAAGTTTTCTTAACCTATATAGGAGTATAAACAAATTAAATGTATTTGTAATTAAAGGTATCATACAAACCTTAATTCAAATTCTTTATTGCTTAGTGTATGTATCTTTTACTTCTTTGAATTCTATTGATGATGTTTAGTTACAAGCAAGAGTTTTTCGACTAGAGAAAATTTTTACTTGAAAAAAAATATTTAAAGAAACTTTAGGGTATGAAGTTGTCCAATGCCCTTTGCTCTGTAGGAAAAGCTTCGACTTCTTTAGACGTCTTCAACTGCGCAAAAATTATGAAAGTGGGCCCAAAGTGGAAATGTGTGGTCCAACTAGGCTAAAGTTGGTCACGCTCACACCTATGACCCACCCTGTAACGCTTTCTCTTGTTTCTTGCTGCCAGCTGAATGAGATTGCTACCACAAATTTTCAAAAAGGAAAATAGGGCAAAATTTATGAAATAAACTTTAATTTTTATCTATATATACTGCTATATTAAAATCTTAGTGTGGTTACCAAAAGATTAAAGGACATTTCCCATCATAGTAGAAGAGTAAAGGGTAAATTGGTAGTTTTGTACTTAAAAGTGTTTTTCCCTTTCTATTGTTTTTCTCTTTTTCTAGAAGATTCTAAAATATGAATCAGAATAAAATTTTATTTACAATAATTAATATTCATCATTTTTTATTTCTAGAACATTTTAAATCATGAATGAAGTAAGATTTGAACGAACATAATTGAATATTCACCGAGTTATAAGAGATTAATATATGGGAAAATTGTGTCAAGGCCCCAATATGAAGAACCCCTTGTGAGTAGCCCCTTCAACCTTTCCTCATTGTGGATCAGACCCAAAAAACTCAATTAATATATTCGGGCCCCTCCACGTCAGCCGTATAGAGGAAAGCTATGATATTACCTCATAAACCCTAAAATGCCCTTCTCCTTCCCAATGAGCAATTAATGGTGATCTGATGGTGGAATTGGAGGGAAGTTTCCTTCAATTTTCTCTATCATGAGCAATAACTCTTTATGTAATATTTTAGGGTTTTGCTCTTCAACTATCAATACTCCTCTTGTCCTAAAATTCTCTCCATTACTCCTTCTACATTCTCTTCTTTAATGGCTGAGAAGGCTATCATCTACATGGTCTCCTCAGGTGAGAAAATAGCTTTCTCAATGATTAACTCTTCAACCACCATTATGAAATTGAAGTTTGATGTGTCAGAGAGGTTAAAACTTCCATACGATTCTTTATCGTTGGCATACAAATATGAAACAAACGGCAACTTTAATTTTCCTATTGAGAACGAAGATGATTTGTCGTGTATGTTGGAGCATAGCCACAATATTGGGTGTAAAGAGATTCATATGAAAGCGTTTCAAAAAGTAGATGATTCGACTTCCCATAACACCCAACAAGTTCCACAAGACCTGTAAATTATCAGTTTTTTCAAAAAGAAATTTGTGATTTCTGTTTGAACATCGTAACATGATGAAAATTTAAACAAATACCTGTTAAGTGTGACTAGTAACATGTTAAGTATACGCGTTCATATGTTAAGTTTATGTGGTTGGATGTTAAGTTTAATAGTTTTGATGTTAAGTTCGGATGTTAAGTTTAATAGTTTTGATGTTAAGTTCAATAGGTATGATGTTAAGTCTAATGGGTTAGATGTTAAATCTAAAAGGTTGTATGTTAAGTCTAATTGGTTGAATGTTAAGTATAAGAGGTTGAATGTTAAGTCCGATGAGTTGAATGTTAAGTATAAGGGGTTGTATGTTAAGTCTAATTAGTTGTATGTTAAGTCTAATGGGTTGAATGTTAAGTATAAGTTGTTGTATGTTAATGAGTCTAATGGATAGGGTGTTATTTCTAATGGGTTGAATGTTAAGTCTACAGGGTTGAATGTTAAGTCTAATCGGTTGAATGTTAAGCCTAATGGGAAGAATGTTAAGTCTAATAGAAGAATGTTAAGTCGAATCGGTTGAATGTTAAGTCTAATATAAAGAATGTTAAGTATAATGAGAAGAATGTTAAGTCTAAGCGGTTGAATGTTAAGTCTAATGGGTTGAATGTTAAGTCTCGTTTGTTAACTCTAATAGGTTCGATGTTAATTTTTGTAGTTAGGATGTTGAGCGTGAGCATTAACTTGTTTAGTTTTTATTATTTGTTGTTTATTTTGTATTCTGAATATTTTCTAAAAACGTGCAGCATTGCCCCCACTTTGAACTCAAAATATATAGATAGTGCGCCAACGTCAACATGTGTTTCAGATAAGATTCCCAATGATAACTCGTCTGGGGATAATGTTATGATGATTGATGACAAGATCAGCAATTTAGAGAAGATTCCTGCTTGGTGATACACTGCTTTAATCAAGGAGGCCGTGTGACCATCATCAACTTCACCACATTGCTCACGAAGTGCGACCGATGACTCAAATTTTGCTTCAGGTTTGTGTTTAGACCGTTTTTCACGGCCGCCGTCTTCTTGCCCCTGCCGTCCACTACAATGAACGACTTCGAAATCGTGATCAGACACTTCCTTAGACGCTATTTTCACCGAGCAAACCCTAACCCTAGGTTGAAATTCGAGAGGGAGAAAGAAATAGAATTTGGGATTTTTTGGTTCCTATTAACAGTAGAAGAGAGAGGGAGAGAGTACTTGAAAGGAGGGTGGGCGCGGTTGCCAATATTGTAATGTCATGTCAAAAGGGTTTAGCAGTAATTTTAGGTGGGCTTTTTCTCTAACTGCTTACTTGGCAGTCTAATTGGGGCCTTAGAACAAATCCTGCTAGTATTTGGGGCTGAAACATGATGGGGACTAAACGATGTCCTAGAGTTGCAAGTATACAACCTTGATCAAGTTATAGTATAAAGAGTTATTGATCCCACGAGGAACGGGAAGTAGGAAGAGTTTGTTCAAGTTTTGGTTCTCAAATTATGCGCGACAATTAAGAGTTTATGTACATGGTGAAAGTGGCCATGAAAAGAGTAGAGAGTGGATTGTGGATTATGAGCAAATAAAAGAAAAACGAGGAAGAAAATGTATTGTGGAGAGATTAAGAGTGTGATTGTGACAAAGTGTAAATAAAAGCAAAATGAAAGTGAGAGTGGAGAGATGGAGAGTGAGAGAAAATAAATGCAAACCAAGTATGTGCAAAATAAAAGAAAACAAGATTGAGAGAGAGGAGAGAGTAAAGGAAAATCAAGATCGAGAAATCAAAATCAAGAAGGCAAAAGATGGAGGATTCAATTAGAGATATGAAGGAATCTAGAATTGAATCCACTAGCTAATCTCACTTATAAAATATGAACCATTCTCTTTTATCACATTTCATTTTAGATTTATTAAGCATAGACTATCAAACCACTTAAGGAAAGTATAACCTATCAAATTATCACCTAAATAAAATCAATACTCATGAGGAGAATAACAACAAGATAGTAATCCTAGAATTCATAAGCATAACCTATCAAACTACTTAAGAAAAACATAGACTATTAAATTATTCTTCTATCGATTAGTTCTCTAGTTGATTAGCCTAAACATGATCTTTTTAAGCATAAGAGAGTGATTCACAAATATAAGAGAGAATTAGACTAGTTTCATGCAAAACTAGATCCCCACAAGAGGTTAGTTCCACATCTTTGGAAAATAAAAAGAAATCAAGATCGAGTAAGAGGAGGAGAATGAAAATTCAACTAATTACAAAAGAAAAGAAAATAAAAGCAAAGAAAGAAAAGAAAAGAAAATCTAAACTAATAGCAATGAAAGTAAATTTACTCTATGAATAAAAGGCAAGACATGAAAATAAATTGCATGGAATTAAATTGCATGAAAGTAAATCTAAACTACAAAGCAATTAAATGAACAAGAAAGAAAAGAAATGTAAAAGAAATAAAATAGAAACCTACAACTCCTAATCTTCATCTCATCCTCTTTTTGGTCATTGGATAAGAAGAAGAGAAATTAAATTGATGGGGTGAAAAATTTTATTTATTGTGTAATAAAAGTTATAATTTTTGGAAGGTCTTCTCAATTAAGAGTAACCCTCCTCTCCAAATGGAGTTTTTACAAAATATTTCACACTCAAAACCCTCACAATCTACCCCTATTTATAGTCCAACGTAGTTGATGTGAACCATTGGATCAAACTTGGCCACCAAGAAAGAGAAATCAGCCATTAATTGAAATATGTTGCGAACCAACCGATCGGCCAATCGGTTGGCCAACCGGTTGGTCGACCGGTTGGTTTCCAACCAAATTTATCTTTTCTTGATTTTTCTTCATGAATTTCTCTTGGATCCTAGGGTCTTCTTGGGCCTTCTTTGGACTTCGTTTTTGGGCTTCAATAATTAGCAGAAAAATAAAGAGTTTGAGTCTTTTGGGCTTTTATTCATTATTTCTTTATTAACCTGCAAAATAAGATAAAAATAATTATTAGTAATATTTTTATTCATATAAAATAGATAATGAGGGTATAAATTTATAATTAAAATGTGATAATCAAATACCCCCACACCTAAACTTTTGCTAGTCCTCTAGCAAAGAAAATAAAAAGAAAACCTAACTCACTTTCGCAGAAATCGCGGTTTTATTTAGCACATACAACAAGCCATTAAACCCCTAGGTTATCCTAGTGGACGAGTTGTAGTCTCGTGAGGGTTTGCAGTGAATATACCCCACAAAACTCATCAACTTGCTAATTTTAAAGAAGTTAATGAAATAATTAATTCATTTGATATATTCAAACATTCTAATTAAAGTTTGGTTTTTACTCAAGAAAACGTTTTATCTTAACTCCAAGGCAAGTTTCTTTAGAAAATCTTTTCATCATAGTTATACAAAACCAAGTTTAACTTAGAAAAATAAAAGTTTTGAAGAGAACATGCTAGCTCTTTGTTTCAATAAATTTTCAAGTCTCTTAATCAATTTATTTTTCAAAATATATAAATATAACTATATAGATATATTTGTTATATATATATAAATTATTATATATATATATATATATATATATATATATATATATATATATATATATATATATATATATATATATATATATATATATATTGACAATCTTTATATATATATATATATATATATATATATATATATATATATATATATATATATATATATATATATATATATATATATATATATATATATATATTGACAATCTTTATTCCATAGTGATTTTGTTCTACTTTGTCGGCTTTCTAAGTGACCATTAAAGAGTTTTGGGCCAATGGATCCCAACCCAAGTGGGCTTAGGTCATTAAGTATGAAAATACTCCTTGGGCTTAATTACTCAGTCAACTTAGACTTAATAAGATAGAACCACATTGGAGTTCAAGAATTTTTTTCATTATATATATATGATGTATATATTATATATGAGTATATGTATATATTTTGAAAGATATATAGATTAGGATAACTTGAAAATTTATTTTTAACTCTAAGCTAAACATGCAAAAATTTCATTACTTTAAAATCTAAGTTAAGACTTAAGTGAAGTATACTACTTTGAAAATTATTTCTTAAGAAATTTATTTGGAGTTATTATAAAATGTGAGCTTGAGTATAAAACTAGTTAAAGATTAGAATACTTAAATTCTATCAAGTAGATCAATTATTAATTAACTCTATTAAGTTGGCAAGTGACTATATTTTTTTATATGAAAAGAGGAAAAAATGACATAAAAAGAAAAGAAAAATGGTAAGAAAA
The DNA here is from genome assembly GCA_012295165.1 of Asparagus setaceus. Classification (NCBI taxonomy): domain Eukaryota; kingdom Viridiplantae; phylum Streptophyta; class Magnoliopsida; order Asparagales; family Asparagaceae; genus Asparagus; species Asparagus setaceus. Next base: position 9,330,545 of record CM022703.1, read on the forward strand.
AGAGGACAAATGTCTAAGATAAAGAATAAAATGACTAATCCCCACCCCACACCTAAATTTTGCATTGTCCTCAATGCAAATTCTATTATGCACAAAGTAAAACAGATAAGAATTGAAACACTTACATTTGTTCTGGTGACCTAGAACAATGAAAAAAATCTATAATTACCTTTGGTATGAGGAGTATGAAATCAAAAATTTATTCTCTTTTTTTTTCTTTCTTTTTTTTCATATGTTTTTTGAAATGAACAAGAAACTCTCACATGAGAGAAGAATAAATTCTTTTATTATTATTGTGGGACAAAAAAATACAAATGTAGAATAACAGATAAAACATGAAAAGCTCATATTCCACATTAAATCCTACCTTATTGCTGAAAATTCTACCTCAAAATTTAAAAATCCAAAATGATATAACAGATGTGTTTATATTCAAAAATTTGAGGTTTTCGATGATGTTTGAAGCAATAGAAGGTAGGTAACAATGGTGTTGTGCTTTTGAACTTAGATTCTTTATTAAAAAATTATGTGCAACCAAGTCTTCTTTAAAATTTTCTCAAATATAAAATTTAAGGTTTGACATTTTCGTTGGTTATTTTCAAAAAATCTAAGTTCATTTGAAAATAGTTTTTCAATAGTTTCCTCATTCTCAGCAAAATTTTTCAGTTCCTCAGCAAAAATTTCCTCAAAACTAAGGGCTATCTCATTCTCTTCTTCTATCTCCTGAATGTAATTTATTTCAAAAGGTTGATTAGTTGCCTGATTCTCTACATTGAAAATATTGATATCAGCAGTCATATTCCCAAAGGACAGTTTTATTTGACCAATTCTACAGTTGATAAGAGCATTAGACGTGGCTAAGAACGGTCTTCCTAAGATGACAGGTATCTATCCTTTTGGATTGGAAACAGACTGCGTTTCCAGGATGATGAAATCCACAGGGAAAATGAATTCTCCAACCTTAATCAAAATATCTGTTATCTCACCCGTGGAGACTTTAACTGATCTATCAGCTAACTGTATGGTGCATTTGGTAGGCTTGAGTTCTCCTACACCTAATTGTTGATAGACCGAGTATGGAAGCAAATTAACACTGGCCCCTAAGTTTAAAAGTGCCTTATCAATGTGACTATTACCAATGATACAAGGGATGGTAGGGAAACCTGGATCCTTATGTTTCAGAGGCATGGATTTGAGATTATATCAGTGATATTGGCGGCAAGAAAGACTTTCTTCGGAACATTTATTCTTCTCTTTTTAGTGCACAAATCTTTCAAAAATTTAGCATAAGTCGGGATTTGTTCAATTATATCTAAGAGAGGAATGTTGACCTTAACCTGCTTGAAGGTTTCTAGGATCTTCTCCTCTTGAGGAGAGTGATTCCTAGGCCTGAGTCTATCTAGGTATGGAGCAACTGGTTTAAACCTATCAAGATTAGGCTCAGGTTCGGGTTCAGGCTCTTGGTTATCAGAATTGGATGATTCATTAGAAGGAGAAATAACTTGTTCGGGTTCATGGGTTTGTCTTGAAGGCATTCTAACTTGATTATTGACTTCTCTACCTGATCGGAGTGAATGGATTGCATTCACTTGAGCCTCATAGGCTGAACTTGTACCCGTGTCCTTTGGGTTGGTCACAGGTTGACTCGGAAAAGTTCCTTTCTCTCTCTCACTTATGGCATTAGCTAGTTGACCAAGTTGGGTTTCTAACCTAGCTATGGCTTGAGTGTTGGAAGTGAGGATTTGCCCGGTTGATTGCATGAAGGAATTCAACATGTTTGATGTTTGAGTCAACAAGTTCGTGGTCTGTGTAGAGGTTTTAATCAAAGTTTCTAGACCCTTTTCCAAAACATTAAGATGTTTATCATGATCAGCAATTTGAGGAGTGTGATTTGCAGATTGGTGATGAGGAGACTGATTTTGAAATGACAGATTCGGTTGTTGAAAATTGAGAGGAACTGTGTTTCCCCTAAGAAATTGTTGGTTTGAAGAGGGAGTGAAATTTTGATTCCCGAAGTAGTTTTCCTGGTTCCATGTAAAATTAGGATGATTTCTCTAACCTGGATTGTAGGTTGGAGAAAATGGATCATTCACCGAACGCTGGAATGCAGCGTTTATCTGACCTAGTGGCTGACCGGGTCCTAAAAGAGGACATTCCTCCGAAACATGAGATGGACCTGACGGTTATGACATCTGAGGTGAAACTTGATTGATTTGAGCGGGAGCTCGTTCTTTGACTTCTAAAGCTTCTAACCTACGCATGATTGTAGCCATCTTTGCTTCAGAGGCTATGTTCATTTCTAAGGAAAGACCACTGGTTTTTTGTTGGGAAACTGATGAAACTCGGTCATCACAATGTTCCCACTGCATGGTTTTCTCAGATAAACTCTCTAAAAAGTCTCAAGCTTCATCAGTATTTTTCTTCATGAAATCCCCTTGACACATTGACTCTAAGGAAGTTTTTGAAGAATAATCCAATCATTCGTAAATGATTTGGCATAATCGCCACTTTTCAGGGCCATGGTGAGGACATTGGATAAGAAGATCCTTAAATTTATCAAAATACTTCCAAAAAGGTTCTCCTGGGATAATTTTAAAATTTTGAATGTTGTTTCTAAGCTTGACCGTTTTGTGGATAGGAAAAAAAAATTTCAGAAAAACTTTTACAAATTCACCCCAAGTTGAGATGAAATCTGTGGGTAAGCTATACAGCCATTTTTTGGCTTTGTCCTTAAGGGCAAAAGGAATGAATCAAAGCTTGATCGTATCCTCGGATAAGTCCCTCATCTTAATCATGAGGCAAACTTCTTCAAATTCGGAGATAAAGATGTATGCGTCTTCAGTTTCGACTCCTAAGAATTTTGGAAGCATGTTTATGAAATGCGGTCGAAGTTCAAAATTGGTTCCATTTGCATCGGGGAGCTTAATGCACGAAGGGATTGCATTCCTAGTTGGGTAACATATATATTGAAGAACGGGTGGATTAGGGTTGGTCATTTCTTCAAATGTTTCAAAGGATGAATCAACACGGATTAAACGATTGGTATTATCCCTAACCCAAGTTTGCATACACCAAAATCAAACTTTTTTTTTTAAGAAAAAAGGAAAAGAGAAAAAGTTTACTTGGATCAGCTCTAGGGTTAAGCCTAAACTTGACTTAGACCACTCTAACCAAAAATTCCCTTAATGAAAGGATCAAAGTTTACTTGGGTAATTAGCCGTAAGGATAGTACTAGAGGGAGATCAAAGATCAATTAAGTACCTCTTTCCTTATGGGCATTTAACCCTAAATCTTGCCTTAGACACCAATTAATCTAAATAAACTTGGACGGTTCACTTAAGGATTTCTTGTTCCTTAATAAGCTCGAATCCTTAGGGGCCAACGTCTAATCAGTTTAAGAGGCTTGGGTATGTGTAGTGACGAATTAATGATTTTTGGCCTAAGGAAAGGGTGATGAAATTCCTCACCTTATCTTGATTAATGAGTTTTTGCCCTTAAAAATATTTTCAAGTGAGTGCCAAATCAAGATGCTCAAATCACTTTGGTGAATTCCTACTATTATATGAAATGCAACCCTAGAAATTAAAAGCAACTAAAAAGGATGTAAAAATAAAAATCTTTTCATTTTTTATTATGGTCGACAATCAAAGAAATGAAGTTTATTAGGATCGACAAAGGTAAAATCTTTTTTTTATTATCCTAATTGTCTCTAATGTGAATGAACTATCTAAAGGATGGAATTGAGAATACTAGAAAGAAGAGTTACCCACGGAATCGCTATCCAAAGCCTCATTGGAGGCAAATCTTCAATCTTGATTCTTCAACTCTTAATCTTCAAGTTTCAAATTCCTTCACAAAAGAAAAGCACACAAGTTAAGGAACCAAAGTTAATCAAAATCCTACTTATGCACCGTTCCCCGGCAACGGCGCCAAAAACTTGATGGGGACTAAACGATGTCCTAGAGTTGCAAGTATACAACCTTGATCAAGTTATAGTATAAAGAGTTATCGATCCCACAAGGAACGGGAAGTAGGAAGAGTTTGTTCAAGTTTTGGTTCTCAAATTATGTGCGACAATTAAGAGTTTATGTACATGGTGAAAGTGGTCATGAAAAGAGTAGAGAGTGGATTGTGGATTATGCGCAAATAAAAGAAAAACGAGGAAGAAAATGTGTTGTGGAGAGATTAAGAGTGTGATTGAGACAAAGTGTAAATAAAAGCAAAATGAAAGTGAGAGTGGAGAGATGGAGAGTGAGAGAAAATAAATGCAAACCAAGTATGTGCAAAATAAAAGAAAACAAGATTGAGAGAGAGGAGAGAGTAAAGGAAAATCAAGATCAAGAAATCAAAATCAAGAAGGCAAAGATGGAGGATTCAATTAGAGATATGAAGGAATCTAGAATTGAATCCACTAGCTAATCTCACTTATAAAATATGAACCATTCTCTTTTTATCACATTTCATTTTAGATTTATTAAGCATAGACTATCAAACCACTTAAGGAAAGCATAACCTATCAAATTATTACCTAAATGAAATCAATACTCATGAGGAGAATAACAACAAGATAGTAATCCTAGAATTCATAAGCATAACCTATCAAACCACTTAAGGAAAGCATAGACTATCAAATTCTTCTTCTATCGATTAGTTTTCTAGTTGATTAGCTTAAACATGATCTTTTAAGCATAAGAGAGTGATTCACAAATATAAGAGAGAATTAGACTAGTTTCATGCAAAACTAGATCCCCACAAGAGGTTAGTTCCACATCTTTGGAAAATAAAAAGAAATCAAGATGAGAGTAAGAGGAGGAGAATGAAAATTCAACTAATTACAAAAGAAAAGAAAAATAAAACAAAGAAAGAAAGAAAAGAAAATCTAAACTAATAGCAATGAAAGTAAATCTACGCTATGAATAAAAGGCAAGACATGAAAGTAAATTGCATGGAATTAAATTGCATGAAAGTAAATCTAAACTACAAAGCAATTAAATGAACAAGAAAGAAAAAGAAATGCAAAAGAAATAAAATAGAAACCTACAACTCCTGATCTTCATCTGATCCTCCTTTTGGTCCTTGGATAAGAAGAAGAGAAATGAAATTGAAGGGGTGAAAAATTTTATTTATTGTGTAATAAAAGTTATAATTTTTGGAAGGTCTTCTCAATTAAGAGTAACCCTCCTCTCCAAATGGAGTTTTTACAAAGTATTTCACACTTAAAACCCTCACAATCTACCCCTATTTATAGCCCAACGGAGTTGATGTGAACCATTGGATCAAACTTGGCCACTAAGGAAGAGAAATCAGCCATTAATTGAAATCTGTTGTGAACCAACCGATCGGCCAATTGGTTGGTCGACCGATTGGTCGACCGATTGGTCGACCGGTTGGTTTCCAACAGAATTTGTCTTTTCTTGATTTTTCTTCACGAATATCTCTTGGATCCTAGGGTCTTCTTGGGCCTTCTTTGGACTTCATTTTTGGGCTTCAATAATTGGCAGGAAAATGAAGAGTTTGAGTCTTTTGGGCTTTTATTCATTATTTCTTTATTAACCTGCAAAATAAGATAAAAACAATTATTAGTAATATTTTTATTCATATAAAATAGGTAATGAGGGTATAAATTTGTAATTAAAATGTGATAATCAAAACACAAGGCCCAAAATACAAGGTCACATGGGCTAATTCATATTGGGGCCTTGATGCAATTTTCCTTTATATATATATATATATATATATATATATATATATATATATATATATATATATATATATATATATATATATATATATATATATATATATATATATATATAATGATAAGTTTTTTCAAAATGATTATTAAATACATGTCAATGCAAAATATAACAATTAAAAATTAGTCATAATCATTTTAAAGATTACTTTTAATTTTAAATAGAACAAAATTTTAACAACTCTTTATAATTTTTATATTATTGGGATTAAAGTGTTTTCTATAATGATTTCAGTTGACATTTAGGAGGTGTTTGGCAATTCAAAAGTGAATTGAAAATGATTAAGTTACTTACAAATAAATTTCACATCCATGTCGGCATGCAAGTGAAGTAATGTTTATTTGAAAAGAAAATTATTGTTGAAATTGCAATGTGAAGATGATGTGGCAAAATAGGGTTAATTAGTAAATATAGTTAAAATTACTTAATTAAAATTAGTTATAATTTTTGTCACTTTCATGTGACTTCACTATTTTTTAGGGAAGTCAAAATTATATTAAATTCTATGTGGCAACTTTCTTGCATTTCTCTTTAGTAACCACTTACATGCAAATAAACACCTAAAATATTAAAAAATAAGTCACTTTCTCACTTTCATCTTTCACTTGGATCCAAATAAATACCCCTTAGTAAATAGAAAGCTACTCTCAAGTTCGAATAAGATTACAATATTATATTTTTGTAATATTATATTTTTATAAAATTATACCTTAACTATTTTGGAGTATGATATAAAAGTTAAGAAATTAATGAAACGTTAGGGTACTAAAGTATTATTTGCTCTTTTTATATAAAATTTAGAATAAATAAGTTTAATATCTATGGCACGTGCAATAATGCTAGTTATTAGTAATTATGGAAAAACATTATATTATGTAACGTTATATACATCTTGTATTATATATCAATGTAATCTTTTATGTTTGATATGATATTTTTATATTATATTCCATCTTTAATTTTTATATTGCGCGCTTGCAATAAAATCTTATTTATCAGTTCAAAAAATAATTGTTTATGTTTTAGGAGAAAATTCCAATAGAGCGTGAAGTTGCCTTGAGAGGGTTGAGCACTCTTTCTATTTAAAAGAGAGAAAGAGATAGAAAAGATTAAAAAGAAGAATAAGAAGAAGCAGCAAACAACAGAAGAAGAAATTAAGGAGCGTGTCCCTTGACTTTCTCATGATAATTGTGTTCAAATATTGTTTTAGTTTCTTTTGCTTTTCTTTTTCTTTACCTATTTCCAATGTCCTTTCTTAGTTTCTTTGTTCACTTTTTTGCTTTTCCCTTTTCTTTTCCTATGCCCTAACTAAAGGGTGGGTTACCCATTGTTCAAACATGCCTAATTTTGACCCTTTCCCTATGCTTACAAGTTCTATTTTCCCATCAAACATCCATTTGAATGGAGACAACAAAGCAAGTTTCCCAAAACTAAGCAAAATTTGTGATTGCTTAAGGAAGTTAGTTAATCAAATGTCTCTTTTTTCTGACATCATTATTATAGAAATGCTCTAGTTTCTTTTTTCAAAGGAAAAGTAGATCCTGAGCCCGTATCATTATAAATAAAAATTACGATACAGAAAATAATTACACGGGCATAGTTTTGTTGAATATGGACGCGACCGGACTTCCACTATTTTGATTTTTTAGGCGGGTTCGGTCAGTAGGGACAAAATAGATGAGTTTAAAATAGGAGCTAAAACCAATAACCTTGTAGCTATAATTTTTGAGTTAAAATTAGTTCCTAGCATTTGTTTAAAACCCAATAACTCTAGATTAGGCTGGATTACTCCCCAGCAAGGGTATTTGAGCTAAGATTATGACACAAGTAATAGAAAAAAGGTGAAGTCCGATGTGAAGCCCAAAGGTGTCGGGAGTGACTAAGGTTAAGAAGACGAAGTCAATTTAATTCACGGTTGCCCGTAGAAATGATATAATCTGGTTAGCCCACAAGTGAAGTGGTGGCAGATCCTACAAATATTTGATAGCCATGTGCCGAATGCATGGTTAATAGTTTAGATCAAAGTTAGTGAATCTCGTGGAAGATTGAACTATACTCACAAATAAATGGGAGATTGTTGGATATTCATGTATGAGTATAATCCCTAGCAAACTCGAGACAAGATATATATAAGAACATGTAAGCATGAATCAGAATTCTACATGTTTAACTGAATTGTGGCTAGTTTATGTTAGTTGATAGTTTACGCGTAGAAAGTCTCCAATTGGTAGCCTATATATCAATCCTTAATAACCAAGAAAGCATGGCATTTTCACTTGATTATCAATAATAAGATATAGTTCTTTTTTGTTTTTATTTTTTTAATTAGACTTGTAAAAGGCATGTGAAGCATTTCAAAATATCTCACGCATGCTTTCAAAAAGGTCCTGCTGAGTAGGGCTATCCTAAAAAAAGAGCCTCCGTTCAATTCTAAATGGCTCCCTACAAGTACATAGTGCTCTTGTATTCAATTACTTGTTGCACTTGGTTTCTTTCTAACTTTATGTTTGTGCAATCCAACAGGCAGTCTAATTTCAGCAGCTTTAGATGATGAAGGATCCTTTCCCTTAGTTTTATAAGCTCCATTTCTAGTTATAGTGGAAACGTACATCAAAGGGTACGGCCCCCATGATTTGATGGAGCAACAGATTAAAGTTGCACCAAATATCAAGAGTGTGCACACTTTGGTGCCTAAAAAAATTGGGGTCAATTAGACCCCCTGTTACCATTGTTTTGAGCTTATTATTCTTATAATAGTTTTTTTTTTTTTTTTTTTGGCCAATGGAAAATAACTTTCCATAGTTACCATGATCAATAAAAGCTTATCTACATGATCTGAGGCATACCTGAGTTTACAACTTCATGGTTTCACACTCTCAATCAGTGACACTAATACAACAAGAGTCATTGACATTCATAAATTTAAGAAAAGATCAAAACATTATTTGATCATAGTCGTTGGGCTTCACCCAACCCTAGAATAAAGAGATTACTCACTCATGTTTAAATAACAAGCCATAGAAATAATGATCATAAAACTCATCATATGAGAGATTAAAAGAAAGAGAGCAAAGAAAATCTTAGTCTCAATGATAATCTTCACTTGATAGTTGCTTGAATTCAATCCTTTAATGAAAATTTAATCGTCTTCTTCAAATTCTCCTTGATTCTTGAGGGAAAAAGATAAAATCAACTCTATGGTGTGTCGGCTCCAATCTCAGTCTAAAAACCCTAAAAAGACTCCTTTTTTCGTGTTAGGAAGTCAAAAATAACGGATAACTGAACAATATGGGTCGGCCCATAAGGAATATTAGTCGTCCAACTTCGCTCGGGCGCGCAAACTAGTGGCGTGGCCGCGCAACAGTCTGTCTCATAATTTTAAACTCTATTTTCTACATTTTCCCCTTGAAATTCAAAAAACTCAAAACACGAAAGTTGTAGCTCTATCTGTTAGCTTTCTGTGGCAACTTGAATCAGCTCAAAATCATATCGTATGTCAAAGTTATGCTTGAAATAATAATAGGGTACTAAAACTGCCAGCTTCAACGAACCAAGCTTGTTTCCCTTCTTTTTACACTCCAATCTCGTGCTAGCTCCTCCATCTTCATATCCTCGTCATGTGTCATATTGAATCTCACCAAAATGCATTACCTGAAAATGCAAACAAACTAAATGCAGTAAATATGAACTAGAAATCGGAATACACCTAATATGAAGTAATTATGAACTTAAAATGCTAATTCTAGTATGAAAATGAGAGTAGATATGCGTGAAAATGTATATACAAATGTAACTCATCATCTGGTTAGCCCACAAGTGAAGTGGTGGAAGATCCTACAAATATTTGATAGTCATGTGCCGAATGCATGGTTGATAGTTTAGATCAAAGTTAGTGAATCCCGTGAAAGATTGAACTATACTCACAAATAAATGGGAGATTGATGGATATTCATGTATGAGTATAATCCCCAGCAAACGTGAGACAATATATATATATAAGAACATGTAAGCATGAATCAGAATTCTACATGTTTAACTGAATTGTGGCTGGTTTATGTTAGTTGATAGTTTACGCGTAGAAATTCTCCAATTGGTAGCCTATATATCAATCCTTAATAACCAAGAAAGCATGGCATTTTCACTTGATTATCAATAATAAGATATAGTTCTTTTTTGTTTTTATTTTTTTAATTAGACTTGTAAAAGGCATGTGAAGCATTTCAAATTCTCTCACGCATGCTTTCAAAAAGGTCCTGCTGAGTAGGGCTGTCCTAAAAAAAGAGTCTCCGTTCAATTCTAAATGGCTCCCTACAAGTACATAGTGCTCTTGTATTCAATTACTTGTTGCACTTGGTTTCTTTCTAACTTTATGTTTGTGCAATCCAACGGGCAGTCTAATTTCAGCAGCTTTAGATGATGGGGGATCCTTTCCCTTCGTTTTATTAGCTCCATTTCTAGTTATAGTGGAAACGTACATCAAAGTGTACGGCCCCCATGATTTGATGGAACAACAGATTAAAGTTGCACCAAATATCAAGAGTGTGCACACTTTGGTGCCTAAAAAAATTGGGGTCAATTAGACCCCCTGTTATCATTGTTTTGAGCTTATTATTCTTATAATAGGTTCTTTTTTTTTTTTTGGCCAATGAAAAATAACTTTCCATAGTTACCATGATCAATAAAAGCTTATCTACATGATCTGAGGCATACCTGAGTTTACAACTTCATGGTTTCACACTCTCAATCAGTGACACTAATACAACAAGCTAATCGAACTGAAATTCCTATCAGAATCATGATAGTGCAGCAGAGGTACGAAAATGTAAAACTTTATCATATGCACACTGTCCTCAGGCCTTTTCTTCACTCCTCCATGCATGTGTTGGTCCCTCTCAAACGAAATGCTATAAACTGGCGCCGATAACACAAGCCTCTCCACCCTCTTTGTACAAGAATCCCCAACTAGCTGCAATGCATACCAATTGATCAAAGTATTCCAGTCACAACTCTGGAATTAGAAATTAAGCCAATCCATCACAATAATCGATACATTAGCAGCAAATTCACGAGAAAAGAAAAGGTGTGAGTGATCTTCTCTACTTTGTTCTCACAAATAGCAATTGTTAGTTTGCTCAATCTATCCTGAGTTAATAGCTGTGCTATTGTACAACAAACCAAAGAATAAATGAGTGTTTGTGTATATTTAGTTTCCCCCATACAGTTTGAAACCATCATTGTCTCGGATATTTATCTTGAAGACCAGCATAAAGAGCATAGATTTTACTAGATTTTCCTGAGCAACAATATGAATGTAATTTTGTCACAATGTTAGCAATTGAACTCCCATCTTTGAATGACCATATCTCTTTATCTTCAGTATATGTTTCCAAGCCTAGGAATCCGTAGTTTTTCTTTGTATCTGCAAAATATTGCACCTTGCTAAATAGTGTTCATTAACCTACTTGATACCTAGAAGATCTTTCTTCATGTGGATATGTCAAAGTATTTTCAACATGCTTGCATTGTACCAGTTTTTTGCAGAATATATATCAAGGCCTCCCGGACTTTTACCGCAATAGATAGAAGAGCAAGCAAACAAGTAAAATTTTTAATGAATCATGAGAATGAATCATGAGAATGACTCCTAATGTTCCCAAAACTAGTCATCATCCTTATCAACTTCGGGTGCTCAGCAATAGGAACCAGATATACAACCTGAGCCTTTGATCGAACCTTTTCCATTGTTATTTTTATCTTTGAACCCATAGTAACCTGTTCTTCTAATTGAACTTGAGCTAGAATCAATCAAATCACCTACAACCTCAATCCCTACATGAGCAGGAGATGAAGTAGAAGCTCGTAGATCTGCTTTAGAAACCAAATTCACCTTTTTTTTCCCTAAAAACCTCTTCATCCTCCTCATAGCATAGTGGTGGCGCATGATAAAAAATCGCCCCTTATCGTGCGCCCATGGAACTCACCGCCCGTTGAGACTTTCTTATTTATTATTGCAGATACATCTCCTAAGTAAAACATATCTTCAATTTTCTCTTGAGTGTCTCTTCGTCAAAAAATAATTTTCTTATTCTTTTAGGGTAAAAGAGTCGAAACTTTTCAATCAGAGGGCCAATCTTCAAAAATAGAACTAGGGGTAGTAAATGCAAAACAATACTATTACATGTTGTCTATCCATAATTAATCCTAAAAAATAAACATATGCTCTATTCATGTTTGATCAACTTTTGTATACTTTAGGAAGTCCCCTCTATTATATAAAAATTTGGAAGTTGTGACGAATGCTGAGCAGTATGTTTTTGTAATCCTTTTTCATGGACCGGACCCTGAACTATTTACTTTGTGGTACATATTTTTAGGGAAAATCTCAGAAAACCCCTAACCTTTAGCGGGTTGTTCACAAAATCCATAAAACATTGCAAATTAGAGAAACTTCTTTAAAACTTATCTCACTTAACTATCATGATAGATGACGTTAAATTGAAATTGTCATGTGCTCCGCATGTGTGACGAGTTCTGGAGAATTTTATCCTTATTTAACTTCTATATATTCTCCTCAAATGAGTAGTTAAAAGATATTGTTTACATTTTTCTTTATCTGTTAACATCATTAGTTAAAATTTCCAATAGTTCAGTATGGTTTGTTAGTATAACTTTGAAAGTTTCCCAAAAAAAAAAAAAAAAAAGCAACTCCGACTTACGAAGTTTATTTAAGCAAACATATTTAACTGTCTCTAGTGTTCATCTTCTTCCTTGTTGGGGACCCACAAAATAAGTGCAACCAATAATACTCCTGAATTATTAATTTTGGATGGAATCTACCTTACATCCGCTCGATCTTATCCCCTAGCAAAGCAAAAGCCTATATAGCAAAAGGAATAATACATATATTTTATTAGCCAGCTAAATTAAGGACGAAAAAAGCAAAGGAAAAAAAAAGGAAGCTGTAAAGCTTTTGTTTCCCTCAAATGACACAAAGGAAGCAACCTTTGAGATGCAAGCCCGCTGGATCACCAAGTTTATGAACTTGATAATATCCCTTACCTCACTTGAGGATTCTACATGTATAATATATCTAAAAAGGTAAATTTCACAAAACCCCAAAAAACTTTGGAAATGTCATTTAATTCATAAAACTTTTTTTGGATAATGATGCGGGAGCAAGGGGATCCAAATTGCAAATTCGGATTATCTAGACTGTGCATAAAGCTGGCATTGTTTTACCGATAACTTTCTCTAAAGAGGACTAAATGACTCCTCGATTTAACTGATAGATCAATATTTGAGTCTAGTTTCTGCTAAGACCAGTTTTTCTTGATTTGGAATTCTGGGTTGAGAGTTATGGCTTGAACACCAAAGGGTGGTCAAATCTAGATTGCTTGAAAGTCTTTTAAATTTCCTAGTTTATTTTTGTTTCTCGTCTTTTAGATTCATGAATCTCCTATGCTTGAAGGGTTGTTTCAACCTTATATATTTCTTTGAAATCTAATGGAAAAGTTAAGTGTTGAGTTTGATAATAGTTAAATCTTGTGCTTTGTGTTTGCTCTGCATTTCATTAATAGATTCCGTTGAGTGTGAGTATTTATATGTATCTCTATAAGTTAGGATTCTTGGAGTGGTGATTCATCGTATCTATCTAGAATAGTGATTCATCCTATGCTTGAAGGGTTGTTTCAACCTTATTTATCATTTATCATCCTAAGTTTAGAGACTACTTACAATAGCACTCCCAACAAAATTAATTAAAAAGTTCTCTAAATGTGATTAATTGTTTGCTTCGAATTGAATCTACAAAACGTATAGTTGTAGTTATAGCAATACTAATTTCTGTCAAGCCTTCATATTGAAAATTTTAAATAACTTTAATTATTTATTAACATTCTCAAATTACTATTCAATATGAAAATAATCAATTTTCATCCGTCTATGTACTTGAATTTAAGGCCAAGAACTTGTTTCCCCAGAGTCAATTTCTCATAGAAAGTTTCAAGCATTTCGATCAATTGGGTAATCACGAATACTTCGAAAATTTTCAAATGAAATTTATAACTCTCATTTATATAATTCATTGTACTAAAATATTATTCATGGTATAATATTAATATAGTAAAATTTAAAAGTACATCCTCAAATCTTTCTTCCACAGATGCACACACATTGCTACAAGAAAACAGTTTTTAACCCTAGAATTACATCCCTTGTTGAAACTGCAATTGCTCATAAAACCTCCTAATAAAATCCTCTGCCTGTTTATCAACTCTACCATCATCCTCCTCCTCCTCTTCTTTAATAGGAAATGGTGAATCCGTTACCCGAATCCGCCTCACTCTTCTCGGAGTACTCCCAAAACTCCATTTTGACGCTGGTGAAGGCGAAGGCACAACAGAGTATTGTCCGGCATCAAAACTCTCTTGACTCAGAACCTCAAATGCTTTGGCAATTGCAGCAGATGTAGCAACTTCATGACTAGAGTTGCGCTTCCTCCGCTTATTGAGTTGGCAGGTCGGATTTGATGGCGTGTTACTGCAGCTGAACTCGGCTCCTTGTGGGCTAATGCAGGATTCGAAATTATCGATATTGTTGAAGGTTAACATGTTGGCGATGACTTTTCCGGCGATTTTGCTACGCTTGAGGAGGAGTTGGAGGTCGAGCATGAGCTTTCTCCTAGAGGTGAAACCCTTTTTGATCATGTAGTAGACTAGCCTAACTATGTGCCGGAGTTTCTTGCGTAAAGATTTAGGAGGGGTTGATTCCATGATTTTGGATTTGTTTGAGGGGGGGTTTAGTAAGTTTTGTACTATGGGTTTGGGTTTGGTTCGAACAGAGTAGCGAAGGAGGTGGAGGGTATTTAAAGAGTTGAAGGGGGCTCGCCGTTTGGCATTTGTTGGCTATAAATTACTGAAAAGTCCTTGGTTTAGCACGTGAAAGGTGGAAGAATTATTTGGTTATTGGGTTGCTTAATGCCCTCTTCGGTAAATTGGTTGCTTGTACCAGAGGAAACTCAAAGTTGAGATTACTTTGTAAGTTGGCACTAGTGAAGACAGGGGAAAGTGGACGAACAGCAGAAAAGAGGTTGGCCGATATTTTGCCACCATTCTTTCAACAAAGAATTGTGAGTCCAGACTCTCTACAACCTTTACCTTAGTTGGTTGTAGAGAATGGTTATAATTGCTTATGTGGGTTAATACTATTGATTTGTTTTAATAGGCTTCACAATAAAAAGTTTTTAATGTAATTTAGATAAAGAATATAATTTATGGTGTCCACAGAGTGAAGAGATGTTATTGATGGATTATAAAGTTCCTCTATAACAAAGGATATAGAGGATCCCTATGCGAGAATTGTGTAAAAGGTAATATATCCTGAAGAAGGTCCTCTGTAAAAATTAAAATAAAAATTATAGGGATGCATAAAGAGATTGTGACACCTCTCTTCACTGGGGATTTTGATCCTCTCCGCTATTAAAAAATAGAAGAGAAATCACTAATTTTCAAGAGTCGATTATTCATAAAAGTAGAAAAGGCTCATTAAGGAGATGGAGTAGGCTAATCTACTTTGGCTTAATTGATGCAAAAGACCTAATCTTATTTGAGTTACGAGTCCGCACATATTTAACCATTCATCCATCTTACTCTTTTTTCAATGTGGGACTAAACCTTATCTCATGCGTTGTTTCTAACCAACTCACACTTTAACCAAATGGATGCGAGATACTTCTTAGCAACACGTTTGCAAATAAAATCTTGTAAATTGATGGTTATTAATCACTAGCTTTAAAATCTGTGCTTGAAGACATGTGTCAAATTAGAGACACAATTAGTACCTATATTCTTTTTTCTTTTGGAGAATAAATTATTAGGATATTTATGAGTGAGTATAGTCTTATATTAGAAAGGATAAAAAAGAGTGATGTGTTTAAATAGGAGTCGGGTACGATATCTAACATCTTAAGGTTTCAAGATAAAGTTAGTTCCTAACCTCTATTTATTTAACTTTTGATTAGAATTCTCCACAACAACTAGAACCAAAGCCAAGATTGTGGTCCAAGTAAAAATGAAGTCAAGTTTGAAGCCTGAAGGTGTTTGGGGGATGACTAAGGTCAAGTTAGTCTACAGTATGGTAGGAGATCCTACTATATAGAGTAGAATGACACGGAAGGCTAACCCATGTATGATTTGTTGGTGTAAACAAAGTCTAGTTAGTCTACATATGTTGAACGATCCTAAGATGTTGGTAGCTATATAGCCATTGCATGGTTGCATGTTCAAAACAGCTCAGGAAAAAGGGGCTATGATCCCATGGATGAACATGGATATATAGTGAAACTATACTGACAAATGAAGGAGGCTATTTTTAGGATACTCTTTTCAGCGTATCATCCCATGTTGAAAATACGAGAAAGAATGTTATGTTTAATATTAAATTTTCATATTAACTTTAAGCTAGTATGTGCTAGTAAGTTTTCATATTAAATTTTGTTTCTGGCATTTATTTAAGAGTCACTCATTAATGGGTTTTGACCTGATTTCTCCTAATACAAATTGCCTATGAGATGGATACAAGATGATCCGAACACAAACCTAGATATTTTCAATGCCCAGTTTGATAATAAAAGAGAGCCAAGTTTTTTGGACTAAAAGTTCCATAAAGTGGAGCTCGAGCCATGTACCTTATAATCAGGGTTTCTTTACAGTGGACTAGCTAGTGGAGATACTTTTCAGGCGTGGGAAACAATTTAAATTGGTGAATAAAAGCTACCCTCTTGTGAGAAATTTATAAATGTTTCATGTTTGTAGATTCAAGGAAATTTTCGATTTAGACCCTTTTAAGAATTTATTTTTAAATTTCGATCTATTTATTTATTTACAAATTTACCGATTTGACCATAAAAATTAATAGAAACTTCAAATGAATTCCGTGAAGTTTTATATAAAAACTTCAGGAATTCATTTCCAAAAAACTTCATGAATTCAATGAAGTTTTGAAGTTTCATATTTTAATGTTTCACCGGTGGTCATAAATAAAACTCAATAGGATCGTTTTTAAAATAAAACCCAAAAGGGTCTAAATAAAAATTTATCCTAGATTCAAATTCCAATTATATGTTTTCCTCAAAATTATTTCAATTATATGTGCATCGACCTCAAAATGACTAGGGAACCAGGAAATTAACAACAAAGGTACATCATATGGTACTAATGTACTTTGCTTGAATCTTTCTTCTATTGAGCTTATCCCTGGCATAACATAAGATATACATACCTACATTTACATGTATTTATAGCACATAGTATGGTAAAGTATGGAAGAAAAAGTAGTTAAGGTACCTAAAAGGTAGTGAGCCTTTGAGATGTGGACTGGATGGTACCTCATAATCTTATTAAATTAAAAAATGGATTGTTATAAATTAAAGCAAATTAATACTAAAATGTAAATCCCTCCATATCAACAAGCACTTAGGTGTTACTTGTATCAAATTTCTTTGGTCTGCTCTTTTTGGTTGCAAGTGGTAAGGCAACTTCTTTTTGTCTTGCCTTTTACAGTAAATTATTTCTCTAAACTCATCTTATTGGATTTGGTGAGATCCTTAGTGTATAGAGGTGGTGGCTTTCATTTAAAATTCCATTCCACTAGAAATCTTACCTTTAAATCAATAAAATTATGTTGTTTGAGCTCAATACGACCACATACCATGTAGCCATATAAGAGGAGGTATTTCAATGACCAAAATTAACTATAAGGTGCAAGTATTAATTGATCTAACATTGATCCATCCAATAATTGTGAATCAATTAATAAGATCAACCAATAATAGTGGAAACAAAACATCACCTAACAACTTGGAAAAGACTAAATTGGATTGAGCATTAAAGGAAATAAGCTCCATGGTATTCAAGGGCCAAAATTAACAAAGGCATGCATTCATTGATTGATCTTGATCCAACATTGCTCAGTCCAATAATTTTGGATCTATTAATGAGACCAATCAACCATAGTGTAAACTCATCATCACAAAGTAAAATTGGCTTGAGAATTGAAGAAGATTAGGGTCAAGAATTTGTGTACTTGCTCCTGAGCCTCTTCTGAGAAGGGATATAAAAAGGAGCGGTGAGGGTTTAGGCCTAATTTCGATATATTCAAGCCTTTTAGTGGTAGTGCAATTTCCTCTTTGGGCTCCGGTTTCTGTTTGATTATATGGCGGCTTGAAAGCTTTCTTAGTGCATTAAAAGCCCATGGCCAAAGATCCTAAGCTCTAGTACACAAGTATTGCTCTTTCCAATTTGAAACTCCCTTTACAAAAAGTGTTATGGGCTGTATAAGTCTGCCCCGTCAGCTCTGTATTGGGTTTAATGGGGTCTTTCCAACCCGTATTATGGGGCTTTAACTAGTTAAAGGCCCTTGTCTACATAAGCACAGCAAAAGTTGGGGAGTAGGCCTACAGTTTTTTCTCAAGCTAAAAGTGGATTTTTTTAAAGAAAAAAGGATGGGGCCTCCTACAGTAATTTGGATCCTCTCCACTATAAAAAAAAAGAGATAATTGCTTTTAATATATAGAGCAAGGCTCCTATGAACTTAAGTTCATAATGAATAGTGGTGCACCAACTTTTTTATCCACTCATCTTGCCTTGAGATTTGTGATGCACAAATCTCAAAGTGGCCTTTATATCTTTCACGGATCCCAAAGTAAGATGAGTGGTTAGAAAAGTTGGTGCACCACTATTCATTATGAACTTAAGTTCATAGGAGCCTTGCTCTTAATATATATAAGTCATTGATTATTTTAATGGACAATATTGGATAATTATAACTCATTCTAACATTTATCATATCCCTATGAATTGCATTCATTCTCATTACACTCTATAAAAAAATCACATTCTGCCATTAATCAGTCAATTAGGATAAAAAAGTAATGGTCTCTCAAGTCCGGATTCTCTATAATCTTGACGGTAGATAATGCCTATAATTAGTTAAGTAGGCTAATACTATTGGCTTATCTTAGTGGGTTCC
Organism: Asparagus setaceus; assembly: GCA_012295165.1. NCBI lineage: Eukaryota > Viridiplantae > Streptophyta > Magnoliopsida > Asparagales > Asparagaceae > Asparagus > Asparagus setaceus. The sequence goes on from CM022703.1 coordinate 9,349,327, forward strand.
ATAATTAAAAGTATGTTTATAATATTTAGATAATTAATACCATTCATGTGGTCTGTTAAGTGAGGAGATTTGATTAGTAAGTCGTAGAGATTTTCTATAATCAAGAATGTAGAGGATCTCATGTGGTCTCTCTTTATTTTTTGGTAGTGAAGAACTACATTTCGATTCCTCAAAACAGTTATACAACAAAATAAGCTACAAAGTTTTAGAGTTTACATAAAATGGAAGAATGTTTGATCTTAACTATATATACACTAGTAGAAATCCGGGCATTATTGACGAGGCATCCTTGACGGTATTTTGCCCGCAAGAATTGTTGCATTTCTGACGAGGCAAGCCATCAAGGATGTCCGGTCAATGATGTAAGGCATCCTTGACGCCAAACATTCCTGACGGTAGTGCCCATCAAGGATGAAAGAGCTGGCCTACTTCTCGTCAAGAGTACACATTCTTGCTGTGGACCCCACCGAAATAATTAGGGGGAATTTCCCCCTAATTACTTCGTGACTAACCCACCCACTATCCCTCTTTCTCTCTTTCTTTGCTCTTTCTACCGATCTCTCTCTACCCCAAATTGAAGAAATCCTTTCTCCACCAAATTGAAAACAATCTCATTGGAAAGTCGTCGTCGCCGCCATCAACTTCACCAACTCCTCCTCCATCTCTTCATCTCTCCATCTCCTCATCAACTCCGACTTCATCCTTCATCTCTCCAATCTTAACCCTAATTTCAGCAACTCCTGCCCGCCAAAATCAGTTCCTCCTCCAGCCCATTGCCGCCTCCTTTCACACCGCCACTTACATGTAAGTACTCTATCCTCTTTCCTAAAACCCTAACCTAATTTCCCTCCCTTTAGAGCAAATTATTTGTCTCCTCCTCCTCTTAAGATATCTATGATCGCTGATTTCTTCTCCTCCTCCAGCTGACAAAATTAAGCTAATTTCTGCAAATTTTCTAATTTTGTGGAAATTTTGGGTATTTCTGCATTTGTTGGGTTTCCGTAATTGTAGGTATCTTTTGTATTTTAGGGGCTGTTTGGTTCGTTTTCCATTTATTGGGAAATACCATTCCATGTAAAGAAACCCAAGTTTTGGGTTTTTCAAACTTTTCCAAGAAATAGATTGTTTGGGTTTGTTTCGCACATAAAACATGGTGGGAAACCAATGTACACACTTTTCTTGTGTTTAGTTGGTATCTAAAAAAATAGGAAAACTTTTATTGATTAGACATTTTCCACTTTTCTTGTGTTTGGTTGGTTTTGAAGTTTGTAGGGAAAAGTGTATATGGTCACCATGATAAGTTTACCACTCACTAAAGATAAATTTATTTGTGATCGTTATGGGGGGTAATCTTACCAAAATAAAAGTGCGAATATAACATGAAAAACCAGTAAATAACCGAATTCATCATAAATATCTATTTGACATAAAAAATTATACAAAACCTGTAATAACATGATTTTGGGACCTGATATGAAGTACGTACCTGATTTGACATGAAAAGTACCTATTTAACATGAAATAATCATACGAAACCTGTAATAACATGATTATTGTAACTGATATCACTACCTACCTGATTTGACATGAAAAATACATGTTTGACATGAAAAAATCATACGAAACCTGAAATATCATAATTGATCATAACTGTTATGAACTACGTACCTGAATTAGCAGAAAATTCTCATGAAATCTGTCAAAAACCTGATTTAACATAATAACACGTATAACATGAAAATTCAAAAACCCAAACATGTAAATTAGCAGATTGTGCATAACGCGTATGAAAATCCCTGTTTGATATAGACAACCCCACGAAAGCTGTAATAACATGATTATTCATAATTGTTATGAACTAGTACCTGAATTAGAGAAAAAAATTTATGAAACCTGTAAAAACCTATAAATAACCTGATTAGTCATAAATACCTATATGACATGGAAAATCGCATCAAACTTGGAAATAGCAAACATGTAGATAATTGAGACTGAGTAGTTGAGTCAACTATAAGAAACAAAACCAGTTAGGTTTCAAAACCATGAGCGCTTCAAAACCATGGGCAAAACCAGCAGAAAATTTAATGATCCAAATAAATATTGTCAGATTCAACATCCAACCATCAACTAAACGTACCAGTCCATATACATCTACAAAATGCAATGTTTATATACCAAATGCTAACCAGGAAAAACTATGAGTAAGAAAAGTAAAGATATTGGTGAATCTTCATCTGCATCATCATCAAAGGTAAGAATATTTGAAACTTTTATGATAAAATATGGAGTTGTTTATTTCAACATCAATTTAGTCTATTTTTTTTATCAGCGTGGAAGGATTACTAAACCTAAACATCTAACCACCTTTGAAGAATGAATTGCCTATACGGATGAGGATCGAGAGCAAGATGAGATGTAGGATATCATGGAATTAGCAGAAATTATACTAAGAGCTAATGCTGTAAAAGTTGTAAAAGTTAGAGGCCGAAACGGAAATTGGAAGTGTCCCTACTGCAAAGATATACCCAACATGAGCTGGAACAAAAATACTCTCCTAACACACGCGCATGAAGTTGGTTACAATGAAACTATGGCCAATATGAGTAAGGATTGTATTGGAGAGCATCGTGGACTAGAAATCTATTTACAATCACTAAAATGAAAGCAATGACATGTACTACTTTGCTATTATCATGTACTACTTTGCTATTTTATGCATGTTTAAATTTGAATGAACTTTATGACTAAAAAATTATTTGCAAACATTGTTGATATCACATAAAATATATCAGCCACATGTATATGAAATTTAAGGCTGAGGGCTCAGAACTTAGTCAATATCATCATTGTTAGCCATCCAGTGCAATATCAATAAACATTGCAGGTTGCTAAGCTCAGAATATTTGACAATCATCATAGCCTAAAAGTAAAAAAGTCACCATTTAAAACTCATGACACGACAACCGAATACCTTAATAACCCCTTTGCATATTAAAATCAAAATTTTTAAGTTAAATTTTTAAATAATTACCATCATAGACTCTCAATCCATGTGATTATGGTCTAGATAATGCATCCTGGAGAATCCTATAATCATTTGCAGACCCCTCCCAACCTGCTAAAATATATGTGAACAGCTTGTTTGGGGTACAAGCTGCAAGCACATTCTGTGTAACACCTTTGCGGCCTCGAAATCCTAGCCTTCTATTATTTTATTTTTTCCTCACTTGGACCACTACGAATTGATTTACGTCTAGCTTGCATTCTCCTTATGAATGTAAATACTATAACAAAAACAGATAGTGCAGCCCCTTGAACCATGTTAACAACACTTTATTCATCCATATAATCCTGATAATCACATTTTTATTATATTTTATGCCCTCATTATCTATTTCATTTAAATAAAAATATCACTAATAAACGTGTTTTATCTTAATTTACAGGTTAATGAAGAATTAATGAATAAAAGGCCAAAAGACTCAAACCCCCTGATTTTCAGTCATTTATTGAAGCCAAAATATGAAGACAAAAGAAGGCCCAAGAAAGCTCAAGGATCAATGAAGAAATTGGGTCAAGAAATCAAAAAAAAATTAAATCTGGGCAAACCAATCGGTCGGCCAACTGATTGGTCAACTGATTGATTTGCAACAGATTTGATTTTATGGCTGAGATTTAATCCTTAATCTCTAACAAATTATCCAAGGGTTCTCATTCATTGCTATATGCTATAAATAGGGGTAGATAGTGAGAGTTTTAGGTGTGAAAAATTTTATAATAACTCCATTTGGAGAGGAGGGTTACTCTTAATTGAGAAGACCTTCCAAACTTGTAACTTTATTGCAATTAATAAAAGAATTGTTTTTCACCTCTTCCTATTTTTTTTCTTCTCTTTATTTCTTGATGAAGATCAAGATGAAGATCAAGATGAAGATTTTTCTTCAAGAGGCTAGAACCCTCTTGGATTGTAAGTTTTCCTTTTATCTTTTGTTTTCTTATAATATTTTCTTTTCTTGGTTTAGATATTCAAAGGGCTAGAACCCTCTTATTTTAGATTTATTTTGATGCCGTGTAGAGTAGATTTAAATTCATGTCTTTAATTTTGCATTACTTTCTTGCATTGATTTCATAGTTTAGATTTTCTTTTCTTACATTATTTCTAAGAGGCTAGAACCCTCTTTGTAATTTTGTAAGATTTTTTATGTTCTTTTCTTTTTGTTCATAACTTAGATCTTTACTTCTTTGCTCTTATTTTCCTTTTGTAATTAGTTTATTTTTCTTTCCTTCATACTCTCTAGTTTTATTTTAATAATGTGGAACTAAATCTTATAGGAATTCTAGAATTGTATAAAACTAGTTTGATTTCTTTTATAATTTGTGGATTATTTTCTTGTGCTTAAAATGATCATGTTTAGGATAATCAACTAGAGAACTAATTTGTAGAAGAAGAATTTAATAATCTATGCTTCTTGAGTGGTTTGATAGGTTATGGTTATGAATTCTAGAATTAATATCTAGTTGTTATTCTTTTCATGAATGTTAATTTTACTTGGATGATAATTTGATAGGTTATGCTTTACTTAAGTGGTTTGATAGTCTATGCGTAATGAATCTAAAATAAAATGTGATAATAAGAGAATAGTTCATATTTTATAAGTGAAATTGGCTAGTGGATTCAATTCTAGACTCCTCATATCTCTAATTGAATCCTCCATCTTTTACTTTCTTGATCTTCCTCTTTATTCTTGATTTTTTCTTTATTTATTTCTTTTCCTCTAATTTCTTCTTCCCTCTTAATCTAGTTTTATTTTTATTTTCATATAATCACACTCACTCTCTTTATCTCTCCACAACCCACATTTCTCACTCCTAGTTGTCACACACACAACTTTTGAACCAATTTTGATATTCTCCTACTATACCTTCCTTGAGGGATCGATAATTTTTATATTATAACTTGATAGTTGTGCACTTGCAACTTAGGTTCAATTTATTTCCTATCAAGTTTTTGGCGTTGCCGGGGAACGGTGTTTTTAAGTAGGATTTTTCTATTTTGGTTCTTTAATTTGTGTATTTTCATGTGAAGGAACCACTTTGAAGCTTGAAGATCAAGGATTGGAGATTAAAGATTGAAGATTTGCTTATAGTAACTCCTCTTTCTAGTATTTTCAATTCCACCCTTTTAGTTAATTTCTCACAATTAGAGACAATTAGGATCTAAAAGTAAAAAATATATTTTACTTTTGTCAACCAAAATAAAAATTCACCCTTCACTTTGACATTTACTAATAAGATAATAAATTCAAACAAGAGCTCTCCTTCTCACATTTGTTTGATTGTTGACCTTAATTAAAAAATAAAAGATTTTATTTTTGCATCCTTTTGTAGTTGTTTTTAATTCCTAGGGTTACATTGCATATAGTTAGTAGGAATTCACCAAAGTGATTTGAGCATCTTGATTTGACACTCACTTGAAAATATTCTTAAAGGCAAAAACCCACTAATTAAGATAAGGTGAGGGATTTCATCACCCTTTTATTAGCCCACAAATCACTAATTCCTCACTACACAAACCCAAGCCTCTTAAAACTAATTAGACGTTGGCCCTTAAGGATTCAAGCTCATTAAGGAACAAGAAATTCTTAAGTGAACCGGTTTAAGTTTACTTGAATCAGTTGGTGTCTAAAGCAAGGTTTAGGGGTTGCGTAAAGCGCTTCGTAAGGAACGAGGTACTTAATTGGTCATTGACCTCCCTCTAGTACTATCCTTACCTGGCTAACTAACCGAGTAAATTTTAATCTTTTCACTCAAAGAGTTTTTGGTTAGAAGTTGGTTTAGTCAACTTTAGGCTTAACCCTAGAATTTAGAGTGTTTGACACAAGTGATTGCTCTTGATTTATTTTAGTTAGGTTTTTCTTTTATCTTTCTCCTTCTTCTCATTTTCTTTTAGATTTTTGTTTTAGGTTTTCTCTTAAAAAAACAAATTATTTTGGTGTACGCAAATTTGGATTAAGGATAATACCAATCCTTTAATCATTGTTGAACCATTTTTCAAAGAAATGGCTAATTCTAATCCACCCATTCTTCAAGATATCTGTTACCCAACTAGGAATGCAATCTCATCTTGCATTAAGCTACCCGATGTCAATGGAACTAATTTTGAGCTTAGACCGCATTTCATAATAATGCTTCCAAAATTCTTAGGAAATGAAATCAAAGATGCTTATATTTTCATCTCCGAGTTTGAGGAAGTGTGTCTTATGATTAAAATGAGAGACTTATCTGAAGATGCGATTAAGCTTAGATTTATTTCTTTTGCTCTTAAGGACAAAACTAAGAAATGGCTGTATAGCTTATCCATAAATTCTATCTCAACTTGGGATAAATTAGTCAGCGTTTCTCCGAAGAAATTTTTCCCTATCCACAAAATGGTTAAGCTTAGAAACAACATTCAGAATTTTAAAATAATCCCAGGAGAGCCATTCTGGAAGTATTTTGATAAATTTAAGGATCTCCTTATTTAATGTCCTCACCATGGTCTAGAAATGTGGCGATTGTGCCAAATCATCTATGAAGGATTGGATTATTCTTTAAAAACTTTCTTAGAATCTATGTGTCAAGGGGATTTCATGAAGAAAAATGCCGATGAAGCTTGGAATTTTTTAAAGAGTTTATCCGAGAAAACCATGCAGTGGGAACACTGTGATGACAGAGTTTCATCAATTCCCCAACCCAAACCTAGTGGTCTTTCCTTAGAGTCAAACATAGCCTCTGAAGCAAAGATGGCTACAATCCCGCGTAGGTTAGAAGCCTTGAAAATCAAAGAACGAGCTTCATCTCAAATCAATCAAGTTTCTACCTCTGGTTGTCATAACTGTCTTTCCCAAGCCTATGTTTCAGAGGAATGTCCCCTCTTAGGAAACACTCAACCACTAGAGCAGATGAACGATGCATTCCAACATCCTAGTAATTATCTTTATCTCCAACCTACAATCCGGGATGAAGAAATCATCCAAATTTTGCTTGAAACCAGGGTAATTACTCCAGAAATTAAAACTTCACTCCCACTTTAAACCAACAATTTCCTAGAGGAAACACAGTTCCATTCAACTCACCAAATAATTTTCAATAATCTAATCTGCCTTTTCCAAACCTGCATCCTCCTCATCATCAAACCGTAAATCCTCGAGTTCTAATCATGACAACTGTCTTAGTGTTTTAGAAAAGAATTTAGAGGCCATGATAAAAGCTTCTACACAAACCACCAACATGTTGACCCAGTCATCCAACACTCTAAATTCCTTCATGCAAATAACCCGCCAAGTGCTCAACTTGAACACTCAAGCCATCGCTAGGTTAGAAACCCAACTTGGGTAACTAGCCAATGCCGTGAGTGAAAGAGAGAAAAGAAAATTTTCAAGTCAACCTATTGTCAACCCTAATAACACTGGATCAAGTCCAAACCAACCATCTCAAGTGAATGCAGTCCATACGTTGCAATCCGAAAAACAGATAGATAACCAAGTCAGAATGCCTCCGGATCAAACTTCTTCTCCCATCCAACACACTCCTTCTGATTAAACAACTCTTTCTGATGACCAAGAAGCTGAAACTGAAACTGAGCCTAATCTAGATAACTATACACCCATTGCTCTCTTTCCAGATAGACTCAGACCTAGGAAAAACTCTCCTCAGGTAGAGAAAATCCTAGAAACTTTCAAACAGGTCAAGGTCAACATCCCTCTCTTAGATGCAATTGAACAAATTCCCTCTTATGTAAAATTTTTAAAAGATTTATGCACTAAGAAAAGAACCACCAATGTTTTCAAGAAAGTCTTTTTAGCTGTCAACCTCAGTGACATGTTCTCAAAGCCCATGCCCCTGAAATATAAGGACTCTGGTTGTCCCACTATTTCATGTGTTATAAAAAATACCGTCATTGATAAGGCACTCCTGAACTTAGGAGCCAGTGTAAATCTTCTTCCCTATTCAGTTTATCAACAGCTAGGTGTAGGAGAACTTAAACTGACAAGAAGTACCCTACAATTAGCCGATAGATCTGTGAAAATTCTCAAGTGAGAGGTAGAGGATGTTTTGATCAAGGTTGGAGAATTTATTTTTCCTGTTAATTTTATTATCTTCAAAGCAGTCCGTTTCCAATCTCAAAGGTCATATCCCAGTTATCCTAGGTAGACCGTTCATAGCAACCTCAAATACTTTGATCAATTTTAGAACTAGTCAAATGAAGCTATCTTTTAGGAATATGACTGTTGATCTTAATATTTTTAGCTTAGAAAAATAACCCAGTGATCCATCTGATCAACCCATAGAGGTGAACTTTATTCAGGGAATTTCCAGTGAACAACAAGAGGGAGAGTGTGAGTCAGATCTCTGTTTATCTGACTTAATTCTTGAGGAGACTTTCGATGATGAAATTAGGTTAGATCCGCCGGTCGATCATATATCTGCAATTGGCTGGCAACGTGAACCCTTGGATATAGAGCCCCGAGTCCAACTTCGCCCATCCATAGAGGACCCCCTTAAATTAGAGCTCAAACCTTTACCTAAAAATCTAGAGTATGCCTACTTAGGGGAGAATGAGACTCTGCCAGTTATCATTTCTTCTGCTTTGACACCCAGTCAAAAGGAAGCTCTCTTAGATATTTTAAGAGAGAATAGGGAAGCCATTGGATGGACCATGACTAATATCAAAGGGATTAGTCCAACCATTATTCAACACCGAATCTATTTGATAGATGATGCCAAACCTACTAGAGATCCTCAGTGTAGGTTAAACTCGGTAATGAAAGAAGCTGTTAGCAAAGACATTCTGAAATGTCTTGATAATGGGATCATTTATCCCATTTCAGATAGTTCTTGGGTAAGTCCGGTCCAAGTAGTTCCAAAAAAATCTGGGATCACCGTGATCCAAAATGATGCTAATGAGCTGATTCCCACTCGAATCCAAACTGGATGGCGAGTCTGCATTGACTATAGAAAACTCAACTTAGCCACCCGGAAAGATCACTTCCCTCTTCCATTTATAGATCAAATGTTAGAGCGCTTAGCAGAACATGAGTTTTATTATTTCTTGGATGGATATTCAGTTATAATCAGATTCCCATTGCTCCGGAAGATCAGGAGAAAACCACTTTCACGTGCCCGTATGGAACCTTTGCCTACCGACGCATGCCTTTTGGGCTGTGTAACGTACCCGCCACGTTCCAACAGTGCATGATCGGTATTTTCTCTGACATGGTAGAACTTTTTATAGAAATTTTCATGGATGACTTTTTCATTTTTGGTGACACGTTCTCTGAGTGTTTGCATCATCTTCAACTGGTCCTGTCACGGTGTAGGGAGAAAATTTTGACTCTCAATTGGGAGAAATGTCACTTCATGATCAAACAATGCATTGTCTTAGGGCATGTAGTTTCCAATAGGGGTATCGAAGTTGACAAAGCTAAGGTAGATCTCATTTCTAACCTTCCTCCTCCCAAAAATAGCAAGGATGTTAGATCATTTCTTGGTCATGTTGGTTTTCATAGACGCTTCATCAAAGATTTTAGTAAAATTGCTAGATCTTTGACCAATCTCTTAGCCAAGGATATGTCATTTTATTTCTCCCCTGAATGCCTCAAAGCCTTTGACTAACTTAAAAAGGTGCTAACCACATCCCCTATCATTCATGCACCAGATTGGACCTTACCCTTCTAATTAATGTGTGATGCATCTAATTTTGCAATTGGTGCTGTCTTAGGACAACAGATTGATGGAAAACCACATGTGATATACTATGCTAGTAGGACACTAAACGATGCCCTATAAAATTACTGTCACTGAGAAAGAGTTTTTAGCTGTAGTCTTTGCCTTAGGAAAATTCAGGTCCTATCTCATCGGGTCTTTGACCAAAGTTTTCACGGATCACGCCGTACTTAAGTATCTTTTGACCAAGAAAGATGCCAAAGCACGGCTCATTAGATGGGTCCTCCTGTTTCAAGAGTTTGATATCCAAATTCTTGATAAAAAAGGAGTAGAAAACCCCATGGCAGATCATCTTTCTAGACTTCTGAATGCACCAACATCAAACATTCCAATCAATGAACATTTTCCAAATGAACAACTCCTACAAATCCAATCTGTTCTGTGGTTTGCCGATATTGTAAATTACTTAGTCACGAAACAGACCCCTTCTCATTGGTCTAAACAGATAGATCATGTTTCCTCTCCCATGTGAAATACTTCTTCTGGGATGATCCATATTTGCTTAAGTATTATCCTGATCAGATTTTTAGGAGGTGTATTCCAAGTAAAGAAACTATGAGTATTCTATCTTTTTATCACGAGCAAGCGTGTGGGGGCCACTTTGGCCCAAGAAAAATAACTGAGAAAATTCTCCAGTGTGGGCTATATTGGCCAACTCTGTTAAAAGATTCTTATGAGTTTTGCAAAACCTATAACCGTTGTCAGCTCTTAGACAAAATCACTAGAAGAAATATGATGTCCTTACAACCCATTTTAGCCGTTGAACTTTTTGATTTGTGGGGTATAGATTTTATGGGACCATTTTCAAATTCTTTTGAAAATATCTACATTCTAGTAGCCGTAGAGTATATGTTGAAATGGGTTGAAGCAGTTGCTTGCAAGACTAATGACAACAAGGTTGTTGTCAGGTTTCTAAAGAAGAATATTTTTGCCCGGTTTGGGGTGCCCCGAACGATCATTAGTGACAATGGTACATATTTTTGTAACCGTTCTTTTGAGGCTTTGATGAGGAAATATTCAATCACACACAAATTATTGACTCCTTATCATCCCCAAACCAGTGGTCAAGTACAGGTCACGAACAAACAAATCAAATAAATTTTAGAAAAAACTGTTAATCATAACAGTAAAGATTGGTCTGTTAAATTGTATGATGCTCTATGGGCATATCGTACAGCCTTCAAAACCAATTTGGAGATGTCACCGTACAGACTTGTGTTTGGAAAAGCTTGTCATTTACCAGTTGAGTTGGAACACTGAGCGATGTGGGCTATTAAACAATTGAATCTTGATTTAGACTCGGCAGGAAAAAATAAGAATACTTCAATTGAATGAGTTAGAAGAAATTCAAAATGATGCATATATAAACTCAAAATTTTACAAAGAGAAAACCAAGATTTTTCCATGATAATTCAATTTTACGGAAGAATTTCACACCGGGACAAAATGTTTTACTCTACAACTCAAAATTGCACCTTTTTCCTGAAAAATTGAGATCAGGATGGACGGGTCCATATATTGTTAATCAAGTATTCTCACATGGGGCTATCGAGATAGAAATCCTAAAATGGTCATATTTTCAAGGTTAATGGTCAACGGTTAAAACTATTTTTAGAATTTTTTACTCTCGGAGAAGAGGAGGTGTTGGTTCTTCATGAACCACACTATTTATAATTAAAAAAAAAGAAAAAAATTTATATCCTCATTTTGTTTAGCCCATATATATATATATATATATATATATATATATATATATATATATATATATATATATATATATATATATATATATATATATATATATATATATATATAGTAGTTGACTACAATCCACTTAAGTGGATAAGCAAAAGTGTCCTCCTAACTTTTTAGCCCTTGGATTTCCTTGGGATCCATGAAAGATATGAGCTCTATTTTTTATTTGTTCCTACTATAAATGTCAAGAGAAGATGAAGGGTGAAAAAGTTAGGAGGATGAGTTGCTCTATCCACTTAAGTGGATCATAGCAAGCCTTATATATATATATATATATATATATATATATATATATATATATATATATATATATATATATATATATATATATATATATATATATATATATATATAAAGTTAGGAGGATGAGTTGTTCTATCCACTTAAGTGGATCATAGCAAGCCTTATATATATATATATATATATATATATATATATATATATATATATATATATATATCGAGTAAAGCTCCTATAAACTTAAGTGGATATGAGCACTTGTCCACCAACTTTTTATCCACTCATCTTGCCTTGAGATTTGTGATGCACAAATTTCAAAGTGGTATTTATATCTTTCACGGATCCCAAAGCAAGATGAGTGGTTAGAAAAGTTGGTGCACCACTATTCATTATGAACTTAAGTTCATAGAGCCTTATATATATATATATATATATATATATATATATATATATATATCGAGTAAAGCTCCTATAAACTTAAGTGGATATGAGCACTTGTCCACCAACTTTTTATCCATTCATCTTGTCTTGAGATTTGTGATGCACAAATCTCAAAGTGGGCTTTATATCTTTCACGGATCCCAAAGCAAGATGAGTGGTTAGAAAAGTTGGTGCACCACTATTCATTATGAACTTAAGTTCATAGAGCCTTATATATATATATATATATATATATATATATATATATATATATATATATATATATATATATATATATATATATATATATATATATATATATATATATATATATATATCGAGTAAAGCTCCTATAAACTTAAGTGGATATGAGCACTTGTCCACCAACTTTTTATCCATTTATTATGCTTTGAGATTTGTGCTACACATCAAGGCTATCTTTGAGATTCTGAACTCAAAGCTTAACTAAAGATACTACGTCTCCAAAACACTAATATACAGAGGACATATATATCACATTATCATCACATATATGTCATACAAGCATGCACAAAACATTTTATAATTTCTAACATTCTTAAATTAGTTATACGTTATTTCATATTAAATAATAATTTGGACAATTTAAGGTGAATGGCGAAATCACAATTCACCACTCCAACGGGATTCCAAAAAACATATAAAAAATGCCCAATACAAATCTTACACCTTAAAAGCCAATTTATTTTCCCCCAATTAAAACCTAATATTTTCATATCAACTTATTTTAAGACGATTACACATGATGTTGCTTAATCTCAGTTTTTCCTTATTGCATGACTAACTATCGAGTGAGAAAATCAAACACAAAAGCATGGAGGATGCAAATCCCTCACACTAACACTCTATTCATCATCACTCAATATTTAGCGAGAAATATAAAAATTCTAAGAGTTCGGTAAAATCAGGTTTTAACTATCTGACGATGTTATTTCATCTCAACATATCATATCTGCAAAGCCGTAGGCAATAGGTTTGCACTACTTGCACCCACCAACATCTCAATTAAAAGCTTATCACGTTGATCAAAAATAACGTCCGATAATTAAACTCTTAGTTTTAGCGCATTGCATGTGTAATCTTAAGGAATACAGTTATTATCATAATCCATGGTTGAACCATCATCACAAGAGTTATTGTAACATATAGCCCATATCATTGCAAAGAAACTCACTTTTATATTGGTAACAACTCTACATTGTGTTTGGGCTAAAGACTCAATTTTATAGAAAAATCGTATTTTCAGACATTTTGGTTCAACCAGATAATTTTCAAAACATAACTCAAAAATACCAAATAAAACATTGAACCACTCAAAACTTTACTAACAACGGTGTTCACAAAGTTTCAACATCAATAAAAATCATATGAAGGAAGTTACAGAGTCAAAAAACTCATAGAACAAAATTAAAATAGGTTGTGCATGTTTACAGGCGTCTGAATTATCCGACCAAACGTCTAATTTGTAGACCAAACGTCTGACATCATCTGATCTTCAAATGACAGAAACTCAAACTTTCAAAATAAAAAAAAAACTCTACATAGACGGCTGAAATTTCATCCAGGTGTTTGAACTGTGAACCAAACATCTGAAATGTGTAATCAGACACCTGAAATCAGAATTTCAGCAACTTTATCAGAGTTCAACCTAGGATTTTCTAGTATCTTTTTCCTACTATGCTTAGGGATAATTTTTCATACCGCATGATTACATTTCTTACATGTTTTGATTAAAGGGATAAGTAGGTATCACAGTTGACTGAGCTAGTTTAATGCACATTGTTGCAGCCTTGATAAGGATCCAGTTTTGTTATATGCTTACCTTACCCATTCATGTATGCATGGTTTTAGATCTATTTGAAACTTCTTTTTAAGTAAAATATTGGTTGGATAATTTATATTTCCCTGGATCGTTGTAATTATAATATCGCTCCTTAGCTAATTGGACATAATGTTCAACATCTTTCAGAACTGCAAAGGAAATATTTATTTTTCATCAATCAATGAGGCGAAGAAGAGATAAAGCACCCAAAGTAAAGAATATTCTTTAGGCAACCGTGCTTGCGACCATAGTATATGGTTGCTCTACCAGACCAAACATTCATATGACAAGAAAACCGAATATAATGAAACTGGCTACAACAAGCTCAGCAAGGAAGACTCGGACATAAAATTTGGGCGGAAGGTTAATGCGGGGTTTAGTAATGGAATCAGCATACAACCTCAAGAAAATAACTCGGAGGAATTTATCGCGATAAGGAAAACTGAAGTGGATCAAGATGTTTTTGATGAGAACTCTGAAGGGAAGGCACAAGAATATAAAAATGAAAGCAAAGAGTCTCAAGGCGTCATAGACAGTGGAAAGGAAGAAACCCAGCAGCAAGAAGAGGGCAATGTGGATGACAACGGTGGATCTGATACTACAAGTCAGGTTAATACTGAAGATGTGCAGGAAAATTTACATTTGCTCAGTGAAAGGGATAGTGAAAACTTTGATCAAAATGAAAATCAAAATGAAGTTGGTAATGATGAAAACAGCAGCAATGAGAAAACATTAACATCTGATGAAGCCTCGATGCTACCAACCAAACTGAAGCTAATGAGAGCGCAGGGCAAGGAACTAAAGCTGGTGAAATAGGGGTTGAAAATAATGATAATGTTACTGACCAAACTGAAGCTAATGAGACTATGAGAGCACAGGGCAAGGAACTAAAACCAGTGAAATAGGGGCTGAAAATAATGATAATGCTACCGACCAAACTGAAGCTGGTGAGAACGCAACGCAAGGAACCAAAACCAGTGAAATAGAGGGTGAAAATACTGATAATGCTTTACCTGAAGCAGAAGAAACCTCCAACTCATTTACTTCTGATGATCAGAGAAATGGAGATATTTCATCAGAAGGTGCTAATAAAGTAGAAGCAGTTGGAGCCCAAGAAGATACTGAGTTTGGAGTTGATGTGAGTGATGATCCAATATCAGGCCTTGACGTTAGAGAGAATGTCACTTTAGCACTCTTTTGAAGAAAATAACATCATTGAATCCCAAATAGCTAGTGACTCTCAGGCTGAAATTGTTGGTAATAATAGCTCTGTGGAAACTGAGACTATGAAGGCAACCAATGTTCCCAAGTCTGAAGAGAACAATGAAGTGATGACAGACAATAATGGTGTTCCTCACGTCGATGGTACTTCTGCGAGCCAAGCTGCTGGCAACAGCTCTACTGAAGTTGTGACGATTTATACAAGTTCTATAGGTGAAACACACACTTCTGAAGAAAAAAGTGTAGTGATGCCAGGTGTAAATAGAGCTCCTAAAGATGAAGAAGTTAAAATGCAAATAGGTCATGTATCTGAGGGTGAGAAAACTGATAACATCTCTTCAGAAAAAGCAAAGACCGAAACAACTGATAAGCAAAGTAACTCAGAGAAATATAGTGAAGCTTCTTTAGATGCTGAAACCACCACTACTAATATCGTTGCAGAGAATGATTCAAAGTCTAGTGATGAAGGTGCCAATTCTTCAGTCAGTAGTCAAAATGAACATGTAGAATTTTCAGAAAATAGAGAGAATTCTATAGTGGAGGAAGTTCAATGTTAGGGAAACAGTGCCTCGAAGAGGGGAAGTCTGAAAAATCTGAAGAGGTAGTCATTGATTCAGTGCTGAATAATGATCAAAATAATCCAGACTTATCAACAAACCAAACCCTTAGTGAGGCAGCTGCATCTCATGAAGATAGTGCCTCAAATGTTAAAAAATTAGTAAAAATGTTGAAGTTGGAAAGGCAAAACCAGAGTCCAAAGATGAGACTCCTAGTGAAGCAACAGCATCTAATGAAAACAGTGCCTCAAATGATGAAAATACTAGTAAAAATGATGAAGTTGTGACGACAGAACCAGAGTCCAAAGATGAAACAACCTCTGATTCGGTCAACATTGATCAAGAAGGCAGTACAGGTTCAGAATCGTCTAACCCTGACTCTGTATAAGATACTGAGAAATCAGCTAAACTATAATATACATATACGTTGCATTCTTTTTAGGAAGGGTAAAACTACTCCGTGTATGATTGTATTTTTCTTCTCAGTATCTTTCACTAGTTTGCTCCCCTCTTAACTTCCTATGAAGTGAATAAACCTTTAACTGTAAGAATTTGAAGAGCATCATCATTAAATGTCTCCCTTTTGTACAGCGCTTGCTTGTACATTTTTCTGGTTTATTTTAGGATATGTGCTGCAATCAGATATAGATGTATGTGTGTGTGAGAATGTTCCGTTCAAAAAATGTGCTTTTCGTGTTATGTCTGTGTATATCCGTAGCCGAGGGCACTTTCAGAATTTGGGAAATTATTGTCAATTCTTCTTCTTCATTTACTTCCACTGCCGGTCTAATCATTTCGCTCGAGCCTTCGATCTGGAGATGCCCGATGTAGATCACCTCCATGTCCTTGAGCTTGACCTAAGGAACAATTACAACCTGCACCTTAAGAAGCAAACTTATATTAGTAGAACTCAGATAAATTCACAATAGCGGCCAAATGGTACCTTGACTGACACTCAGTCTCAGCAATATGTCCGAACGACAAGTCCAAAAGTTAATTATCTATCAATTATTATTATATCTGGGAGTTTGGCACAATTGCAATATAACAATGAAAAACAGAACAAGGTGTGTTCTTAACAAACTATTAATAGATTTATTTACATTCACAAGCTTTTACAAACATCAACCCTAAAAATTGGATTAACAATGAGAAAAATAGAACAATATATTCAAGCTACAAATAATCTCCTGAGCCATTGCTTCGCCAGGAGATCCATGAACCATTTGCTTCCCCCATTTCTTCCCTATATTAAGCTTTGCTGCTGTAATCTCCTCTCCATCCAGTTGATGATATCGAACCCTATTTCCTCCCTCTCAGGCTCAAACAGGAGATCGTGTAAGAAGCCTTCATACAACTTGATGTCTTTGAATCTCGAGGCAGCCTCATTATAGAGATCTTGTGAGGCCAACGGATCTGTTACTCTATCTGCAGTCCCATGGAGAACTAAGAAAGGTACAGTAACAGAGCTTAAATTCTGAGTCAGGAAGGATGATATTCGTAGAATCTCATGGCCGGTGCGAACCCTAATTGGTCCTGTGTACACCAAAGGATCAGAGTACTTGGCTAGCATTGCTGCAGGGTCTCTAGATACTGGTATTCCCCTTTTGTTAGCTCCTTTGAAGGCAAACCTAGGGGCTAACAAGGAAAATATAGGAGCCACAGCCTGCAAGACCAAGAGGTTGTGTTAGATACAGGAAAACCACTCTGATTCATTTTCCTTAGGCAAAAGGAAAAAGATTTTCTTTTTTGTGGCAAATAAAATCAAATTTACTATTAACCTATAATTACAGCAAGAAATAAATATAGTACAGAAGCTTCCTCGGAATTAATGCTAGTTGTAAGAGACCAATTTATAGTGTAATATTTTGTCTTGAATGATGGTAAGGTAATTACTCAGGAAAATTATTTTGTTTCCTGCACAATCTCAGTCACTCAAAAACACCATCTTTCTCATTTCATATCTTTGCTTGGTGATGATTATAATGACCTAAAATTTCAAAACTATGACGAAATGGGATTTACCTTTATCAGTTGACATAATTAATGTCTTTAGAAACTGAAAAGAAGGTTCTGCACTAGAACTAAAGCTTGTATGTGGCCAAGAAAATCATCGCCAAATCTTACAGCATGAGGATGGTTTTCCTCCCAAAGCAAAATCTTACTGCATGAATGGCACTCACTTTTGATTATAAAGTAGAAACGAATCACTGAAACTAGAAGCTTATATAATCTAAGAAACAATACCTGACCAGTTATACATGTGCATAATGTAGAGATTACTCTGGAAGAAGTACACAAGAATAAACTACCCCAACAACTGGATGACATTGAAATTAGTAGCTATATAATCTAATAAATAATACCTGACCAGCTATACATGTGCATTAATGTAGAGATTACTCTGGAGGCAAGAATATATTACCCCAACAATTGCATGAGCTGGCTTTACACGAAGTGCTGGTGATGTTAGTATCACTCCTTCCAACATAGCCTTGATATGAGGCCGTAGAGCTGCCTGTATTGTTCTATGATTACTGATAAGCACAGAAAATATACATATTCTAAAAAGAGTAGAATCAAGCTCTTTATCCTGACATTACCTTTAAAACCACAGCTCCTCCTGTAGAGTGACCGAGAAAAAGCTAGGAACACCAGGATTTTCTAACTTGACTCTTTCAAGTAAAATTCCCTGTAGTATGAGACAGGAAAATGAAAGTGATTTCATAAGCAAGTAGGGCTAGATACTTATGATTATATATGCTGCAGTGCACTGAACCAATGCATACAACATATAAAAGAACCAGCTGATATATTTGAAAAAGAATCTTTCTGTCAATTTCATACAAAGTGGAAAAAGTATAACTAAAAGAAAACTTGGCATAAATATTTTATTTTTCAGTCTTTTTAAATGAATTTTTATGTTATAACCATTCATTATTTTATTAATTAAAGTAGATTAAGTCATCAAATAGCTCGAGATTATATACTATTTTTGAAGATAATATTCCTAGCATTATATGGTATTTGCATGAAATTTGATTAGTTAGTATTAGAAATTATAGAAACCTGAGATTGATTCACTGTTTTTCATGGTATTGTACTCTCTTCAAACATAATATTTCTGGATAATCACTTGGGCCAGTATCAATTTACCTAGCTTATTATCTCTTATCTTTCTCTTCACGCAAACCATACAAATTTAATTCAGTAAGTTCTAATTTAACCAACACTTCCTGTTTTTCTTTCTGATAAAATCAAATCAAATTTTTCTCGAAAAAATTAAACACTTTTGTGAATAGTTATAATCATTTCATCATAATAAATTTTTATTTTTTCACTACTAACTTTAAATAGTTATAATCATTTTATAATCATAAAATATAATTGTATTTCATTACTGATCTTTTTAGTCTGTAACATGCATAGCATGCCAGCAAGTTTATGCACATAGATAAAGTACTCACAGATCCAGTAGGAAGAAAAACTTACAACATCAGCAGCAACATGATCTAGTGAAGGAACATATCCGTGCAGTCCATCACTGCCTCCATGACCTGAAATTTTAAAAGATAAACCAGTTGTAAACATCAAACAAATGTCTGAATACCTTAAAATCAAAAAGAGAATCTATGACAGACAAAACATTATCGGTTTGTGCTTTGAGATAGTCATAGGGTATTTCCAGAAGAGCCGTTGCATTGAAGTAACCACATATGGTAATACATTCAAGAACTCTACTGCTTCCCATACTAATCTTTAGAAGCAAATGACAGATGACCATGAAAGGAAGAAAGCTGATAACAACGGGTAATGCTAATACTACTACTGATAGCACACTATTCGTACTATTATCAGAAGAATGAAAGGTGGGCCTTGTTGCTACTTCACCAAGGTCCAAGACAAACCAGGGTTTCCACTCTCCATCTCATTCTAATACTGCTAAACTTGTACACTGAACGTAACACAATATACATTTTCCAAAAATAATAAAGGAAAATAACATGGACCAGAAACTGGCACAATTAGAATATTTAACATGTAATCATGCATGTATCATTTGGAGGTAAAGATCACCCTTTCTAGACTCTCATGTGAAGAAAATTAGTTTCAGCTTGAATTGGCTTTTATAATCTTGTAATTGTAATCAAATTGATGGGAGTCGAAAAAATTTTGCAAGAAAGGGACAAAACAGAGAGGTGCCAGAGAACACTGTGTAGAAGGTGTCTACCTGTCCAATCCATTGCATATACTCCAAAGTTGCACGACATGAGTTGCTTTGCGAACTCTGTATATCTACCACTGGAAATAGAAAGCATCAAATTAGTATTGCAATTCATATAACTGACTATAATAATATGGATGTCTTCATCCTATGGACAGGTAGGAAGACCAAATTCCCTAAACCTCCAAAATATAACCAAAAAGAGTATAGCGAAAAAATCAGCCACCACAATAGCAACCATTTGATAGGGACTGGAAACTGGTCATTTTCAGGACTCCAGGATCACAGTTCACGCAAGCCACTGCCTCCATTAAGGAAAAGGATTCATTCTCTAGAACGAGCCTGACACCAACAACCGTCCAGACAGAGATTCTAACGGACTGCATTGAAATATTATGATATGAACCTAAGGTTGCTAAAAACAATAAGGCTTTAGAGGGTCATGCTCACTATCATCCTACTTGTTTCTTACCTATGTTCATTGAGGCCGTGTATAATCACCAGAATAGCCCTGCAAAACCAAAAGGAAAAACAAAACAAATGTTGGTTGATACTTTTTTCCAGCATCTAAAAAAAGACCAGCAAAAAAAAACACCTAAGAAGTAAGAATTTGCAGAAGTACTACAAAAACATTTTATTAGCTAAAGAATTAATTCAGACTTTCGCCTAGTGGATCATACGTCACCATATAAGAATGGATCCTCTCCAAAATCTTTACATAAAGAATTCATATCTTAAAAGATAATAAAAAAAAAGTAGCAACCAGTTCAAAGCACAAGAAATGGAAGACAATGCCTACTCTTATTATTTGATTTGAACAGAAATATAGAAATATTTTGCTTGATCATAATATTTGACGAAGAGACTGGTGAATGGCTCCAGATACTAAGGTAGCAGGCAACAAATGCCACAGTTGTGCAATTACAGACTTAACATGAATTCCGACGTCACAGAATATTGCAGTGGCAATAGGAAAGCATATACTTGGATGGGCAAAAAAAGAAGAATAATTGATGCAATTAAGAATTAATTTTTTATAGCATAGCAACGAGGCGAAAACGGAACGCTGTGGAAAATATAAGCGGAGCCTCAAACAATAGTGTAATTCTAAACTGAAGTGCAATAACTGTTGGCAAGGAAACAGAATCATATACACCACCATGACCAATCAACAGACCAAGTGATGAAAATTAATGTAAATAATTTAAGGAACAAAACACTCAAGACAATTACAGTCGAATCATTACCTAAGAACTACTATCTCGAGATTCAGCAATGTCATGTTAGGGGATCTACAGCACAGCATCCACAAAGATAACTTCTTCACAACCGCATCAAAGGCCAGAATTTTACCACACACAATTAAAAGTGAAGTGCAAAAAACACATTAAAATTAACTAGACAAGTAAAACGAACTCATCCATTTCTAAGCAAATTTAGACCTTTTATACTTATTAGAATACAATTAGCACTACGGACGAAATCAAGGAACTTACTTAAGATCGCCATCGATCGGGGCCCACGACCGGCAAAAGATGGTGTTCCTCAGCCTCCCCTCGATGACGAAACTCTTTCCCCCTCCCATTTCCAAACCCTCGGCCAGGGCTCTCCTCCTCCTAACATCCTCCTCCTCCGCCCGCCGGAATCTGGCGGAGGATCGCCGGCGGGGTGACGGAGGCGGCGATGAGGCCTTGGGGAGAGAGTTGCGGCGGCCGCGGCTGGGGAGGAGGAGGAGCCAGAGGAGGAGGGAGTGGAGGAAGACGAAGAAGCGGAGAAATCGGTGGAAGACGGGGATTATGCGGCCGCTGGCGCCGGAGGTTAGGGTTTCGTCCATTGAAGGCCGGCGAGGGGTATTTTCGTCCGTTTGGAGGGGAGTTTCTCTCTCTCTTGTAAAGACGTTCTGGTTTGTTATTTCTCTCTCTCTCTAGAATGGAGCGTGGAATACGCGGTCTGCGGAGAGCGGGCGTGGGAATTTATGGACAGATTGCTTATATCTATAATATTGCTAAGGGTAATTATTATGAAACCCCCTATTATGAAACTCCCTAAAAGGTTATTTTTTTCATTACAACACCCCCCTGTTGTTTAAAAAATAGTTAAAATCCATTTAATTTTTTTTCTAAAATACCTCTCAATAAAGCTTCTCTTCTTTCTCAAAACCTAGTTCCCCTCTTTTCACATCAATCTAAGTAACTACGACCATTGATGAGGAGACAATTAATAGAAGATCAAGGTAATGTCTCTAACCCTTTGATTTTAGCATATATTCAATGTAATTTTCAGTTTCTAATCTTTTTCATGCCTTTGAAAGAAGGGAAAGTATATTATTCAAAGGAAGAAGGGGTAGTTTTGAAATAGAAAGAGATTTTATCGTTTTTTAAAAGTTGGGTGTTTTGAAATGAAAAAATAACGTTAGTGAGCTTTGTAATAAACTGTCAAACCTCAAGGGGTTCCATAATATTTACTCTATTCCAAATTTAGCCTCCAAATCTAAGTATTTTTATTCTCAAATCTCTCATTATTGGTTGTTTTCTTTCTGCTCCTCAATTTTCAATATCACTAATAAAAGTCTAATTAATTCAATTAATACAATGGTTATAAGGTGGCAATTCCTCTAGTAACATAAGTTATCAAGAGATAGAAGTGATTAGGCTCATACTAAAAGATTCACCACACAACTATCTCTTGGTAGCTTATTTAGAAAATTGTGCGCCAATTTCTACTCATTTTTCATTAACTTTATCAATTTATAGTTAGTTAGAGGGAGAAGAGAGGAGAATTTATAGGATATGATAAATTAAGTAATTAACATGTATCTCCTCCACGCTCTCACACACTAGCTTAATAAAGAGTGTATATGTGATATTTGAAAATTAAGGGGTTCAAAAATTAATATGAGAGATTTTGAGGAAATTAGCATATACGTAAATTAGCAATAATTTTCAAATACGGTAGATTTGGAGTACATATGCAAAAATTCTTTTGCATTTAAGCATTTTGAAATTTTCATTGATGAATAAAAGTAAACAGTTTTATGTCATAGCCCGATTCATCATCTTATCCTTTACTATGGTACATTGACCATGTCCCTGGTAAGCATCACCACTTTCCTTTAATAAATATCCTTTTAATTTTTTTCTAAAATACCTCTCAATAAAGCTTCTCTTCTTTCTCAAAACCTAGTTCCCCTCTTTTCACATCAATCTAAGTAACTACGACCATTGATGAGGAGACAATTAATAGAAGATCAAGGTAATGTCTCTAACCCTTTGATTTTAGGGTTTTAAGATATTAGTCCCTCAAATTCACTTTAGTTGTTGATATTAGTCCCTCAAATTCACTTTAGTTGTTGATATTAGTCCCTCAAATTCACTTTAGTTGTTGATATTAGTCCTTTGGTTAGTTAGGGTTAAAAATAGAGGAATATTAAATTAAAGTTAACTAAAACCCATTAAACCCTAATAATCATACCCAAACCCATTAAACCCTAATAATCATACCCAAACCATTAAACCTCCAATAATCATGCAAGCCATTCATTATCTCCTCAATTCATCCATACCGTCCTCCTCCTCACCCTCATCCCTCCACCCCCTCCATCAGCTCCCTCCCCCACCTCCTCTATCCCTTCGGCCTCATCCTCCTCCTCCGCCCGCCGGAATCTGGCGGAGGATCGCCGGCGGGGTGACGGAGGCGGCGATGAGGCCTTGGGGAGAGAGTTGCGGCGGCCGCGGCGGGGGAGGAGGAAGAGCCAGAGGAGGAGGGAGTGGAGGAAGACGAAGAAGCGTAGAAATCGGTGGAAGACGGGGATTATGCGGCCGCTGGCGCCGGAGGTTAGGGTTTCGTCCATTGAAGGCCGGCGAGGGGTATTTTCGTCCGTTTGGAGGGGAGTTTCTCTCTCTCTCTTGTAAAGACGTTCTGGTTTGTGATTTCTCTCTCTCTCTAGAATGGAGCGTGGAATACGCGGTCTGCGGAGAGCGGGCGTGGGAATTTATGGACAGATTGCTTATATCTATAATATTGCTAAGGGTAATTATTATGAAACCCCTATTATGAAACTCCTAAAAGGTTATTTTTTTCATTACAACACCCCTGTTGTTTAAAAATAGTTAAAATCCATTTAATTTTTTCCTAAAATACCTCTCAATAAAGCTTCTCTTCTTTCTCAAAACCTAGTTCCCTCTTTTCACATCAAACTAAGTAACTACGACCATTGTGAGGAGACAATTAATAGAAGATCAAGGTAATGTCTCTAACCCTTTGATTTTAGGGTTTTAAGATATTAGTCCCTTAAATCTGAGCCACTTTGATATTAGTCCCTCAAATCGAGTATTTTGATATTAGTCCTCAAATTCACTTAGTTGTTGATATTAGTCCTTTGGTTAGTTAGGGTTAAAAATAGAGAGAATATTAGTTAAAGTTAATACCATTAAACCCCTAATAATCATCACCCAAACCCAATTCTTTCAATAATAAATCCAGCCTCCATCCATTCCATTCCCTTCCTTCCATCCCTCCATCCATCCACCTCCTCTATCCTTTGTCCTCCATCCTCCTTCCTTCCATCCACCTTCATCCATCCCTCCTCCCTTCCCTCCCTCCATCCATCCTCCCCTCCTCCCTCCATTCCTCCCTCCATCCCTCCCTCCAGTCATCCATCCCCCTCCTCCCTCCTCCATCCATTCCCTCCTCCCTCCCCCCCTCCATCCTCCACCTTCCGGCTCCCTTCTCATTCCACCCTCCTCTCTTGCCCTTTCAACCTCATGCCTCTACCAAACCAGAGAGAGGAGAGAAGGAGAGTAACAGAGAGAGACTCACACCTATGGTTAAGGCTAATCCAACCATGGTTGAAGTTTTTAGCAGAAACTTCCGGTAATATCAATAACTAATGGCAATTTGAGGGACTAATATCAAAAATAAGATTTGAGGGACTAACATCAAAATAGCTGATTTAAGGACTAATATCTAAAAACCCTTGATTGTAGCATATATTCAATGTAATTTTCAGTTTCTAATCTTTTCATGCCTTTGAAAGAAGGAAAGTATATTCAAAGGAAGAAGGGGTAGTTTTGAAATAGAAAGAGATTTTATTAGTTTTTTAAGTTGGGTGTTTTGAAATGAAAAATAACATTAGTGAGCTTTGTAATAAACTGTCAAACCTCAAGGGGTTCCATAATATTTACTCTATTCCAAATTTAGCCTCCAAATCTAAGTATTTTTATTCCCAAATCTCTCGTATTGGTTGTTTTCTTTCGCTCCTCAATTTTCAATATCACTAATAAAAGTCTAATTAATTCAATTAATACAATGGTTATAAGGTGGCAATTCCTCTAGTAACATAAGTTATCAAGAGATAGAAGTGATTAGGCTCATACTAAAAGATTCACCACACAACTATCTCTTGGTAGCTTATTTAGAAAATTGCGCCAATTTCTACTCATTTTTCATTAACTTTATCAATTTATAGTTAGTTAGAGGGAGAAGAGAGGAGAATTTATAGGATATGATAAATTAAGTAATTAACATGTATCTCCTCCCTCGCTCTCACACACTAGCTTAATAAAGAGTGTATATGTGATATTTGAAAATTAAGGGGTTCAAAAATTAATATGAGAGATTTTGAGGAAATTAGCATATACGTAAATTAGCAATAATTTTCAAATACGGTAGAATTGAGTACATATGCAAAAATTCTTTAGCATTTAAGCATTTTGAAATTTTCATTGATGAATAAAAGTAAACAGTTTTATGTCATAGCCCGATTCATCATCTTATCCTTTACTATGGTACATTGACCATGTCCCTGGTAAGCATCACCACTTTCCTTTAATAAATATCCTTTTAACTGTTATGGATTTATGTTCGACGGACGAGAAGAATACAAATAGATTCTTGTTTTCATATATAGCATTTTCTACCATCCACTAAATTAATAATTAATTAAATCTTTGTTTCATCCTTATTTAGGATGAGAATTGAGAATTATTCCGAATAATTGGTGTTCTCGTCTCAAAATTTTCGAGTTAGAAGCTGAGAAAGACGCCATCACAAGTTATATGATCAAAAGAGAATATAATATTTACTCTGTTTACTTTGCGTTGCCTATTATTTTCAACTCCCTACTTTAACTGAGAAGAACTTTTTCCCCCTTCTTCAGACAACTACTCAAAAAGATAAGAGTGGCGAGAACAGAGCGTATAGAATATATTCCCAAGATAAACGTTATTTTATGTGATTAGATGGAGAGAATGTTACGAATTGCTTTGCACGTTGCGGAACGCGAAAGTATCAAAGAAATGCTGCGGTGTTAAATATGTAAAATGAATTTCTGAAAGGTGATATTTGCACTATTAGCTCTCCATATTGTGGTGGACAGTTGGACTCCTCTGCCTAGCCATCGGAGAAGCTTCCATTTCCGTGATTTGCGGGTCTAATCTAAAATTAACCACCGTCATTTTCTTTCAAAAAATCATAATGACCGAAAATAGTTGATAATCACTTTATTAAAGTATTCATCTCTCCGTGCTTTATATCTGGTCCAACTTATTTTAAGTTTAAAGTCATAAACATTAGCTCAAGGAATGCTCAGAACGATTTTATTTAGCAAACCTTTTGCTGCTAACTAAATTCAAAAGCAAGCAATTTTCTAGAAGACGTGGATCGTTATCCATCAATTAAAGGTTTGTGCATGTTCACTTTTTTTTAATGTTGTATGACTTTGTCTTTTCATATATATATATATATATATATATATATATATATATATATATATATATATATATATATATATATATATATATATATATATATATATATATATATAGAGAGGAATATGGAGAAACTTTGATGCTATTTCTAGAAGGATGCCAAGACAATTCTAAATTCACACATTCAAGGGAGGAGAGAGAGAGAATTATTTTTAAAGTTATATGTGTGTCTTTAGAATTGTACATCACTACCAAGTTCCTTTGAGGAACTTGGTACCAAGTTTTTTCATTTTTCACATATATATATATATATATATATATATATATATATATATATATATATATATATACTAGCACTATTTACAAATGCAGGTGCAATAGAAATTAAAAATTAAATATTCTAATTTTTATATAAAATGAGTCACTTTAATGCCCTAAAGGATCATCATTTTTTCAAGAGCTTTTATGATGTTTGTTCATTTAATAAGCTACATTTTATTTATCTTATTTGGAATTGATGATAAATATTTCAATTTGAGCGATGACATAATTTTCTTAAACAATATTCTTTAGAAGAGTCTACTTTTATATTTAATTCAAGTTATTGTTTTAATTATTTTAGGCCAAGTATCTAGATATACACTTTCGATAATATTTACATTGACATTCTAATTGTTATTTTTGTTGTATTTATTTATGTGCCTTTTTAGAAAATAACTTTATCATTTCATATTTATATCTCTTATAATAGGCAATGTAAGGGGTATGTTATTAATGAGCTTTAAGAATAAGCTCATATCAACATTTTAGAAAGTTCTAGAAAAAAAAAGAAAAGAAAAGAAAGAAAAAAGTTCTCCTATAAAATTACAATTGTACCCTTTTAAATACAATAAGAATGGAGGAAAAGTCCATCTCTCATTTATTTTTGCCTTCCCTACTATTTCCATTATATAGTAATATAAATAATCAACAGACTATGGGGTGTGTGTGTATATATATATATATATATATATATATATATATATATATATATATATATATATATATATATATATATAGAGAGAGAGAGAGAGAGAGAGAGAGAGAGAGAGAGAGAGAGAGAGAGAGAGAGAGAGAGAGAGAGAGAGAGAGAGAATTATTTTTAAAGTTACATTATGTGAATTAATTGTCATCCCATTTATGGTCCTTTGAGGAACTTGGTACAGCCCAATTTTTATATATATATATATATATATATATATATATATATATATATATATATATATATATATATATATATATATATATATATATATATATATATATATATATATATATATATATATATATATATATATATATATATATATATATATATATATATAAACGAAATTTCTATGAGACTTAAGTTCATAATGAATAGTGGTTAAGAAACTTTTCTAATTTTCATCTTTGCTTTGGGATCAGTGAAAGATATAAAGCCACTTTGAGATTTGTGCATCACAAATCTCAAGGCAAGATGAGTGGATAAAAAGTTGGTGCACCACTATTCATTATGAACTTAAGTTCATATATATATATATATATATATATATATATATATATATATATATATATATATATATATATATATATATATATATATATATATATATATATATATAGAGAGAGAGAGAGAGAGAGAGAGAGAGGCTCTATGAACTTAAGTTCATAATGAATAGTGGTCTGTGCTTTTTATCCACTCATCTTGTCTTGAGATTTGTGATGCACAAATCTTAAAGTAGACTTTATATCTTTCACGGATCCCAAAGCAAGATGAGTGGTTAGAAAAGTTAGTGCACCACTATTCATTATGAACTTAAGTTCATAAGGCTCTTCTCTCTCTATATATATATATATATATATATATATATATATATATATATATATATATATATATATATATATATATATATATATATATATATATATATATATATATAGAGAGAGAGAGAGAGAGAATTATTTTTAAAGTTATATGTCATAGCCCGATTCATCATCTTATCCTTTACTATGGTGCATTGACCATGTCCCTGGTAAGCATCACCACTTTCCTTTAATAAATATCCTTTTAACTGTTATGGATTTATGTTCGACGGACGAGAAGAATACAAATAGATTCTTGTTTTCATATATAGCATTTTCTACCATCCACTAAATTAATAATTAATTAAATTTTTGTTTCATCCTTATTTAGGATGAGAATTGAGAATTATTCCGAATAATTGGTGTTCTCGTCTCAAAATTTTCGAGTTAGAAGCTGAAAGCGCCATCACAAGTTATATGATCAAAAGAGAATATAATATTTACTCTTTTACTGCGTTGCCTATTATTTTCAACTCCCTACTTTAACTGAAAAGAACTTTTCCCCCTTCTTAGACAACTACTCAAAAGATAAAAGTGGCGAGAACGGAGCGTATAGAATATATTCCCAAGATAAACGTTATTTTATGTGATTAGATGGAGAGAATGTTACGAATTGCTTTGCAGGTTGCGGAACGCGAAAGTATCAAAGAAATGCTGCGGTGTTAAATATGTAAAATGAATTTCTGAAAGGTGATATTTGCACTATTAGCTCTCCATATTGTGGTGGACAGTTGGACTCCTCTGCCTAGCCATCGGAGAAGCTTCCATTTCCGTGATTTGCGGGTCTAATCTAAAATTAACCACCGTCATTTTCTTTCAAAAACATCATAATGACCGAAAATAGTTGATAATCACTTTATTAAAGTATTCATCTCTCCGTGCTTTATATCTGGTCCAACTTATTTTAAGTTTAAAGTCATAAACATTAGCTCAAGGAATGCTCAGAACGATTTTATTTAGCAAACCTTTTGATGCTAACTAAATTCAAAAGCAAGCAATTTTCTAGAAGACGTGGATCGTTATCCATCAATTAAAGGTTTGTGCATGTTCACTTTTTTTTAATGTTGTATGACTTTGTCTTTTCATATATATATATATATATATATATATATATATATATATATATATATATATATATATATATATATATATATATATATATATATATATATATATATATATATGAGGAATATTAAGAAACTTGGTACAGAGCTTCTTGGTAGTGATGTGGCACAATTCTAGTTCACACATTCAGGGAGGAGAGAGAGAATTATTTTTAAAGTTACATGTATTTGAAATTTAAATTGTCATCATACCAAGTTCCTTTGAGGCTTTTAATTTTTTTCATTTTTCACACATATATATATATATATATATATATATATATATATATATATATATATATATATATATATATATATATATATATATATATATATATATATATATACTAGCACTATTTACAAATGCAGGTGCAATAGAAATTAAAAATTAAATATTCTAATTTTTATATAAAATGAGTCACTTTAATGCCCTAAAGGATCATCAATTTTTCAAGAGCTTTTTATGATGTTTGTTCATTTAATAAGCTACATTTTATTTATCTTATTTGGAATTGGTGATAAATATTTCAATTTGAGCGATGACATAATTTTCTTAAACAATATTCTTTAGAAGAGTCTACTTTTATATTTAATTCAAGTTACTATTTTAATTATTTTTAGGCCAAGTGTCTAGATATACACTTTCGATAATATTTACATTGACATTCTAATTGTTATTTTTGTAGTATTTATTTATGTGCCTTTTTTAGAAAATAACTTTATCATTTCATATTTATATCTCTTATAATATGCAATGTAAGGGTATGTTATTAATGAGCTTTAAGAATAAGCTCATATCAACATTTTAGA
The DNA here is from genome assembly GCA_012295165.1 of Asparagus setaceus. NCBI lineage: Eukaryota > Viridiplantae > Streptophyta > Magnoliopsida > Asparagales > Asparagaceae > Asparagus > Asparagus setaceus. Next base: position 9,379,875 of record CM022703.1, read on the forward strand.
AAGTTCTAGAAAAAGAGAAAGAAAGAGAAAAAAGTTCTCCTATAAAATTACAATTGTACCCTTTTAAATACAATAAGAATGGAGGAAAAGTCCATCTCTCATTTATTTTGCCTTCCCCTACTATTTCCATTATATAGTAATATAAATAATCAACAGACTATATATATATATATATAGAAGATACATGAACTTAAGTTCATAATGAATAGTGGTCTTGTACTTTTTTATCCACTCATCTTGTCTTGAGATTTGTGATGCACAAATCTCAAAGTGGCTTCTATATCTTTCACGGATCCCAAAGCAAGATGAGTGGTTAGAAAAGTTAGTGCACCACTATTCATTATGAACTTAAGTTCATAGGAGCCTTACTCTATATATATATATATATAAAAGTTGTAGGCTGAATTAATGTCAATTATGAAATATAGGTCTTATTCTTTGTGGGACCAGGTCTAAAAGCCTTTATTTCGTAGCAATCTAAAGCTTGGTCCTGGTTTGTGGTACTAAATTGGCCTCACAAGTTAAAGATTCATCATGATGGATGTTAGGCAACTTTTAAATATAGAGTTGGGATAAACTTTTTGGATAACCAAATTGGAAGAGAGAATGATTCTCGTTGATGTAGGGAAATTAGTATGTGGTTTGGAAGAGGTAAGGATGAATTTGGGGTCCCTTAATCTTCTCTGATGGCTGGTTATTTTGAAGGTATTGAACTGCAACTCCCTGCACAGAATAACTAAGGTTAGAGACCCCAGAGGTTGCTTCCTCCGGCGTCCCCTCCGACTCTCAAGTTAATGACTAGTCTGATAATCTGAAAAGAAAAGCAGAATATAGTCTTTAGGGTTTTTTGTACGTACCTTAGAATAGCAAAGATGATGCTATTTATAGGAATTTTGCGAGGGTATTTTGGTAACCTGGCTAAATAGTTGATCTGACACTGAGTCGTCACTTTACACATGTCTGCAGCTGATTGGTTGGAGGCGGAGAACTGTACTCATCACATTTAATACGACGGTGACAGAATGGCGGGAATGCGGGCGTTGTCCGAGGAGTCATTATGACGCCTAACCATGCAATAAATGCGAGGGGAACTAGGTGGGGGAGTATGGGTGATAAACTGTTCTGCATTAAATGCAAACACTATTGACAAGACTACTGATCATTCCTTGCTATGGACCATCCCCCACTGAATTCGACCCGAAGACACCTTTCGACTCGGCCCGGAATCAAGATCTTGACTTGAAGATGTCTTTCATCACGGTCTCGTATCACACAGATGAGTCGGCCTACTTACAGCTTAGACTCGGGTCAGACATGTTAGCCATATGTTTCATCCTAAGTATGCCACGTGGCCAGTTTGAGGACATAATAACTTTTAGGGTATAACATTGGCCCCATTTTGCTTGGATTCGGAAAACCGAGTGTAAGAGGAATTGAACCGTACCAATCTTTTTGCTGCCTTGGAAATATGAAACGCCTTTATCAGGGGATAGCTATTTTTGACGTAAGCAGAGATCATGTAGCGGAATGGCATTTCGGTTGACAAGACATCATTTTGGCCTTTGAGAACTGTCAGCCGATTTCTTAAGGATCGTACCAGCCATTTGAATCTTGCCATGTGGCGGCTACTTCTGCCTATTTATATCCAGTCCCTTCGTTGTCTTCTCATTTTACAAACCCTAGAAGTTTTATGTTGGCGGCAAGATCCCATCTTTCTTCTTCAAAATTCTTTATCGTTCTCCATTCAACATCCTTGATTCTTCCGATGACATCCGGCAGTAAGCCTACAGTCATTCACAATGAGGCCAGAATCATTCTACTACGGAAGTTTAAGTCGAAGTTAACACAACCTAATCTCAAATAGATTGCCAGAGATTTTGATATCCCCAGCACCTTTTCTTTGTCTGCCTCGGTGAGCGAGCATACCGTTTACCATCACAGCGGCAATTTGACGCCGCAGTACTACAACCACTTAGATTTCAGCCTTTGTTTGTCACTACATCTGTTCCTCAGTCAGGTGTTTGGTACTTTGGCGATTTTGCCGGTGCAATTGAAGCCAAACTCCATTGCTCTCCTTGTCAGCTTCCTCGTCATCTGCCATAGAGTTCACGTAGAACCGACGATGGGGATTTTGGGTCATCTGCTATACACCAAGTCTAGTAAGAGTGAAGGCCACTTCTATTTGTAGACGGTTAGCATCTATCGCCTAGTTTTCGATATCCCCGACACGAATAAGGGATGGAGGAAGAAGTTCTTTTTTGTCTTTAGTGCCGACTGATTATGACCTGTTCTAGGTGGCCAGATATAAAGAAGGAGGCTCTAAGGGTGGCGCCACTCCTGAAGATCGAGAGGTTTGGGTTGGAGAAGATCCAGGTTTATAAAGGTTCTCGTCGTAGAGGAAATTTGTTCGAGATCGCTGTGCTCTGAGCTGCTAGCATTTCTTATGTTCCTACTACTGAGGCAGACTTGGCGCGGGCCGCTTCTACTGGTTTTAGAGCCAGACTCCTCAAAAGCTCCTCATGCGAGCCTTGCTGTGGTGCCTAAGAAGCATCGCCTTCTGGAGTTGGTGGAGGAGGAAGCTCGGGCCATTCTAGAGAAGGTGGTCGAGATTGCAGCCCGACTGAAGGGTTCAGGGTTCGGTTACGGCTCAAGCCGAAGCCCGAAAAGAAGAGGAGGATGAAGCCGACCCCGAAGCGACGCTGTCAGACTAAGGGTGGAGCTCAGAGGCTTCTCGCTTTAGACAACGAGGCTGAGGAGTAGCAGGCTAAAGCGACTCTCGATCAAACTAGCAGGGCTTGACCCTGCAAACTTTCCAAGGCCCTCCACCCAAAGTTGTTGAGGCGTAGGGGGATTCTTTGCACCCACTGGCCAACAGAGGCCATAGGGGGAGATATCACCATCTTGGAGTCGACATGAGTTTGAGGTCCCCAATGGGTTAGAAGCTGACGCAGGAGTGCAGGCCGAGTAAACAGAGGGCGTCTGGTCTTCTAGGAGGCATGGGAAGGAGCCAGGTACTAGAGAGTCGGTCGCCGAAGAAGAGCCGGTCGCTAGAGAGGAGCCGGACTCTCGAGCTTTTTCTTGAGAGGGTCGATAGCAGTGGCCTTTAACCCTTCACATCGATGAGATTCCTCCTCATACTTGGTAGAGGATCAGGGATATTTTGATGGGGTCAGCCGAGGTTCGTCCCTTCCATGAGAGGGAGTCACCAATGGAGTGTATTTTTGTTCCCCAACATCCGATGGCCTCCAGGGGGGTCAGTGCTGGAATTCAAGACCAATCAGGCTAAGCCCATTGAACAGTTCCTTCTTCCGGGTGATATGACATTTTTGAGCTGGTGCACCCGACACCGGCCTTCATCAAGCTCTTCGAGGTTATCTCATCCAAGGAGCTCTTTTAGAGTTCAAGTTATTCCATCAACTCGAGAAATCTCAGGATCTTTTCTACAAGCTTCGGGATGAAATGGAGGCGTACAAGAAGGCTTGGGAAGTGGCCGTGCTATTGGCAACTACAAGGGGAAATGAGCTTGATGTGCTCAAGAGGGGTCAAGTGAGGTGGGAGCATGATCAGATTGCTCGGGATGTGAAGATCATGACTTCAATCAAAGCTTCCCGACAGAAGGCGACTCATCTTGCAGAGGCTCGACAAGAGATAAGAGCTCTTCAAGAGGACCTCCCCCATCTCTAACATGACATAGGACTTGCTAAAGACAAGATCAAGTACTTCGAGTTGGAGGTTCACGTTGAGAAGAGGGAAAGAGACGATGCCTTTGAGCAAGCTCGAGTGGCTCGTCTTGATGCTGAGGAGCTAAAGGCTAGACTACAGGATGAGGTGGCTATGCAAGAGTCACTTAGTCAGGTGGTGGCTTGGGTTGCTCGAGAGACTGAATAGCAGCGCGATTCCTTACTTGCTCAAGTCCAAATGCTGCAGAGACGAATTACCTTCTTAGAGTCGAACGCTCACCAGTTTGAGGTGATCAAAAAGTATCGCAATGGTACTCTCAGGAAAGTGGAGGTTGCCCTTGCTTGTAAAGTGGGGTTTGATTACCTCATGCAGCAGCTTCCTTCCGAGTTCAAGACCCATCCCGACCATTTTGGTACCCCTCCTGGGTCAATGATTGCCTTGATCCCCTTAAGGATATCAAAATGGAAGGAGGAGGACTCACATTGTTGGGGAAGAAGAAGAAGAAGCTACTAGGGGGGCAGGCGAGGATTCAGTTGGCGGTTTTAGCGAGGTCAGTTGGCCGTCCACAGGTATTCCTGATCCGAGTTCCAAAACTACTATTTCCCCGGGCTCTAAATCAGCTTCTACTCTGAGTACTCCTTTGACTCCTCCTCCGAATTCTGCTCCTTAGGGGAATTTTTGCAAGTGTATTTTATTATATTTTTTTGTCGAAATGCGTAAAGAGTCCTGTAATATCTTTGATGATAAATACAAAAAGACTTACTTTGTCGACTTAACTTTTGCACACTTTGTTCGAAGTTTCTTGTTGATGAGTTACATTTGTATATACATTTTCACGCATATCTACTCTCATTTTCATACTAGAATTAGCATTTTAAGTTCATAATTACTTCATATTAGGTGTATTTCGATTTCTAGTTCATGTTTACTGCATTTAGTTTGCTTGTATTTTCAGGTAATGTATTTTGGTGAGATTCAATGTGGCACATGACTAGGATATGAAGATGGAGGAGCTAGCACGAGATTGGAGCGTAAAAAGAAGGGAAACAAGCTTGGTTCGTTGAAGCTGGCAGTTTTGATATCCTGTTAGCATTTTAAGCATAACTTTCACATACGATATGATTTTGAGCTGATTCAAGTTGCCACGGAAAGCTAAGAGATAGAGCTACAACTTTTGTATTTTGAGTTTTCCAAATTCCAAGAGAAAAGTGTAGAAAATAGAGTTTGAAGTTATGAGACAGACTGTTACGCGGCCACGCCACTATTTTGCGCCCCCGAGCGAAGTTGGACGACCTATATTCCTTATGGGCCGACCCGTATTGTTGAGTGATCTGTTTTTTGACTTCCTAACATGAAAAAAAGGAGTCTTTTTAGGGTTTTGGGAAGGAGATTTGGAGCCGTCATACCGGGAAGAGATTGAAGAAGACGATTAAGGTTTTCATTCAAGGATTGAATTCAAGCAACTATCAAGTGAAGATTATCATTGAGACTAAGATTTTCTTTGCTCTCTTTCTTTTAATCTCTGCACAAGATGAGTTTTATGATTATTATTATTTCTATGGCTTGTTATTCAAACATGAGTGAGTAATCTCTTTATTCTAGGGTTGGGTGAAGCCCAACGACATGATTGTCAAATAATGTTTTGATCTTTTCTTAAATTTATGAATGTCAATGACTCTTGTTTCATTCTAGTGTGATTTATGCTTGTAAATTTTATTGGCCACTTATTTACATGATTTAGATATTAGGCGAAGAACCGAGAGGTGAAGTTATAATATCGGAACTCTAGAATAGAACCTGAAATTCTAAATCATGAGAGTAGATTTAGGTTTCTTGAGGAGTTTTAAGAATTATCATCGCTCTTAATGGGTTCGAACAAATTCAATTACCATGAGAATAGGGATTGATTAGTTCTTGAACACGTTGTTATACTTCGAGAGAAGATAACAATTAAATTAGGATAATTCCCTACAAGAGTGGATATTCACATTTGAGAGAGGATCATTACTTAACATGATAATCGTCGTTGTGGTGGATCACGATTCTAGAATTCGTCATCATTTGATTTCTTTCAAGGTTTATTTATTTTAGCTTATTTAATTATTTTATTCTAAATCATTTGTACATCGAATTGCCTGGATAATTGGTTTGTGAATAATTGGTAGTTAACAACTAGTCCTCGTGGGATCGACTCGTATTTGCCGGTGCTAGCTACAACTACACCGTGCACTTGCGGTAAAACATCACATCACTTGAAAAGTCTCAAAAAGTGTGTTCACTTTGATTGATTTGGTGATGACCGAGTGCCTTGGTTTTACTCTAAAAAGATACCAAGGTCTTGCGCGCCTTGGACAAGTCAATGAAGATCGAGTCGCAAGGGCTTGCCTCATGCCTTGGTTTTACTCTTAAAAGATGCCAAGATCTTTCGTACCTTGGATGAGTTGGTGAAGACCGAGTCACAAGCGCTTCCTTCGTGCCTTGGTTTTACTTTGAAAAAAATACCAAGGTCTTGGTTCATGCCTTAGGTTTACTCTGAGAAGACACCAAGAGCTGTGGAGTTCTACGCCGAGTCGAAGAAAATCGGGCCTATAGGAGCTGCATACAAATTTAGCAAAAAGTGAAATATTTTTTATTGATGGGGTCTTATAATTACATTTACTGGAAATATTTCTTAAGATGCTCTACATTCCAGGGATGCTTTATGACTTTCCTGCTTTGATTCTGTAGCCAATAGGTTCCCGGGTGGACTTCTCTTATGACCTTGTAGGGTCCTTTCCAATTTGCAGCAAACTTCCCGTGGTTGATCTCTTTGTTGAAAGCAGCTTTGCAATAGACCATATCTCTTGGCTTGAATCTTCTGGGTTGAACCTAGCTATTGTAGTGCCGAGTGATGCATTGCTAGTTAATAATTCGGGACCAGAGTGCTTGTTTTCTTACTCCGTCTATGATATCGAGTCCACTCCTAAGTCCGATCTGATTCTTTTCTTCATCGAAATGCTACATGCGCATGGTTCATTGAAATGCTGCAAGCGCATAGTCGGCATATCTACTTCAACTAGGATGACTATCTTCGCGCCATACGCCAGTCAAAATGGTGTCTCCCCTGTGGAGTTCTTGTGAGTTATTCTGTATGACCACAGGATGTCGAGGAGTTCATCGACCCATGCACCTTTTACTTCGCCTACTCTTTTCTTCGGTGCTTGTAGTATGCATTTGCTCGCTGCTTCTGCTAAGTTGTTGTATTTGGGGTGCGCTACTGATGTGAACTTTAGATGAATCTTCCACTCCTCGCAAAAGTTGTGAAAGCATCCGCTATCGAACTAGGTACTGTTATCGGTGATGATGGCCATTGGGACACCGAATCGAGATGACTAACTTCCAAAGTTACGGATGTCATTTTTGCTGATTCTTGCTTGGGGCTCTGCTTCTATCCATTTTGTGAAGTAGTCAATAGCCACCACAAGGAACCTCCACTGTCCATATGCTATTGGGAAGGTCCCCAATAAGTTCAGCCCCCATTGGGCGAATGGGATTTGGTTGACCAGAGGTGTGAGCTCTGGAGCTCTCGAGGTATTTGAGAAGAGCTGACAAGCTTTGCATTGAGCTGTGAGCTTCTTTGAATCGGCTAGGATGGTTAGCCAATAGTATCATTATCTGATGACCTTCCGGGCTAGGGTTCTGGCCTAATATGGTTCCTGCATATGCCTTCATGGATTTCTCTATGGGCGTAGTCTAACTCCCCAGGTCAGAGGCAGCGAAGGTAGGGTCCTATGTTGCTGTTTGTGTAGGAGAGCCGGTAGAGTTGGTCGCCCATCGACATTTCACTATAGGCTTCTAGCTTCTGTTCGTTCTTCTAGTAGGATTCCCTCTATTAAGCACTGGATTAGTGGTCCATCCAGCAGGTCTCTGTCTATTGGTCTAATTGCATGACGGAATTTAATGTTGTTTCAGCAATGCTGGGTTGTGTGAGGATGTCTATATATACTAGTCCCCCTCCTGCCCCCGAGCTCGAGGAGCCCAGCTTAGATGGGGGAATCTGTACGAGCATTGTAAGCTCTCGGGACGTGCTCGATCTTGAACTCTTTCAACTTGCGCAGCAGCTCTTTGACCTTTTCCACATACTTCGCCATCCTAGGGTCTTTGGTTTCATAATCTCCCCGCACTTGGAAGATGACTGTTCGTGGTGAAAGTCGGGATGATTGTCATTGCTTATGAATTCGTTACACCTTTATGGATTTACAAACGGATTCAAAAATAACTCGTCTTTTTATAAGCCTTTACAATGAAAAATCAAACAAAAGATTACAACTTTCTTTCACCAAAACAAGCGGGATCCGTTTATGGATCACCGGCTTCGTGGTGTCTTTGCTGTAGGGGACTTTATTCCGTCCGTGGACCGCCGGCGTGTCGTGATCCAAAATAGAGATCTACACGGTAAACGGGGATTATTTCACGAAGGAAATAACAACCCGAGGCGAATGAGATCGACCAATCGAAATCAAAGCTCTTCTCGAGATGAAAACAAAGTTTAATCTCGAGGAATCACGTGTAGATATGAGATCCGATCTCTCGAACCTTTTTGAGGGGATTATCTCACGAAGGAGGATAATAGCCCTGGGGATTATCTCACAAAGGATGATAATAGCCCTTAAAGAATTAGAGATCCGGATGCGTGTCGAATCGGTTGTATGCGCTCGAGGTTTAGATCTGAGGTGAGAAGGCAATTTGGCAGAGCTTCGGCTTCTCCAAAATTTCAGATCCCCTCAAATGAGACCCCTACCTCTTATTTATAGGATTGTAAAGCGGATACGGTCGGCTGGGCCCAAAGCCCGGTAAACCTAGGTGTCTCGGTGGCCAGAGACACCATCGAAATGTCGGTTTGGCGAGACACCTACCAGTATCTCGGCCGGCGAGACACCTCTAGGTGTCTCGGCTTATGATAGGTGTCTCTGCCGAGACACCATCAGTGTGTCGGCCACCGAGACACCTCTGTCCCGCATTTGGCCGAGTATTCCCGTGGCTTTCCTCCTATTTTTCAAGCTCGCTTTGAGGCTTCGCTGATTTGGATTTATTCCGTCCGCGCACGCCAGCCATTGCACGCGATTCGTTGTTTCGAGTCGGTTTATCCTATTTGTTCGCGACACGATTTGTCGCCGTTGACTTGAGCGTATCGCCGACTCACATTTGCTTCATACGCTTCATTGGTATGTCACTTTGACGCTTCGCCGACTTACGCCTTCGTCGTCGTTTATGCGACGCCAACGCCAGCGGCCGGTTCATTAAGGCCCGAATCACCGATGGTGCGTAGCGAGAGAGCTCCTGTGGTTGCGGGGCCGCCTCGGACTCCGATGGGCCGCCTTGACCCCCGCCCGCTAACCTGGCTAGCTGACCGAAAAACTCCAGGCTCTTTGATGAGAGGGTTTGCGTCGCGGTCACTTGCGTGTCGTCAACGGTTCGTCGTTACGTAATCGGATGGCTCATCGATTATCAACTCACTGTTACGAGCTATGTTCGGGGACTTATAGGCAATTTTTAACGCCTACAATGACAAGTTGCGAGTCGGTGATGATGAAGATGCAACTAGCTTTGGCTGCTAGGGCGGCTCTAAGATTGGCCAGTAGGGCTTCATACTTGACTTCATTATTGGAGGCTGGGAAATCGAAAGCGATAGCGTATTCGAAGATTTTTTTTCTCTAGGCTACGCAGCACTACTCCAGCTCCGCTGTCATTCTTCCCTGATGGGCCATCCACTTATAGCACCCACCATGAGGAATATTCTAGTTGGCCATAACTAGGGGTCTTGTTCTTCTTGGGTGTGGTCTTCTTTGTCGGCTTCGAAGTCGATGTTGGAGTTGTGTCCTGAGATTGTGTCTGCGGGTTGTCATCCAGAGTGGGCGATTCAATCAAGAAATCAGTGAGAACCTGGACTTTGATGGTTGTCCTAGGTTCAAAATAAATATCATATTTTCTAAGCTCGACGGCCTAGCTTGTCATTCTTTCAAAAATGGTCAAATTTTCAAGTGCTTTCTTCAAGGCCAAGTTAGTTTGGACTATCACTGTGTGTGCCTAGAAGTAAGTTTAGAGTCTCCTAGCCATGGTGACAAGAGCGAAGGCGGCCTTCTTGATGAGGAGATAGTTGAGTTCTATCACTTTGTGAATGCGGATGACATATTAGACCGGCTTCTGCACATTCTCTCCCTCTCGAATTAGGGCAGAACTGACCGCTTCTATTGAGACAGCGTCACAGCAGGGTAGAGATGGAGCTACTCTCCTTCTATGGGGCTTCTTAGTAGAGACTTGATGTTTAGGTATCTCTTGAGGTCAGAAAAAGTATTGCTGCATTCTTCCATCCACTGGATGTTGTCTCTAGGCCCTTTATCTTCCCTCAAGACTTTGAGGAATGGCATACTCCTTTCAGCCAACTTAGAGAGGAATTGACTTAAGGCTGCTATCCTTCCCTTGAGCTTCCGGATATCCCTCACTGTGTGAGGTTCGATCATCTCTTCGATCTTCTCCGAGTTGATCTCGACTCCTCATTGAGTGATCATAAATCTGAGGAATTTGCCTGACCAAACTCCAAAGGCGCATTTCGCCAAATTGAGTTTCATCTTATACTGATGAAGCACCGAAAAGGCTCCTTCGAGATCTGTAATGTGAGAGTTAGCATGTTTAGATTTTACTAGTATATCATCTACATATGCTTCTACTTGTGACCGGATTGCTCTTTGAAGATTTTGTTGATTAGCCTTGGGTAGGTAGCTCCTGCATTTTTAAGTTCGATCGAAGGGCATCACTTTGAAACAGTAAGTGCCCTGGTCTATGATGAAGGAGGTCTTCTCCTCATCGTGCTCCGCTATCTTTATATGGTTGTAGCCTGAGAACACATCCATGAAGTTGAGCATTTTATGGCCGGCACTACCATCAACGAGTTAGTCGATCCGCGGGATGGGGAAGCTATCCTTTGGACAAGCTTTGTTGAGGTCAGTGAAATTGATGCACATCCTCCACCTGTCGCTAGTCTTTTTTACTAGCACTACATTTGATAACCATTCTGGATATTGGACTTCCCGGATATACCTGACCTTTAATAGCCGATCAACTTTTTCTGCTGTTGCCCATTGTCTCTCGGGCCCCAAGCGTCTCTTCTTCTCTCAGACCAGCTTGCAGTGTCGGTCGACACATAGTTCACGGGCCATCACTTTTGGGTCTATTCCGGGCATGTCCTCAGGTCCCCAAGCAAAGACGTCTACATTTACGAGGAGGAATTCAATGAGTGCTCTCGCAATGGCATGGGTAATTTTGATCCGATCTGGACCTTCTTGGCTTCGTTCGTGTTAAGTAGAATTTCGTCCAACTTTTCGACAGGAGTCGTCCGCTCCCTATCTTCATCCTTCTGCAGATATGCTTGGGATTTCTCGATCGGCAGGGTTTTAGAGACTCCTTTTCTCTTTATGGAGAGCATGTAGCATGATCGGGCCTCCTGCTGGTTGCTTCGCACCACACTGACACCTTCAGGAGTCAGAAATTTCACCATATGATGATATGTAGAAGGCACAGCCTAGAGATCGCTCAGGGACGACCTCCCCAGGATGATATTGTAGACCAACTTGACATCCATGATAATGAATTGGACTTGAACGATAGACTACCGAGGGTAATCATCGATGACCATAGGCAGGGTAACCATGCCCTCAGGTCAGATCGAGTGTCCTGAGAAGCCGACTAGAAGAGTTGGGCATGGTTGTAGCTTTCACTTACTGATCTTCATCTGTCGAAACACCTTCATGAACAAGACATCAGCCGAGCTTCCTGTGTCCACCATGATCCTCTTGACCCAGAACCCATTGATTTGGGCGGTGATGATAATAGGGTCATCATAGAGCGTCATCACGCCTTTCAAGTTGGCATTGCTGAAAGTTATGGACTGGTCCACCTTCAGCTTCTTCTTGCACACATTCACCTCAAGGGCTCATCGGGCGTACTTCTTTCGGGCATTATTCGATATCTCTCAGGTGACGGGGCCATCATTGATGGTGTTGATAGTGCCCCTATCGCCAACTTCCTTTAGTTGGTTGATCTTCTTCTCTCTAGTCGTTCCTGGTTAGACCATTCTTTGCCGTGATTGTTGAGGTACTTCTTCAACAACCCTCTACTGATGAGGTCCTCAATGTCCCTCTTCAGGATTTTTACAGCCATTGGTTTCATGGTCGTGGTCTTGGTGGTACTTGTAGTATTGCTGAGAATCCCTCCTTTGAGGGCTTGAGGTCGTGCACGGGGAAGCTTTGGTGAGATGTCCCTCCTGTTGGATCTGGTACAATATCTTTGAGAGGGGAACATTAAGGGGAGCGAAGGCTGATGCCCTTGTGGCATCTCTCCTCTGATCTCTTCTGTCATGCCGACCTGATCTGGAATTAGACTCTGGTAGGTCGGATTCGGCCTTCTTGTTCCTGGAGGACTTGGCCTTGATGGCTTCTACTTGGACTGCCCTCTTATACTGGTGACTACCTTCAGCGTCCATGTGTGCCCTAGCACGGGCCATGAGCTGATCGAAGTCGATGATGGGGTTGATGATGAGTGAGTCTGAAAGCTTCTCATCATTTAGACCTATGATAATCGCGGCCATCGTCACCATGTTGCATGGGTCTTCCACTTCAAGCCGCTTGGCCTGAAACCTCTTAAAGTAATCTTTGAGGGTTTCACCCGACTTCTGCTGAACTTTTAACATGAAAGCGGGGGGTAACCTTTAACAGGAGGGCAGAGGGTGCCTTCTTCTTCGTGTTTGCCAGAAAATAGTGGACAAACGTCTGGGTGAGCTCTTCATAACTGTGGTTGGACCTTTTCTCTAAAGAGTTCCACCACATCTTGGCCGCACCACTTAGCGTGATGGGGAAAGCTTTGCATATGACCAGCTCAGTCGCATGGTGCATGCTCATCAAGTCGAAGAAGATTTGTGCATGCTCGGCCAGGTCGCTTTTGCCTTTATATTTCTCGATGCTTGGCATCTTGAATTTGGGGCAAGGTGCGCTCATTATCTCATCGGACAATGGGGTGTTTCTTCCTATGCGTCGGCCACTAGGTTGAACGTCTGGTCATATCCGAATGTTCTGTTAGCCAGAAGGGTCGGTCCAGTTTCCTAGAGTTTGGATCGCATAGGTATATCGTATACCTTGCGATGGGTGTCATGGAGTACGGCTAGGATCTTAGCTCGAGCTTTCGCACGGCGCGTCCTGGTATAGGGGAGCTTGTTGTAGATTAACAGCAAAGCGGGTTTGGTGCCGTGGCGGTTGGGTGATCATCTCCCTAACCTGATCTTCCTCTCCATGTCTCTAGAGCTGTTCTTCTGGGAATGGGGTGATGGGCGACGAAGAGGCAGGTTGGAGGTGACTGAGTAGTTCATTTGCGAAGGAGGCAAACTGATGCGGGAGTGACTCCGGTATCCTCTGTGAGGTTTCATCCAGTTGGGCTTGAGTGACATAGCCGGAATCGAAAGATTCCCCTGAGTGATGTCTGGAATATGAGGGCGATTGGGATTAGCCATTATCTCAAGAGAAGAAGAAGTGGTCCGACGGTGGGCGCCAAACTATTGATGTAGAGAAATTAGTATGTTATTTAGGAGAGGTAAGGATGATATTGGGGTCCCTTAATCTCCTCTGATAGCTAATTATTTTGAAGGTGTTGAACTGCAGTTCCCCGCACATAATAATGGAGGTTAGAGGCCCCGAAGGTTATTTCCTCCGACGTGCCCTCCGACGCTCAAGTTAATAACTAGTCTAATAATATTAAAAGAAAAGCAGAATATAGTCTTTAGGATTTTTTGTGCGTACCTTAGAATAGCAAGGATGATGCTATTTATAGGAATTTTGGGAGGGTATTGTGGTAAACTGGCCGACTAGTTGATCTGACACTGTGCCGTCACTTTACACATGTCCGCAACTGATTGGTCGCAGGCAGAGAGCTGTACTCCGCATATAATATGACGATGATAGAATAGCAGGAATGAGGGCGTCATCCGAGGAGTCATTATGATGCCTAACCATGCATTAAATGCAAGGGCTACTAAGTGGCGGAGTATAGGCGCCAAACTGTTCTGCATTAAATGCGAACACTGTTGACAAGATCACTAGTCATTCCTTGCTTCGGACCCTCCCCCACTGAATCAAACCTGAAGACGCCTTTCGACTCGGCCCAGAATCAACTAGTAGATCTTGACTTGAAGACGTCTTTCATCTCGCATCAAGCTTCACACAGATGAGTCGCCTACTTACGCCTTTAGACCCGTGACGCATATATTAGCCATATGTTTTGTCCTAAGTATGCCACGTGGCCAGTTTAAGGACATAATAATTTTTAGGGTATAACAATTCTTTTATTATAATTTATGTTTAAAATTTTCTAATTTTCTAAATTGAGTTTTCAGCAAACCCGAATGGAAAAAAAATAAGGGCTAAATGACACTTAAATACCCTATTGTTTCAGCACCTTTATCCTTAATATTCTAAGTTGTAAAAAGTAGCACTTCAATATCTAAGTTGTAAAAAATTTACACATTAATACCGTTTAGTAGTTATGATAATATTCCTAAGAATATGTCCTGACAACTAACAGAAGGTATTAAAGTGCTACTTTCTTATAACTTAGGGTATTAAAGTGTCACTTTCTTACAACTTTGGTAGTCACTAGTAGAGATCCATCCATCCTAGACGGTCAAAACTGTCTAGGATGCAACCAAAAACTGTCTATAATACCTATCATAGACGGACGGCCGTCTAGGATACGCCGTTGGTAATAAATTCGTCTAGGATGTCACATTGCCGACGGCGTAGCCGTCTAGGACCATCATCACAGACAGCCTCGCATCCTAGACGGCACAACCGTCTAGGATGTTGTGGCACGTCCTAGATGGCCATGCCGTCTAGGATGTGATCCTAGACGGCAGAGCCGTCTATGATGTTATATACCCATTTCCAGCAGCAGATTTGCATTTTCTCTGCCACCCTTTGTCCTCAGATATTGAATAATATCAAATCGTATTCATATCGATATTTTCTGTATATCCATCGCATTCATATCAAATATTTCCATCCACATCCAAATTCAGAATATACACATCTCAGAGGCATAAAATTGCTTATCGCATCTGATCAAAACTCGGATCGCGGGTTGACAACCGACGCATCCATTCAACAAACCGACGCCGCGAAAACGCATCACGCGAAAACGCCGTAGAGCGAAGTCGACGAAAGCACATGAAGTAAGCTCAAGAAGACGCACGAGCCAATGAAACTGCGGCCGAAGTTGGCTAAACTCAAGCATTGACGAGACGGAATCAACCGCATTTAGTCCGTCGATGCAAACGAGCCGCTTGAGCTCGAAGTTGATCGGACACGGACTCAAACCCAACGGCGACATCACCGAGCAAAACTAAGCCCGAGGACCGAAGAATCGACGAGAAACGCAAAACAAAGAAAAAGCGACGCCGGTAAGCACACCCTTCGCTAAATAGTTAGGTGGCTCGCCACTTTGTTAAGCCACCTCGCTATCTGTCGAGGTGTCGCCAGCACGGAGGAGGCTCTGGGCCACTTTGTCGAGCCTCCTCTACATCTTGGCCGAGGCACTCCCCATGGTCGAGGGCCTCGCCAAGTGGCCGGAGCCACTTGTCACAAGACACATCCCTCCTCTTTTGTATAAATAGGGGGTCTTGAAGGTGGGGAGGTCTTGGATTCGGGGATTTCAAGGCTTCCTGAGGCTTGGATTTTTGGTGATTTGGAAGAGCTCGGACCAAGAATTCTTATGGATCATCAGTAATCGCGACGGTTCGGTGCTAATCAAGCAGCTCAAGTCCACGACGCCGATCTATAAGCAAAGGTAACCAATTCGGTCGAACTACAGATACCCTCTAGATTAAGCTTCGTCTTAATCTCGTGGATAGCCAGGATTTCTCCTAGTAGATCTCACCCGCCAGCGATCCTCTCCTTCGTGAGTGTGATCCCTCAGCTTCGCTTTCTTCGCGGAACGAGCCCCTTTACATCCGTAGTTCCGTAACCCTGTCTCTACCGATCGAATTGCCGCGGTCCACGGACACAAAAGTCCCCACGCAAAGAACCTGACGCAAGCTTGGTGACCTCACATAACAGAGATCCTCGTGTTTGTTTAGGAAGAAGTCGCAATCTTTTTGATTTTCATTGTACTTTAAAATAAAAGGTAATTTCTTTTTGAATTTTGTTGTAGGCAAAAGAAGCCGTAAACAAATTCAAATCAATGACAATCATCCGACTTTTACCACAACAAGCCGGGCGTAATTACAAGGGGAGCCAACGGCTTCAATTAAGAAGTCGCCGCGGTCGTAGCCGCTGAATCCGCATCCCGCCAAGAAGAAGTCAAAGGCCTCAGGGCGGATAGGATAAAAAATTTCGGTGCCCCGGACCCATAAAGGGCAGCCCCTTGACCCCAGCTTAGCAGCTGGCCCGGGACGTAAAAACTCTGCGTGGGGTGTAATAATTACGCTTCCAATAAGTCAACCAATCCAAGTTGATCCGGGTTCCACCGTGAGTATCATACTATCATCCTTGTCCGTGATCGCCCTCCCCACAAATCCGTATGATCTCCACAAGAAAGATCCATTTGTCCTCGCCCGAACTTTAAGGCGAGGATCTTAACTCCGCCAAGGCCGGTTGCACCAATGGCATCCTTCCGCATCCAAGATCGCCGGATCTACGCAGAGATCGCCGCCGATGGCGCGTCGACTCTCCGACGCTGCGAGTTCGCCAAGGCCCCGGAATCACCGACGGTGTCCGCTACAAAGTGGATCTGAAGTCCGTGAGAGGTCAAGAACCTCATCAATAGGTGCACGGCAACTCCTCCAAGCCGCCAACAAATGATTGGTTCCGCCAAATGGAACCGATCAACACTTGAAGAACGATCCGAGGCTGCATTATTTCGCGACACACACTGCTCTAGTTCAGAGGCCCGATGTAGAAGGGAGAAGTGGACAAGAAGTCACCGGGTGCGCCAAGACGGCCAAAACGTTAGTCAAGAATCAGCCCACCTCAAACCGATTCGCTAAGTCTGGCCGCCACGGGTGACTTGATTCAAAAGAAGATCACACCTCCTGCACATTTCATCCAAATGTCCATCCAATTCTATGCTCGCCTTGGTCAATCCCGCTGGCATGATCCCGCAGCAAGAAAACGCTTTGGAGCACCTCGCTCATTGCATGATGATCGAGGTAGAATTTCGATCAAAGAACGGATTGGGTCTGGCATGAAGTCCCGGTCACCTCTCGGTACGGGTCGCACCACCTCAACCGCGATAAGAAGATTCCTCGAGTCGCTCACTCGAATTGGATCGGGTTCGAGCCCGCCGAACTTCAGACTCGCAGCTTAACGCTGAGATTAGTGACTCTTGGAACCTCCGATAATGTGACTCATCCTCGTAAGGAGACGCCATCCGACGCACGATGACGTTATACCCGGAAGTCATACCACACGGTATTGCTCCTGCATTCATGCCGATGAATTGTACTATCGCGGCCGGGGTACAGTAAACTCGAAAGAGAAGTTCTTCAATTGAACACGCATTGTCCGTGTTCTCAAACTAATCGGCGGTGTTGTCAATGTAATCGCATCTCAAGCCCAAGAAGGCGCCGCTTTGATAGGCTTGGCAACAAGATCGAGTCTCAAGGCATATGACCAACAGAGGGTCAGATACGTAATCCTCCTCGAAGATGAATGCTCATGGCCGATTGATAATAATCCACCCAATGAGGGAGACGGACATTCGGCCCGATTCATCCATTGGGATCCCACACCTCTGAGAAGCTTTCAAGGCCTGGGTCTAATATGGCCACTCCATCCCGCTACTATTGAGGGTGATGAAGATATGCCAACATGGGAAGACCCATGGATCCATCAACCTAGAGAGCTTGGGATAGGTTCGAACAAAGAGAACCCCCACTAAGGATGAGGTAGTCCGTGTTAATATGGGTGATGAAGAGCATCCTAAACTCATAAACATCGCAATACCTCCCTTCGGAAGAAAGGAAGAGTTGATTGCCCTAATCGTGAGTATATCGATGTATTTCACCGAGTTACGAGGATGCCAGACTCGACCCTAATGTGGCAACACATCGCCAACATCAAGGCGATGTCAAACCCGCCGCAACAAGAAGACGGTTTCGCCCACAAATATTGGAGGCAATTGTTGACTAAGGAAGAAACTCATAGAATCGGATTCGCCGAGGAAATTCAACATCCTGATTGGGTGGCTAATATAGTCCCTGGCCATGAAGAAGAATGGTTCGATTAGGACTGTGTTTTACCAGACCTAAACGCCGCTGCCCAAAGGATGATTTCCGCCAATCACCGACGCCATAGTTGACAATACATGTGGATTCGAGAGGATGTCCTTATGGATGGCTTTTCTGGTACAACCAAATCAAGATGTACCCCGATGACGCCAAACACACGCCGCTCGTAACGCCCATCTAGATATATTGCTACACGGCCATGCCGCTCGCCTCAAAATGCCTACAAGAACGTACTCACGAGCAATGACGGAGATTTTCCAGATCATCTTCGAAAACGGCCGAATGCTACGCCGACGATTTGGTCGTGAAAAGTCGCGGACAAAGGAGATCACATCAAAGATCTTAGAACGGTATTCGAGCTCATGCGAACTCATCGACTAAAGATGAATCCCGCCAAGTCCTTCCTTGGGATGTCCGGCAGTTCCTTGGCTTCATTGCCACCAACAAAGGAATCCACGCCGATCCCGACAAAGTGAAGGCGATTCAAGAATTGCAACCTCCGAAATCCAGAGAACTCGGGGTTACAAGGACGACATGACATCCGACGGCTCATATCGAACCTATCCGAAATGCCACCGCTCTCCAAGTTGAACAAGAAGGGCGTGGTCATATTTGGGACGACGCCGCCGTAAGGCATTCAAGAGATCAAGTCGATCTCGCTAAACCTCGTTTGTTGCACCGCTGCCGGAAAACCGCTTTTGATCTACGCCAACGGACACTCGTTAAGAGCTTTACTCGCAAGACGACGACGCCGTCACAACAGTGCTGTATTACCCGAGTTTAACATTAGTCGGTACTGAAGTCTCGACATCATCGGTGAGAAGGCCTTGCATTAGTGTTCGCGATTCGTAAAATGCGACTATTTAGCTCGACAGACGATTTATGTTATCTCTAACGAATCCGATCCGATATTTATGACCCAAATCGCCTCGATGAGTTGGAAGGCTAAATGGGCCTTGCTCTTGTCTCAATATGACTTGTATTTCAAACAAATAAGTCACCAAAGGACAAGCGATTTGTGATCTCTGGTCGCCACCACAACGGATGCGCTTGAGCTATATGATGATCTTCCCGATGAAGTTCGTGAAGTCAACACTACGCCGCACCAACAAATATGGCGATTGTATTTTGATGGAGCTTCGGCCACCAATGTGGCGAAAATTCCCCCGATGTTCTAAAATCACCGGAGTCTGAGTTGTCTTGATTTCCGGAATCATGTCATGCCCCGCGCTTATTCACTCATCAACCCTCGCTCCAATAACGTAGTCAATACAACGCGCTACTTATCGGACTTAGCTTCGCGCAAGGAGCCGGGGTCAATATCTCGCTGCATGGTGATTCACAACCGATAGTTAAGGTGTCCGGTGACTACGGTTAGGAACCCCGACCGTCCCCTATCATCGGTAGCCGTGGAAATGGCGTATCATTCAAGAGTTTTTCATCGAATATATCCCGCCTCCAAAACGCTTACGCTGGATGCGCGGCGCATTAGTCCGTTCTAGCACAACCTTCCAGACCGAGCAACTAGTCACGTCGACTCACCAACTCTTCGCACTATTATACCATGAGGCACAAGAAGATAAGGGGTAGTTACCAAAGAAGTGTATACAACCCAAACCAAGTTGGAGCCCCAGATTGGCTTTCCTATCATCGACACGCCTTACATGGTATTCTACCAAGACGAAGGAGAGAGAGTCAACCGGCGAAGAGCTCCAAGATTCTTTTACGACACGTAGACCCGCACGCTATATCACGGGTACGATGGTCTTTACTCCGATGCCTTTCAAACAAGGAGGCGTAAGAGGTCCTTCGAAGCACACGAGGGTGAATGTGGTGCACACCACCGTCCCAAACTCTACGATCGAATCGAGAATGGGTTACTTTGGCCCACAATGATTAATGACGCAGCCGAGCACGCCGAATGCCACGCCGGTCAAATTCACGCTAATTATATGCATCACCAGAGTAATCGTGATCCTTCGCCACATCCCGCCATTCGAGACATGGGGAATGGACATTGTAGGTCCCATTTTTCCTCCCGTCAAAGGCATCGGTTATATTCTAGCGACACCGACTTCTCCAAGTGGGCGGAAGCAATCCCGCTAAAAGAAGTAAAGGCGAAAATCGGCCATCAAGTTTATCAAACACCATGTCATCTATCGACACGGTGTCCCAAGACGGATCGTATGACAACGGTCCCTACTCATCGCCAATTCCTTCATCGGGTTTTGCGAGAAATTCAAGATACAAGACGCTCCTCGCCGACGTTCTATAATCCAAATTGCAAATGGATTAGCCGAGGCATTCAACAAGACGATTATCAAAATTGCCAAAGCTTGTGAAAAGTAACAAGCTAGACCGATGATAAACTCGAGAAGCACTCGGGCGATCGCACAACCAGACGCACGCCAATCAATACCCCGCACTCTCTCGCCCACGTGAAGCGCTCCCATTGGAAATTAGATCCGCCACTTCAGACGCCTTTCAAGTAGATGACGACCAAGAACAACATCGAAAACGCCTCAAGAGCTTGAGATGTTAGATGAGAAGCTCGGAGGCTCAACAATGCATTGAGTTCTACCAAGCTAGGATGTGAAGGCTTTCAACAAGAAAGTTCGACAGAGAACCTTTAGAGAAGGAGATTTGGTCCTCGCCGCCGACGACCGATAATCCTCACTTCCAAAAAGAAAGGTAAATTCAACCTAAATGGGAGGGCCCGCTTGTAATAGAAACGGTTTACTCCAATGGTGCATATCATTTAATTACCCAAAATGGCGACCGCAATTAATGCCGATAAATGGGAAGTTCCCAAGAAATACTACCCATAGTATCTTCGATAACCCGCTTCGACGGAAGTTCCTCGATGTCTCACCCGCCATGAGGATAACCCTAGATTTATCCTCCATCACAATTTCCCCACCGATCAAATTCCTTGACGGTCTACAAATTTTCTCGCATTACAAAATCCTCTTGATTCCTTCTATGAACAAGAGGCCCACTCAAAATTCCTTTCATCGCCGAGAGAGAATATAAAATCCTTCCTCTCCAAGCGTAAAACTTTTCGTGTCAAACGGAAGGGTTTCATCTTCATCTTAGGTAGCGCCGATTGAAGGTATGCGCCGATTTTCGCACTGTGTTGTCCGATCAAGGTCACCCGAAGTCTTTTCGTTCTCTGAGTGGAGATCCCACTCTTAGTTCCATCTTCATCTTAGGTAGCCGATTGAAGGTATGCCGATTTTCGCACTGTGTTGTCCGCCTCAAGGTCACCCGAAGTCTTTTCGTTCTCTGAGTGGAGATCCCACTCTTAGTTCCATCTTCATCTTAGGTAGCCGATTGAAGGTATGCGCCGGATTTTCGCACTGTGTTGTCCGCCTCAAGGTCACCCGAAGTCTTTTCGGTTCTGAGTGGAGATCCCACTCTTAGTTCCATCTTCATCTTAGGTAGCGCCGATTGAAGGTATGCGCCGATTTTCGCACTGTGTTGTCCGATCAAGGTCACCCGAAGTCTTTTCGGTTCTCGGTGGAGATCCCACTCTTAGTTCCATCTTCATCTTAGGTAGCTACCATTGAAGGTATGCGCCGATTTTCGCACTGTGTTGTCCGATCAAGGTCGCCTCGAAGTCTTTTCGTTCTCTGAGTGGAGATCCCACTCTTAGTTCCATCTTCATCTTAGGTAGCCGATTGAAGGTATGCCGATTTTCGCATCAGTTGTCCGATCAAGGTCACCCGAAGTCTTTTCGCTTCTGAGTGGAGATCCCACTCTTAGTTCCCCCTCTTATCATAGGTAGCCGACCGAAGGTATGCGCGCCGATTTTCGCATCAGTTGTCCGATCAAGGTCACCGAGTCTTTCCGATTCCTACAAAGAAGGAATCTGTCGTTAGCCTCATCCCTGAAATAGAACACATTCTTCCTTTCCCACCTCAATCAATCTTCTTCCTGCTCACCATTCTCCCGTAAAAGAAGACACCAAGATTCATCTTGGGGCATTTTATCCCGCCTAAGAAGGGATAAAGCCAACGCCACACGCTACGGCTTAGTCTTCCTCCGATTGAAGAAGACACCAGAGTTCGACTCGGGGCATTTTATCCCAAGCCTAAGAAGGGATAAAGCCAACGCCACACGTTGTCGTTTAGTCTTCCTCCATTGAAGAAGACACCAGAGTTCGACTCGGGGCATTTTATCCCGGCCTAAGAAGGATAAAGCCAACGCCACACGCTGTCGGGTTTAGTCTTTCTCCGATTGAAGAAGACACCGTGAGTTCGACTGGGCATTTTATCCCGGCCTAAGAAGGATAAAGCCAACGCCACACGCTAAGTCGGCTTAGTCTTTCTCCGATTGAAGAAGACACCGAGTTCGACTGGGCATTTTATCCTAAGCCTAAGAAGGGATGAGTCTACGGTAACACGCTGCCGTGTTAGTCTCCCGTGAAAAGACGGCCACGATTCAACATCGTAGCATTAAGTCTAAGAGAGTTTCATTCTTTTAGCACAACGCTGTGTGTAGAACGGATTTAGACAATCTACATGCTAGCCCAACTCAAACGGTGGTTGGTAAAGGCTCATCAAACCCGCTGAAGGTCGGGTTGGCTAATAACCCTAAAGTCAACGCCACACGCTGCTGTTTGCTTAGTCTTTCTCCGATTGAAGAAGACACCAGAGTTCGATTCGGGTATTTTATCCCGCCTAAGAAGGGATAAAGCCAACGCCACACGCTGCCGGTTTAGTCTTTCTCCGATTGAAGAAGACACCGAGTTCGACTGGGTATTTTATCCCGGCCTAAGAAGGGATAAAGCCAACGCCACACGCCTGCTTAGTCTTTTTCCGATTGAAGAAGACACCGAGTTCGACTCGGGGTATTTTCACCAAGCCTAAGAAGGGATGAGTCTACGGTAACACGCTGCCGTGTTAGTCTTCCTGAAAAAGACGGCTTCACGATTCAACATCGTAGCATTAAGTCTAAGAGAGTTTCATTCTTTTAGCACAACGCTGTGTGTAGAACGGATTTAGACAATCTACATGCTAGCCCAACTCAAACGGTGGTTGGTAAAGGCTCATCAAACCCGCTTGAAGGTCACAATAACCCTAAAGTCAACGCCACACGCTGCTGCCGGGTTTAGTCTTTCTCCGATTGAAGAAGACACCGAGTTCGACTGGGTATTTTATCCCAAGCCTAAGAAGGATAAAGCCAACGCCACACGCTGCCGGTTAGTCTTCTCCGATTGAAGAAGACACCGAGTTCGACTGGGTATTTTATCCCAAGCCTAAGAAGGATAAAGCCAACGCCACACGCTGCCGGTTTAGTCTTTTTCCGATTGAAGAAGACACCAGAGTTCGATTCGGGTATTTTATCCCAAGCCTAAGAAGGGACGAGTTTACGCGGCAACACGCGTCGGGTGGTCTCTTGCCCGTAAAAGAGTAATGGCCTATGTATTCAATATCATAGCAACAAGTCTAGAAGAGTTTCATTCTTTTAGCACAACGCCACGCGGAACGGATCCTCGATAATCAAAGACGCTTAGCCCAACTCAAACGGTGGTTGGTAAAGGCTAATCAAACCCGCTGATGGTCGAGGGTTTGCCAAAATCCTATAGGTATTATGGTTAATTATTTCTATTAAGTAAAAGAATCATAATAAACAATGAAAGGGATGCGTGATGATGGCTCGCCCTTTCCTGTAAACGCCGAACTATATGCCGCAATCCACGGTGAATACCGCCACCATCACCGAAGGAGAGAGAGTTCCTTCTTGTGGGCGAAGTTGAACTCGCAGGATAAAGGACCTCCAAAGGTAAAGCATCATCGATTGATATGGAACCACACACTTCTTGAGCCGATTGCAAGATAGCCCGCTAGAAGAGTTGCTCTACCGATAGGCTTCACCGCATGCCACGTAAAGGTCGCGAAACTTGGTCCCCGGAAAGCCTTTGGCGAATGAGTGTATACGAAGTTAGCCTCGCACTTTGATCGCTTCATTAACCTTGAAGGGGTGAGCGTGATAGTTCACATATTTTCGCATTTGTCCTCCAAATGCCGGAACAAGTAATTGGCGAACCGCCGCACTCACATTTCCTCTTAGCGCAAGGTTCGATTGCCGAGCTATATGGTAATGACAAGTGAGATCCCATAAAGTCTTATAACGACGGGCGGCGCTCTTCACCGTCAGCCTCCCTCATGAGGGAAAACTCTCGATATAGCATCTTCCCCATGGGTAGACCTCAAATACCTGCATATCTCATGCAAAGCCAACCCCAACTCGCCATGTTTGGGAAAACGATTCGAAGTCCGGATTATAAAGCTCGAATAAGGTAAAGAAATGGTTGACACTGATTGGAAGGCCATACATAGTGGCACGAATAATACGTGACCGCAAGCACGAAGTTCTCCATCCCATCTACCGAGGGACGTAAGCGTAATCCCCACCAAGTTGCTACTTGAAAGTGTACCCACCAAGAATCTATGACTCGACGACGCATCTCACCCAATTTAGCAAGGCGATTCTTCAAAGTCGACAGAACGAAAAGCTCATCACGGCGGTGTGTCCACCTACAACCCTGTGGTGAAGGCCGATGACGCGATTCCTGGAACCCGAACCGGGCCGGGTAATAAACCCACAATGAATATGATCATGTTCTCGTGACGCCATGACATACCTGCGGTCACAAAGATGATGTCTAAGGTCGGCCAATGAGAGCCGAAGGTATCCGAATATAAGGGGCCTCCGCCGCCTTTGTTCAACCATCTCTCACTCTCGATAAGAGTCGATCCTGATCCTTAACCGAAGTCGCCAAATAGATAACTGCCTTTCGCAAAGGTTCAGAGTCGGTGTCCCTTACGAGGGCATCGGTGACCAAATGTCGGAGAACGCTGAACTTCCCTCAAATACCGATCGCTCCACGATGTCCCCGGCGCAAATCGAGGCGATAGAAATCGCGGATCATCACACATGGAATAATAGTCACTATGACGCCCATCGATCGCATAGGCCGGAAAAGCTCCCGAGGAATAATCAACCGAAATCGAAAATACCGCTAGTAAATGGCGTGAATTCATCTTACATAGATTGAGTCATTTAACCTTATAACGGTATGACGATTTCATCCAGATAAATACCGGAGAACGATGAATATAGTCGTAAACAAAGCGACAATATATATCCCGCTCTACAAAGCAAGAGTACGTGTGAAATCGCCCCGCTAAAAACATCGAGACGGTGATCTTTGAAGCCTCGATCCTCAATGAAGGAGAATTCAACTTCCCAATCGCCTCACAAAGGAGAACGGCCGGGTCATAACTAACGCACAATCTGAAGCGCCGTCCCCACAAAGGAGGATTTCGCTCTTCCCAATCGCCTCACAAAGGAGAACGAAGCGGGATACAACACATATATGCACGAAGATAATGTTGGCGCACCACCGAAGAAGGAGGCGTATTCACGCAATGCGGCGAAGTTGAGTGACTCTGAGGCCGTGATCTTCCCCGACGACATCTAGCCGCAGCACGCAAAAGTCGACACAACCGAAAATCAGAAATAAAGTCAAAAGCTACATAATCCGACGCCAAACACCGACGAAGCGACACCACGGGCCTCGACGCGACTGCCGGGCCCCCGACGCTGACCATTGGCCGCCAGCTGGCGCTTAGCGCCGCTACGGGCGCTGGCGCTTCCAGTCCTGCTAAAGCGCCGGCGTACCATACGCTTCAAGCGGGCGCTGGCGCTCTACCGCATGGCGGCTAAGGGCCTACCGGCCAAGAAGGCCTGGCCCCCAGCTCGGGCCTACGGGCGCTTGACGCCCAAATTGCCTGGCGAAGGCCGGCCCCAGGTCGCAAGCAATACTGGCCGCTCACCATGCCTCAACGCCGGCATCGAGCCCTTCTTCCTCGACACAAATAGCAAAACAAAAAAAAAAAAGAGGGAGAAGAAAAGAAGAAGAAAAGAGAAAGAAGAAAGAAAATTTTCGTGCACGCACTTCGCTGGATCAAGACGCCGCGAGAGTAGAAGAAGAAAACAAGACTAAAACCACAGAAAGGGGGCCTCTAGGTCGAAGAGAAAAGGAGGGTTGGTGGGTATTTATAACAATCTCACATAGACCCAATCCTCTTTGAATAAGGAGTCCTATTTGGCAAGAAGTAGGAATTCTAATTGGAGCCCAAATCAATTCTAATTAGGACTCTAATCAGCCCCTAATTAGGAGTCCTAATTGGAACCTTATCCGGTGTCAAATTAGTGCCAAATCAGTTCGTTGATTGACTCCTACCCTCCGCCAAGTTTGGAAAGATTCAAGATTTGTTCTAATAACATCTCAAGGTCACCACCGACGCCGATCAACGCTCGCCTAATCCTACTCCAACTAGGATTACGAGTATAAACCGTTTCTAATTTATCGAAGTTCTAAGAATATTTTCACAAAAATATTCTAGGGATAACTCGATCGTATGGATTGCATCGACGATCAACGCTCGCCTAATCCTACTCCAACTAGGATTACGAGTATAAACCGCTTCCTAATTTATCGAAGTTCCCAAGAATATTTTCACAAAAATATTCTTAGGGATAACTCGATCGGATTGCATCGACGCCAATCAACGCCGCCTAATCCTACTCCAACTAGGATTACGAGTATAAACTGCTTCCTAATTTATCGAGAAGTTCAGGAAGAATATTTTCACAAAAATATTCTTAGGGATAACTCGACGGCGGATTGCATCGACGATCAACGCTCGCCTAATCCTACTCCAACTAGGATTACGAGTATAAATCGCTTTCCTAATTTATCGAAGTTCTAAGAATATTTTCACAAAAATATTCTTAGGGATAACTCGATCGGCGGATTGCATCGACATCAACGCCACGCCTAATCCTACCCAACTAGGATTACGGTATAAACCGCTTCCTAATTTATCGAGAAGTTCTAAGAATATTTTCACAAAAATATTCTTAGGGATAACTCGATCGGCGGATTGCATCGACGCCAATCAACGCCTAATCCTACCCAACTAGGATTACGGTATAAACTGCTTCCTAATTTATCGAGAAGTTCTAAGAATATTTTCACAAAAATATTCTTAGGATAACTCGATCGGCTGCATCGACGCCGATCAACGCTCGCCTAATCCTACTCCAACTAGGATTACGAGTATAAACCGTTTCCTAATTTATCGAGAGTTCCTAAGAATATTTTCACAAAAATATTCTTAGGGATAACTCGATCGGCGGATTGCATCGACGCCAATCAACGCCGCCTAATCCTACCCAACTAGGATTACGAGTATAAACCGCTTCCTAATTTATCGAGAGTTCCTAAGAATATTTTCACAAAAATATTCTTAGGATAACTCGATCGGCGGATTGCATCGACGCCAATCAACGCCGCCTAATCCTACTCCAACTAGGATTACGAGTATAAACTGCTTCCTAATTTATCGAGAGTTCCTAAGAATATTTTCACAAAAATATTCTTAGGATAACTCGATCGGCGGATTGCATCGACGCCGATCAACGCCTAATCCTACTCCAACTAGGATTACAGTATAAACCGTTTCCTAATTTATCGAGAAGAATATTTTCACAAAAATATTCTTAGGGATAACTCGACGGCGGATTGCATCGACGCCAATCAACGCCGCCTAATCCTACCCAACTAGGATTACGAGTATAAACTGCTTCCTAATTTATCGAGAAGTTCCTAAGAATATTTTCACAAAAATATTCTTAGGGATAACTCGATCGGCGGATTGCATCGACATCAACGCGTCGCCTAATCCTACTCCAACTAGGATTACGAGTATAAACCGCTTCCTAATTTATCGAGAAGTTCCTAAGAATATTTTCACAAAAATATTCTTAGGATAACTCGACGGCGGATTGCATCGACGCCAATCAACGCCTAATCCTACTCCAACTAGGATTACGGTATAAACTATTTCCAAAATTTCAACGAGGAGTTCCCGAGAATAAATCCATATTCTTAAGGATAACTTCGGCAACCCTTAATGTCCTCCCACCATAATCTCCAAGAGAGGGATAATCGATGAAGAGTGAAAGTCATGTTGACATCGGATAATCATATCCTCCCACAGAAGTTAAACCAACAACACACGCCATGATGGAGGAATTAGCCGAGTGATGGTTATGAAGTTCCATGTATTCGACACGCCTAACGCTGCCAACAAGGAGTTCGCCGACATACGGAGAAGTCCAAAAATCGATGGTTAGTCAAACAACGACCAACCGACACGAAGTTACAAACAAAACTCACCCACCAGCTCGAAGTCAAGATAACAAGCGGTCGGACAATAAATGCAAAGACCGCGGATCTTATCAGGAATCCTACAAAGAACGGGATGATCTGAAAGAATCGAAGATTTGAAGCTATCTTTTGGGATCCTCAGCCGACTGAAGGCCGGGAACCATCATGTCCAAAGCATCCCAGACTCATCAAGAATCGAGACTGAGACGCTTTGGAGGGGGTATCTGTAGGCATAAAAAATTGCTTATCAGTACCCGATCAAAACTCGTGACGGTGGGTTGACAACCGACGATCCATTCAACAAACCGACGTCGCAAAACGCATCACGCCGCAAAACGCGTAGAGCGAGTCGACGAGCACATGAAGTAAGTCGGCAAGACGTACGAGCCAATGAAACGGCGTGCCGAGTTGGCTAAACTCAAGCATTGACGAGACGGAATCAACCGTACTTAGTCCGTCGATGCAAACGAGCCGTTTGAGCTCTGAAAGTTGATCGGACACGGACTCAAACCCAACGGCGACATCACCGGAGCAAAACTAAGCCCGGAAGACCGAAAGAATCGACGGAGAAACGGCGAAACAGCGGAAAAAAGCGACGCGAGGCGCATACACTCGCAATGGTATTGGTGGCTCGGCCGAAGCCACCTCGCCAACTTGGTCGAGGTGCCTCGCCAAGTGGTAGGGCTGGCCAAGCGGTCGAGCCACTTGGTCACAAGACACATCCCTCCTTTTGTATAAATAGGGGGTCTTGAAGGTGGGGAGGTCTTGGATTGGGGATTTCAAGGCTTCCTGAGGCTTGGATTTTGGTGATTTGGAAGAGCTCGGACTTGAAGAATTCTTGCAGATCTACGAGTAATCGGCGACGGTTCCGAAAGCACCGGCGAGCTCAAGTCCACCGACGCCGATCTATAAGCAAAGGTAACCGAATTGGTCGAACCACAGATACCCTCTAGATTAAGCTTCGTCTTAATCTCGTGGATAGCTGCGGATTTCTCCTAGTAGATCTCACCCGCCAGCGATCCTCTCCTTCGTGAGTGTGATCCCTCAGCGCTTGGTTTCTTCGTGAACGAGCCCTTTACATCTGTAGTTCCGAACCCTGCTCCTACCGATCGAATTGCGGTGGTCCACGGACACAAAAGTCCCCCCGCAGTGCAAAGAACCCACGCAGCGTGACCTCGCATATAACAGATCCTCGTGTTTGTTTAGGAAGAAGTCGCAATCTTTTTGATTTTCATTGTACTTTAAAATAAAAGGCAATTTCTTTTTGAATTTTGTTGTAGGCAAAAGAAGTCGTAAACAAATTCAAATCAATGACAATCATCCCGACTTTTACCGCGAACAACATCCAAATTCAACAATATACACATCCAAATCGAACAATATCCACATTCAAATCCAACAATATCGAATAATATCAAATTTGACATCCCACATAGTCACAATCTCACACATAGTCTCATCATCCACACATAGATAATATAAGTCATGAAATAAGAATCCATCATAGTCAAGAAAATGTTTAAGACTCCTACAGATAATGTAATATCCCGTACGCACAAGATAGATAAGAAAGAAAATAAACACTTAGATACCGAGCTCAACCCCCTCTTCCTGGTCATCTTCGCCGGATGCGTGCCTCTCATTCATGACACTATTGCTCCCCACAGCATCCGTAGCCTTAACATAAAACAGTTAACGTAATAGAAGCACACAAAATTTAGCAAAATATTATAATCTATTATATTTTTTAAGAAAGACCTTTTTTTTGTGTTTTACCCGTGTTATTCATGCTTTTAAAAAAATTCAAACACGTCATGTTAAACAACCTCACTAAAAATGAGTCGTGTGCCCGTGTTATTCATGCTTTTTTTACCCTCATCCTATATGTTAAATATGGAAACTATACTTAGTTTTTTAAATTTGAAGGTAACATATCCATTGTGTATGTCCTTTAATAAAGAATAATGACCTACACTAAAGCAATTACCAAAATCAACGAAGGCTTATGTAAACATACATGTGCACTTGTCTGCAAAAATCTGGATCCCATGCTCAACTGAGGTACAATCTCCATAAATAAATCATCGGGAATCGTGCTGAACAAGGAATATATGATGTGAGGTAGAACAATCTCTAACTGTGACTGAGGCAAAATGGAGAATAGCTTCGTCGTCACCTGGCGATAAAGTGTCGGATCAATCTTACCAACTAAATAGCATGTGACACGATTAATGAGATCCAAGTCCGAGACACGATGTGGTCGCATTAACCGGTGGCGCCGATGTCGGTGTCATAGGTCCCATCGGGGTCGGCGTCACCGAGATGCCGTGGATGATGAAGTGTAATGGCACCGCCGAGCCCCAACCCCCCGTCATGGATATCTACTTTTATGCTTATTTCCGATAATAGTTGTGACGATCCTGTCATTGTCCTCCATAGATAGAATGTGTGGGTCCGGATCACCTTCCACTTCACCCTGTGTCACTTGTAGTATTGTCCGGGTTGTCTCCATGTTAAAGCTCGCCTAAAATCACAACCAATAATAAGAAATTACAATATCAAGCAAAAAATATTAAACTAAGAAGTTGCCCAACCAAAGTTAGTTAGTGATTAGCCAAAATAACTAATGGAAAGACTGATTGAAAAAAATAATAAGATTTTAGGGACTAAATACAAATTTCATATGTGGAATAGAATCATTACCACAAACTCGAGGTTGTCCTTCTTCTTGTCTTCCTTATTATATGTACTCTTGAAGTTGCCATAAGCGACCTTCACCAATTCATTGACCAGCATTAAGGTTTTTCCCTGCTAAATTAAAAAGCTATTAGAAGAGGTTGTAATAAATATTTAAATAATACTAAAATTTAAATATTCTATACCGTAGATCGGCAATAACCACCCTCGACGGTAGCATACGATCGTGAACCCGTGTGGTGGTCGTACTTGCGGCATCTCCGATTAGTATGTCCATTGAAAGTTGCTGTCTACAGAAAAAAGTTTTAGAAATACATATAATTGAAGTACAATGTCAAAATTAACAAAATTAATATCTTACTTCTGCTGTCTTTGTGTCCCAATATATGAGAAGCGCTATGAAATCATGTTGATCCACCCTAGGATCGAGAACATAAAACCATTCTCAATCATGCTTATATTTCTTGTATACATTATGCTTCAGTTTATGTCTCCACTGTTTGAATGCAGCTGGAACCTTCCCATCGGGCCCAAAAACATAGTTCCATCCATTGGAATGGTCCTCAAGGCTGACCATGGAAGCTCGGGGTAGGTAAAGAATGGGTAGCAAATATTTACTCTCCGGACTAAAACTCCAATATAGTTATTGAGTTTAGTGGCCCAAGTACCCTTTGGCACCCCTGCTGCACTCCAGTCAAGAACAACTCTTTGACCCTTTGGTGTTTCCTTTGTGTGAGGCCTGTTCGCACCGCGTCCCTTCTTCTTCGGTGGAAGCTCACTACTTGCTAAGACAACAAGAAAAAAATATTAATAACTTTAAATTTTAAAATTATAAAAAAATAGAATTATTAAATTTACCCATTGCAATCTCTTTGTCTTTCGTTGCAATTGCATTATCTTTCCTAGTCTTTATCAACTCATGCATCTCCAATAATTTTCTTTTTGCAAGTGGATTGAGCTTGTCAGATCTAGCCTTATATTGAAATGCATATGGCGGTAATGGGAGACGGCGTATATCAGGTGTAAGTAGCCGGAAAATAGTAGGGGGCTCATCAAAAGTAAAAGATGGTGTCGAGGAACCACCTGCAAAATTAAAGATAATAATCAATACAAAAATATTAAATTTACTAAAAACTATGCAATATTAACAAATAATTATCAATATGAGGAGATGGTGTTGATGGTTCCGCAGAGGATCCTGGTACATGATGACTAGACCCCAGAGTCACCGACTGTGATTGATCACCTGAACAATTGAAGATATTAAAGCATTCAAATATCATGAATAATAAAACATAAAAATTAAAAAAAATAATTTACCTATATGAGGAGGTTGTGGTGGCAATGTCTCCTCAAATTCGGCACCTGGGGTCGTGGCTCGTGATCGATCACCTGAACAATTGAAGATATTAAAGCATTCAAATATCATGAATAATAAAACATAAAAATTAAAATATATAATTTACCTATGTGAGGAGGTTGTGGTGGCAATGTCTCCTCAAATTCGGCACCCAGGGTCGTGGCTCGTGATCGATCACCTGAACAATTGAAGATATTAAGGCATTCAAATATTATGAATAATAAAACATAAAAATAAAAAAAAATAATTTACCTATGTGAGGAGGCTGTGGTGGCAATGTCTCCTCAAATCCGGCACCCGGGGTCGTGGGTCGTGATCGATCACGCCCCCGCAAAAAAGTCTCCTACCTCTCATTCATGGGAGAAGTTGGTCTTAATAATATTATTAGCATTACCAAAGTAATTAGTCTAATGTTATAAGGATTGTTATGGTAATTAGCCTAATTTGATTAACTAGGACTAGAGTAATTATTGATGTTAGGCTTAGCAGGGTAATTAGCATATTTTGGGTAATTAGGACTAACAGATTAGGGCTAGGCTCATATTAGAGTTATTATCCTAATCAAAATATATATGTAATTAGTTAGACTTAGCTAGGGTTAGGGTTAGGTCCATGAAATGAATTAATATTTAAATTTGGAATTAGAATTATATCTAACTATAGTCTTTCAATGATTAAGGGTAGGACTAGGGTAATTAGCCTAAGCCTAGCATAATTAGTGTTAGGTTTGTTCAATTAATTACGGTTAGGTTTATTTGATTAATTAAGGTTAGGTTCATTGGATTAATTGGGTTAGGTTTATGTAATTAGTGTTTCCATGAATTAAAGTTTAAATTTAGAATTAAAAGATATGTAATTAGTTATTTAAGGTTTAGGGTAGGCTTATGGTAATTAGCCCTATTGCTAGATATATAGGTTTATTAATTAGTGTTTAGAGTTAAGATTAACAAGATATATTAATTAATATTGCAATGTCTAAGGTTAGGGTTATTACATAATTACGCTAATTACAATAATTAGGGCTAGGTTTATGACTTTTAAAAGTTAGAGGTAATTGATGTTAGGTTTAGATTTCTGCAAGGATTAGTCCATTTAGAGTTGGATTTAGTCCATAGCGTAGATTAGGTTAGATCTTGGTTAAGGATTAGTCCACTTAGGATTAGGGTTATTACAAATTTTGCCTAATTAAACTAATTAGGACTATATTTACTGAATTTAAATTATTTTTAGGGGTAATTTATGGTAGGGTTAGATTTTGGGTAAGGATTAGTCAATAGAGTTGACTAGGGTTAGATCTTGGTTAAGGGTTACTCATTTAGGTTTAACATTGATGATTAATTAGGGCTCTGTTTTGGGTGTTAATTTATTGCTGAATAATTAGGGGTTTTGGGTGTTTTGGGGGGGGGGAGATGGCTGAGCTTACCTTCCGGCCAGAGCCGACCGCCTGACGACGAAGCGAGGACGAGCTCACAGCCTGGCTCCGGCTCGACGACGCAGGAGCCACCGCAGCTTTGGACGCATCTAACGAAGCTCACAAAGCAGGGGACGACCAACCATGGCGAGCGAAATTCAACGACGACGAGCGCACTACGACGGCAATGATCGGAAACCCAGTGACGACGGAGGGCGAAGAAAGGCGCGCGGTGGCTAGGGTAAAAACAGTAGGGTAAAAAGTTAGGGTAAAAGTTTAAAATGCTGGGAAACAGTGGCACCGCCAAATTTTCGTTTCACATCCTAGACGGCTCCGTCTAGGATGGTCGGACCCATTCCTCTTTAAAAACAATCCGTCTACAATGACATCCTAGACGGATTAGCCGTCTAGGATGCAAGCATTGCAGACGGCACATCCTCGACGGCTTAAAGCTGTCTGCGTTGATGCATCCTAGACGGATATTTAGCCGTCTAGGATGTGCCGTCTGTGATGCGTTGTTCTGCACTAGTGAGTAAAGCGCTATTTTTTACAACTTAAAATATTTAAGAATAAAGGTGGTGAAATAATAGGGTATTTAAGTGCCAGTTTTTTATAACTTAGGATAATAAAGTGCTATATTTTTACAACTTAGCATATTAAAGTGCTATTTTTTATAACTTAGAATATCTAACCGTAAATGTGGTGAAATAATAGAGTATTTAAGTGTCATTTAGCCAAAAGTAAGACATATTGTTGGGTTGTTATTGTCCTTGCCTTGTTGGTGTAGCTATCAAGAGGTAACAATAAAGCGAGACGCATCTATTTTCCTTATTCAATTTATTAAAAGGCAGAGGGATATTATTATTCTGTATATTTTGATCATACTTATTTTACTAATTGATACACTAACTTGACGGTTTTATTCTCTCTCATGTATATTGAATAAAACAACTGGGATTGCATGGAGCAGAGGTCATGTTTGGTGACCAAATATGTAGATCTTTTAAGGA
The DNA here is from genome assembly GCA_012295165.1 of Asparagus setaceus. NCBI lineage: Eukaryota > Viridiplantae > Streptophyta > Magnoliopsida > Asparagales > Asparagaceae > Asparagus > Asparagus setaceus. Next base: position 9,414,585 of record CM022703.1, read on the forward strand.
AAAATTAAAAGAACGGCACAACATACGAACTGCACACACCATTTCATAATTCAGGAAAAATTAAAAGAACGGCACAACATACGAACTGCACACACCATTTCATAATTCTAATTTGAGATTTGATGTGAAAAGATACGGTTGGAGGTTTCCTCACATAGTTTTTTCAATTATGATGGGCTGCACAAGTAGTTGCGTTGAGAATAACCAATTAATGCTCGTTAATCGAGTCATAAAATATGCATATCCTCCTTTATATATTGAGAAATTGTTGGTTCTCCTAAAAGTACAAAAAATTGGTATGCATCATCTAAATACATGGCATGTGTCATATTAAAAAATAGTCATGTGTCATTCTATATATCATGTCAGAAGTTGACACGTGGAACACATAATCTTATTTTTCACCTAATTAAAAATACTTATCAAATTAAAACTATCCATAATTAGAAAATTATAATAATCAAATATTTGATAATCCTAATCAAATTATACCCATCCATAACTTTTAAAAAATCATATCCCTCCTTTGTATACAAAAGAAATTGGTGGAGGACAAAATTGATATGTGCCATATCAATATCGAAAGGCACAAAAATCTAACATGTATCATATCATAAATATTCATATGCCTCTATATCTTATTAAATTAAAACTATCGATAATTAGAAAACTCTAATAATCAAATATTTAATAATCCTAATTAAATTATAACCATCCATAACTAAAAATATATATCATATCTCTCCTTTATATATAAAAAGAAGTTAGCGGAACACAAAAATTTGTTATGTGTTACATCATAAAGGCACAAAAACTGACATGTATTATATCATAAATTTCCATATGTCTCTATCCTGTTAGAAGATAAAATATGGATACCTAATCTTATATTCATCTAAGAATCCTCATCAAATTAACACTATCCATAATTAGAAAATTCTAATAGTCAATTTTTTGTAATCCTTATTGGATTATAACTATCCATAACTTTTTTAAAATCTCATAATTATATATTTAAATATAGAAATTAAAGCAAAAACTCATGTAGAGAGGCTCTCTACATAAAGTCATAGGTTAAACTTAAAAAAACCCCTCAACTATGGGGGGTGTCTCAGAAAACCCCATCAACTATTATAATTTGAGAAAACCCCCTCAAGTTTGAGCATATTGTAGATAACCCCATCAACTATGAAAGTTTGAGATTACCCCTTGAACTTTTCTCACTTAATCCCCCTCAAATATGAGGTGTGTCTCAAAAAAACCGCTCAACTATTTTAAATGGGTTAATTTTTAAAAGGGCATTTCAATTATTTCACATTTTAAAATGACGGCAATGGATTTTGATGAGAAAAGTGTGAAAGATTAAGGGGGTGATTTTTGTGAGACATTCCATAGTGTTTTTTTTTGGGTGGGGGGGGGGTCCTCTAATTTTCAAAGTTGAGTGGTGGTTATTTGTAATACGTCCAAAATTGAGGAGATTTCTCAAATTAGAATAGTTGATGGGGGTTTCTTGAGACATCCACCATAGTAGAAGGAGTTTTCCTAAAATTAACCCTAAAATCATATATTCAAATTTATACATGTGTCAAATTATATTTAAAGTTGATTGAAGTCTTCCTTTTAAAATATTATTGATTAATTGTTCAAATGTTTTTTGTTATTTATTGATTTGATATCATGTCTTTACTATTATAAAGAGGGATTATTGGTTCACCGTGTCTCTTTTATTAATTAAAATATTAATAGAACACATGACACCATAAACAATATATAACATGTAAAGATCTATAAAATTAAAACTTTCCTATTACAAAATATTCTCTACATCTCAAAAATAAGCAAATCATTCATACAAATTACCTAAAATATTATCTCAAATTCTCCCTACTTTATTCGATTTTTCAATAATTAGATTAAAATTCTAATGGGTTCTTAAGATTACTCTAAGAATAAATATTTGGATTCTTAAGATTATTTTATGGATATTTTAAAACATTATATCTCATCTAATTTTAATGTTTTATTTGATTACTTCATGTTGCGGATTTAACTCAATGTATTGTTTAGTTGATACTAAATTTTGCATGGGTGGGAATTAGGTGAGTGTTCTTCGTTCTTTGAAATAAATCATCTAAGTTGAATTTCAAATTTTGAATTAAAAGTTATGTACACCCTTATTTTGCATTTTCTTTATAAGAAAAAGCTCTGAGTCAAGCTATCCAATTTTGAAGGAGCAACAACTTAGAGAAAGAACTTTTAGAAACACATGCATAACCAAAAAGAAACTTACAGGAACAAAGAAATCAAATATACAAATGAAAGAAACCATAACCACCCATGTGAGCAGAGACAAAACACTTATCTAACATGTATATTAAATACGTAGTTTTTTTAAAGAAAAGTTTTATTCATAGTTTGACGATTAACATTTAAAATATTATGGTCTTTTCAAATCTAATAATTATTGTGTCTTGCACGATTTGTATTCATTTTGTGTATAAAAATAAATGATAATCACCAATTAAATGATAAATAATTGTGACTGAAAACGTTGAGACTTTATTTTCTTAAATTCACTAGAAAAGGTTCAAATTAATAGAGAGAGGCAACACTCCATATAATCAACTAGATAATCAATGGTTGGAATTAAATAATCAACAATTAGAATTAAAAGTAGTGGTCTCTCGACTATTTTTTATAGTGGAGAGGATCCAAAATTTTTATTATTTTTCAAGATAGACATGTAGGATAATGTAAACCTACGTCCCAACGCAACATGTCATAAATTTTGTTTTAGGAATCCAGATAAAGCTAAATTTAAATAAACATATTATCCTATTGGAAATGCATAAAGAGCATTGACAAAAATCATTTTAAAGTGGAAGGTGGTGATTTATTTTAAAGAATAATGAAACATGTTCTTGCTGTAACTAGTATAGACTTGGATGAAAGTAGTAAGATGCAAAGGATCACAAACAACAAAGTGAAAACTAATCAAAGGGAATAGTGAGAAATGTAGCAATGATGTTTTATTATCCATTTGATATTTTGAGATCCATAGTGGATTTTTCCCAAATTTGAAACAAAAAATAGAAAACACCTTACATAGGAGCATTTTTGCAGAAGGTTGTTTAGCTCATGTAGCCCAATCTAACCTATGATCAACAAGGCCAAACAAGTCTATTGTTGGTTAGCAGGGCTAAAGCATTAAGGCCTGTCTAGCCCAAGAAGCCCAATCCTTTGCTACTGTTTTCCCCACCCAAACGCCCCCAAAATTATTTTCAGGACACAAAATATAAATTATTATACTCAGAGTTACAATTTTTTTTTAACGGTGATCATGAGATTTAAATTTGGATTGCTATGAAATTATGATAACATCTACACAAGTTTCTTCCACCGTATGTGAAAACTTCAAAGTTGTGATGAGAGTTGACGATCATAATTTTTATATTTGGAACACAATCCAATTTTCATCTCATCTTGGAAAAACTAAAAGTGCTAAAATATAAATGTGACATCTGCTATTTTTCAACTTTCAATAGTCAATTTTAAAAAGTGAAGCCACTTCCAAAAATTTTGATCCACTTTTCACTTATATAATTTTCAGTTGTCAAGCAATTCCTCAGTGTATGAGTAAGTATTCAAACAGAGGACTATCTGTGAGAGAAACAATGAGGTTAGATTCGTTAATTAGACCCCTTCAACTGCAGAAAAACTCCTAAGGTGTGACAGTGTTGCTGATTATAATTTTACCTTCTAATTAACATGGCCCAAATGTGTTAAAGTATAAGTGTATTTTTCATGGCTAAAATCTGTACTCAAGCAACAATAGTTTTTTCTTAATAAATCCGTGGCTTTAAACATATGGGTAGTACGATTTGAATCTAGATTGGCTCTGTACCATGTTAAAGTTCTATTTTGCTACAAAAAACTCGGAATTTATGACAAGAGTCGATAGCTATAATTTTATAATCTAACAAGACTTAAAGAAAGGCTCGATATTTATGCATTGAATTTAATTAAGACATTCATCTCACAAATCATGTATTCTCACCTCTTCTCAAGTCAGAGGTAAGAACAAGTACCCTCTCACGCACGCACGCACATGGCCTAATGAAACATGAACTATGACAGTACGCAGACATGCCTTCGCTTTTTTATCTCTCTTTACTGTGAAGTGAACGTGAATAAAGCCGCACTCCATGCCTTAACCTGTGAATCTTTCCCTTGCTAATTGATTGAAACCCTTCAATTTACTCTCACCAAAATAAACCAAGTACCAACCAAATTAAAAGCAAACAAAATAAAAAGTAAAATAAGCAAAGAGCACCCCTTGTTCTCATGCATTCTTCAGTCTCAAGTCCAAAAAGGTCTCGATCATTTTGACACACATCTTTTTCTTGCGATCTCTCCACATCTTTCTGGTTCGATCCATTAATTTTTAGCTACCCCTAAAATTTTCTCTCTCATAGTCATAGGTACGAGGCTCTCGTGATCTTTTTCCCCTTTTGGATTTGGATGAATCCACAGCCAATGGAAGAGAGAGAAACAAGTAGCCTTCCCGATTTATGTGTATGTTGATGGTTGCATGCATGGCTTCAATAGGGTTGCACGTGAACCTTTTATATGTAATTTTTGATGGGATTTTGAAAGAATTGCTTTATGTAATTATTAAGCCACAAGTTGGTACTTAATTCCTTCACCATATAATTGTGTTTACACCACACACACAGAGAAAGAAAAAGAAAGAAAGAAAGAAAGAAATCTTAATAAGGGTGAAAATCCAAAATAATACTGACTCAAGAGTGTGATATGTTAATTCTATCTCCTTACATATCTTGGGATCAGATAGCATATGTAGGATTTTGATAATTAAATTAGTAGGTCACATTGTTTTACCAATTTATAAATGAATTAGCCAATTTGATTACACTTCTAATTAGATTCAAAATAGTAAAATACAATTTTCTATTTGAAATAAAATAATGTCTACAATGCATAAAAGATCAAACATATGTGTGGTCCTATATTTCTATTTAAGCTTATAGTACCAAGAATCTTGTGTTTGGACATTCATGTGTAAGTATAGTCCCACGTTGGAAAAGAATAAAAAAGAATGGTGTATTTAGATGGAAGTTGGGGCTAATAACCAATAGCTTAAGCTTTTGGATTAAAATTGGTCTCTAGCCTCTATTTAAGGCTCATTAACTCTCAGGTTGACCTGATTACTCCCCAACAAATGATATTAGAGCTAAAGTTATGGTCTAAGTTAGTGAACCTACTGGCATATCCTACAGATGTTATGTAGCCATGTTGCTTCTAAAAGCTGATAGTTCAGACCAAGTTAGTGAATCCTGTGGAAGATTGAATTACACTCACAAATAATTTCTAGCCTTTATTCAAGGTTCATTAACACTCGGTTGGGCCCGTTTACTCTGCAACATATATTAGTAATTTTCCTATACAAATAATACATGAGAAAAGGCAAATTTTAAACTTGGGGCATGCACAGTGCCAACTCCCCTCAACCATTTCCATTAATCCATAACCATTCACTACCAAATCACACATCTCATAAAAACCCCCAACTTGCATACTTACAGTCACTTTTCCTTATAATAATCTCTTCACGAGACATCTAGGGTTTTCTCACTTTCTCCTCTTAATTCCTGATCACATGATCAATAGAATTGTTCTAGTCCACAAAACAATAACAAACCAAATCCATTATAAATATAACCCTCTAGTTCAATAGCCTAGCTAACTAAACCAACAATATCTCTAGCTACACTCAAAACTATTAACCCTCAACTTCTCAAATTCAAACTGTCAATGGCGCCAAACGGTGAACTAATTGCCAACGTCCCCTTCTCTCGGCCTAACGGGCTCTCAATCAAACCCAAACCCGATAACAACCTCCAACGAGCGATCTCGGACTTATCATTCCAAATTAGCAAAGAACAAATTGATCTCGAGCTCGAGCCAAGAACCAACGAAACCCTAACCCTACCTCCGATCTCCGAAGTAGAGGACGCCAAGTGCGAGTGCTGTGGCATGAGCGAGGAATGCACACCCGAGTACATAATCGACGTGAGGAAGAAGTTTTTCGGGAAGTGGATATGTGGCCTTTGCTCGGAGGCGGTTAAGGAGGAGACGGAGAAAAATGGTGGGAAGCTGAAGGAGGCAGTGGAGACGCACATGAGTGCGTGTGTGAGGTTTAATAGGTTCGGGAGGACGAAGCCGGTGCTGTACACGGCAGAGGCGATGAGGGAGATGCTGAGGAAGAGTAGTTCGAGGGGGAAGTCTATTAGTCCGAAGGGGAGTGGGAAGGGGGGTGGGCTTGCAAGGAGCTCAAGTTGTATTCCGGCGATCACCAAGGAGATAGCCGATGCACGGCTGTGAGCTTTAATTGTAAAAGAAAAGAATACAAACTGTATCAGAACAGCTCGTTCGCATACGTACGTAGACTTTCTGATAGAATTTGTATTTAAGAGAAAGGGTAGAGGATGGTTTTTGTGATTAGCTCTCCCCTAGTCGTCAATTACGTTTCCCCTTTTTATATTTTTTTTAGAAAGATTATAGCTCGATCTTTTTATATATGTGTGTGGGAGTTTAGAGTGACGTTTAGCCGGCGGTCGTCTTTTGTTTTTCCCCTCGTTTGGTGGTGGCCTGTTTCTTTTGAGGGTGTTTTTGAGGGTGATCATGGCGGAACTTTATCATGTAACATATATCGCTTTAATCTTTGTAATTAGTGATTTATGCATGTAAGATTTCAAGCATTATTAACTACTGTAACTTTTTGTGATTTCTCTCTAATCTGTCTCTTATATATGAGTAATAGATGATTGGTTTGTCTCTCAATGTAATTATTTGCTTTGTCTGACCTGATATCCATCTAGTCTTGCACAGCCCATACGTACCTGTCAAGATCATAGCTGGTGATTTAAATATGTGGTATGTCAACAATACCATGAAAGAGCTTACCACTTGTTTAACTCTCTCCATTCGCCAAGGTCCAGAACAATCCTAAGTTAAATAATATCTATTACATCCATGATAACGATAACCTAATTTATTGCCCTTCCCTTGTTAAATTTCGATAGGGATTCTTAATTAAGAGTACAAACATAGACTACACAGTAGTCTTTATAGTTTCGGTGTCTTATTTCAATCAAATTATCTTATTTTTCTTTCTAATTAAACATAAAATTATAAGATAACTTAGTCATACCTAAATATGTCTAAATATTTTAGAAATAAAATAAAACAATGAACTGTGCAACAAAATCTCATCAATCTACATTTAAAATGAAAAAATTGACCTATTTTGGACGAAATCTAAACCATAAGAAAGAGAGAAGGAAAAGAGAGAAGTCAGGGCTTTCACGCCCTCATTTTCAGCTCTAATTGACTAAGTTTCAAGTTCTGGTTGACTGAAGCTGGGATTTCATCCGGCGGATCTGCACGTAAATCTTATAAGATCCGACCCGGATCCATCTCACACCCATCCCTCGCTAATCCCGAAATAAGCCAGGTGCCTTGAACTCGAATCTCATTCTCCACTTCAATAAAACCCAAGGGACCCGAAGGAATCGAATTCGGGTCCTCTTCTTTCAAAATCTCCACCGCCGCCGCCTCCGCCGCCGGTCGATGATGCTGCTGCGTACGCTCGTGCACCCCACGTGCTTCGCGTGCCCACGTGACTCTCGCCTCTCCTCCTCTCCTTCAACCCAAGTCTTCGTTGAAGGTAAAAAGACCTCTCTGTCCTTCTCCTACCCGAAGAAAACGCGACCAATGTCGTCAGCTAGGTGCACTATTTCAGCCGAAAGCAGCCAACAGAGCTCAAAGGATGGGTATGTGATCGTATTTTTTTCTCACAGGCATTTCATCGAACAGGTTCACTGCATTATGAGTTTCAGTGGAAAATCCTATTTTGGGAAAAACCTAGTCTTGGCAAGTGGGTCTTGTCAAATTCAATGAGTTCATTTATGTCTGGGTTGATTTTCACCGTTGTTGCAAACGAGAAAGAATTTGTATTGCTATTGTTTACATACAATTGTTTCTATTCACATTTATTTAATATCGCGTGAAAACCGAAATCACATATCACACCCTATGTGAAATCAAAATTACGTTTCATATTTAATATGGAATCAAAATTACCTTTCGTAGCTCATACGAAATCAAATCATATTAGGGAGATAGGTCACGATAGTATAGGTCTAATCAAATTGCATTTTATAGGCATGAAAATGATAGAGTAATTATCGCTCGAGCAAGAGATCAATCAAATATATAGTACTCATGTGATTTATATTATAAAAATACTAGTGAGAAATGAACTCACCTCTTAACTGTCCGGGTCTCCCAACTTTGATCCTTTCCGGTCTCAACGAGGTCGTATAATATAAAATTATAGAGTTAATACCAAACTAATGTAGACTTCATACTGATCACTTCATAATCTAGGTCCAAATTAGCCTTACGTTACTCAGTTTGGACCTTGCTGCAAATTGTTGAAATTACAGGGGGCTGAACTAAATTTTCCCATTTTGTGCGTAATCATGTTTTACTCTGATTGGACTTGTTCACAGTTTCAGTGAACTTCAGGGGTGTCGAACGTGTTCTGTGCATTATAGTTTACAGTGGACACTGTTTTTTCTCAAGTGGGTGTTGTCGAGTTCGATGGAATTATATATGTTTGTTTGAGTTTCGTCATGTTTGCAAACAAGAAAGAATTTGTCCATCATATGCTACTTAGGGGTTATTGGTTGGGACAAGTTGGGGCCAAGTGGGATAATTGTTCCAATGGAACGATTTTATCCCTTTGGGATATTTTGAGTGGGGTAAAGTGGGACAAGTTGGGATAATGGGACAATTTGAAGCTTTGATTTGACAATTCATGTGGGATAATTGATGATGTGGCACCTTATTAAAATATAATATTTATTTATCAATTAAGTCTAAATTAATTTATCCAATTAGTTTAGTATATTATTTAGTATGTTATTATAATAAAGTACATTATGTTGCTTTATACTAAAATATAATATGTTATATTATAATTACTAATTAATTATAACTATGTTTAATGCTATTAATTAATATATTATATTATATTATAATAATATGATATATCATATAATAATTGATATAATATACGAACAATATATTTACTATAATATTTCAATGATATAACATTTAATTTAATATAAATATAAATATTATAATATTTTTTATTCAAGATAATATTGTTTAAAATATTATATTATTATTCAAAATATAATATTATATTTTATGATAATTACTATAATTTAAATGGGATAATTGATGGCATGGCTCCTTATTAAAATATAATATTTATAATAATTGTAATATATTGTTAATATGTTTAATATTATTAATTAATTAATATATTATATTAATTTTATATATAATATCATACTTTAATATATAGTAGATTATTACTATTTTTATTGTAGCAATAAAATATTATTTAATATTATAACTACCACAATATTGACAATATATTTAAGACTATTAATTAATATAATAAAGTGTAATAGAAAATAGGAAATTATTATATAAATTAAAGTATTCTATATAATAGAATATATTATCATATTAAATTATATTATAATATAATTTATATTAAATATATAAACACTAAATTATAATACAATATTTTATATAATAAAAATACTACAATAATATTTTTATTCTAACTAATAAAATATATATTAAATAATATAAAGTAATATTATAATAATATAATACTATTATCATATATTATTAACTAATATGTAAAAATAATATATAATAATTTATATTAGATAATATTATATAATATTTTATTATCTTACGTTATAGCGAATTTATAATATAATATAATTAAGATATATTATATATATTATAATACAATTAACATATATTAGATATTTAATAAATTAATGCTTCAAAATTATCCCACTTTCCCCATGATTGTCCCAAAGTTAAGAACGAGGTAATTTTTGGAGGTTGGAACAAAAAGTTTGTATAGAAGTGGGATAATTTTGGGAAAAGTGAGGATAATTGTCCCAATCTCATTGTCCCAATGAATAACACCTTAAAGTGAAATCCCAATCTCATTGTCCCAATGAATAACACCATAAAGTAAAATCCCAAAAATTATCCCACTTACTCCAAAATTACTCCAACCAATAACCCCCCCTTATTACATTCATGCAGAGAGGATGGTTTATCAGTACACGGAGTGTCGGAAATGGTTGTTGGTATATTGGGAGGCGGGCAGTTGGGTCGAATGCTCTGCCAAGCAGCAAGTCAAATGGGGATCAAAGTGCTCACTTTGGATCCCCTTGAGAACTGTCCTGCAAGTTCTTTATCACACCAGCATATAGTCGGGAATTTCAATGATGGCTCTGCAGTTCTTGAGTTTGCAAAGAGGTTCAGTAATCTTGAATATTTAGAATAATTGTTAAGTTTAACAACTTTTAGCTGAATGTTGAAAATAGTGCTTTTGTTTGCTGCATAGATGTGGAGTGCTGACTGTAGAGATTGAACATGTCGATGCTGATGCGCTGGAGAAACTTGAGCAACAAGGAGTGGACTGTGAACCGAAAGCTTCAACCATTAGGATTATCCAAGTAGGCCCTTGCTTATATTTGCTATTGCTAAAGTACAAGTATTAACTTGTTTAAATCAAAGAGTGATATATGCAAATTATTTGAATATCAGAATGGCAATTGCACTAGCAGTTATTGCAGGCATAGGGAGTATTGAATTTTTTGTCCTATGATATATTGTTTGGACATTATCATCTGAAAATGGAACATGACGAGAGGACAAGCCAATTACCAATCTCCTTTCAGTTGTGTATACATTTCCTATCTAGTAGATGAAGCATCAGAAGAGATTTCCTTGATTTCCTTCGCTTTCTGAAATGCAAACCCTTCTATCATGTTTGTCTGTAAAATTCTTCCCTTATTCTCATAGAGACACCATAACTTCATTTCATTCCCATCCTATCACTAATATACTGCTTCCAATGTCCACCCATAAGCAAGATCTTTTCTCCTCTCCATATGTTTTCTTTGCATTTCTTTTCTAGTTTCATGAATTATTCTGCTTGCTTTAGATATCCTTGCTTACACCTTGACAGGTGGACATATCAATATTAGACCCCTTAGATCTTATTCAACACTGTACATTAACCAATCCAAATTTCAGAAGTAATAATATGATGACAGTGTAGGCTGAAAGTAACAAAGAAATCTGTTCTTGCGTATGCTTGCACGCATCAGTCCTTCTCTTCCCTTTGGAAGTTTGCACTGCATGTTCTGCAATCTTTATACTTCATCAGACTTACATGGTGGTGGTTGTATGCACAATAGAACACAGTACCTTAAAACTTTTCGAAAATATATTGGTTCATCATAGGCTTGGTTATATCTCGAGAGGATGGATCTAACTCTGTTTATGTCTCTCACTTTTCAGGACAAATATATTCAAAAGGTTCATTTTTCCCGTCATGGAATTCCACTTCCTGATTTTATGCAGGTGTCCTACATCTTTCTTGTTAATTAGTGCAAGTATAACTTCACGTTGAAGAGTTTCAATTAGTGGCTGTTCTACAAATGCAGATAGACAATTTAAAAAGTGCTGAGGGAGCTGGTGACTTGTTTGGTTATCCTTTGATGATCAAAAGTAGGAAGTTAGCATATGATGGGCGAGGGAATGCTGTTGCTCACAGCAAAGAGGAGCTTTCTTCTTCTGTCAAAGGTATGTTGATTACATAACTAACTGGTGACTAATATCACCTCCATAATCGTAATATTTGCAAGGTGCGAAGTTTTTTATGCATGGTTTAACACTCTGCTCTCGCACCAGCACCCGCACCCACCTCCACCCCAGCCCCACACACGCAGGCACCCACCCACCCACATGCACTTCCGCCACCTGCAAGCCTGCGCACGCATACATACACACAGATACATGTGTGTGCGTGCTTGAGAGAGAGAGAGAGAGAGAGAGAGAGAGAGAGAGAGAGGGAGGGAGAGAGGGAGAGAGAGAGGGGGAGGGAGGGGGGGGGAGAGGCACCTACACAAGGATTGTATGAATGTTTTACTGTATACTTGTGTAAGTGCCCATACATTCACTATATAGTAGATACCCCTGCCATCTATAGATTGCTACACAAGCATTGTATAAATGTTTTAATGTATACTTGTTTAAGTGCCCATACATTCACTATATAGTAGATACCCCTGCCATCTATAGATTGCAATTGATGTAACTTGAATGGTTTTGTAACCCTTAAGCTATCTATCTATCTATCTATCTATCTGTTTTTCTGATATTATAGTTTCATCTGTGCAGTATTGGGAGGATATGATCGTGGGTTATATGTCGAAAGATGGACAGAATTTGTGAAGGTTGACCTTTTAATTCTTTTCTTCTTTTTCTTGAAGGGCAGCACTTCCGTTCTATACTTATCTAAATATAAGCTTGTTCTTGGAATAAATGTCAAATGAAGAACCTTTGCTGAGGATTCATTTCCTTTACATTTTGGCACTGATACTTGCTGTATCTTCAGGATAACAATTTTCCTTATCATCCCATTGTTCATTCATACTTGTTCTTGATAAATACTGTACCTTGGCCATGTCATTGTGCATGTTATTGGGTCATGGAGGATCACACATGTCTTTTCCATTTTCTCGTGGTGCATCAGTGTTGTCTAATTTCCACTGATACACAAAAGACTAAATTATTAAATTTTGGACTAATAGCTGTTTTCTTCTCTTCTCATATGCATGGTGATCCACATGTCGATATATAGTGAGCATGTTGACAATTTGAAATTATAATCACTTGGATTATAATCCATTTGTTGATTATAATCCAAATTAAAACTTTGGCTGTTTGGTAAAGAGGGTGGTTTATAATCCATGTGCCCTTTGTTAAAATGACAAAAGAACCCTTAAAAGTGGGAAGAGAGAAGGGGAAAGAATGACATGTAAAAAAGGGGCATTTTTGTCTTTTACTCGGCCAAACATGTGAATTATAATCCACCCAAAAGATAAGCTAGAATCCTAGATTATTTTTTGGTGGATTATAGTAAAAATAATCCACTCAAGAAGTGATTGCCAAACATGCAATAGTGGATTATGATCCATAAAGTGGATTATATTCCACTGTGGCCAAGTTGCCAAACATGCTCAGGATAAGTTGGGCTAACAAGGTTTGGTCCTAGACCAGTCAAGTCCTCGCTATGATATAGTTTAATTGGCAAGTTTAACTTTTAGGGTGTGTACAAAAAGTTTTGGTCCTTCATAATTATACATATACCTTACTCTTTGTCAATTATTCTTCGGAAATTAATTGGTGGTCGTTTTTATTTATCCTTGTGCATTTATTGAATCACTGTATCCCAATATCATCTATAGACAAGCTTTCTTATGCAATTTTTTTCCAGTTTTTTTATTTAAAAGTGTGAACGGAAAAAGAGATAATATTGAAAATCTTTTACTTTTTATGATCTAGGAGTTGGCAGTCATTGTTGGAAGGGGAAGAGATGGTTCAGTATCATGCTACCCAGTTGTCGAAACCATTCACAGGTAGAGATGAGGTTGTTTGATCGATGCCAATTTCCTTTTCATGTACTGTATTACTTCCTGATGATATAGGTTCCTGGGACGTCCCCTCTTTAAAGTTTTGATCTTTCTCATGCAAATAAAATATTTTTCATGAGCATTATGGTATTTCTAGGGATAACATTTGTCACATAGTCGAAGCTCCTGCTGATGTGGCTGAAAGTGTTAAGAAGTGTGCCATGGATGTTGCTCAAAAGGCTGTTAGTTCCCTAGGAGGGGCTGGTGTTTTTGCTGTAGAATTATTTTTAACTAAGGACGGAAAGGTTCCCTGATATTCTTTTCATTTTTCTTTTGCTTTTACTCTGGTGATGCTGGATCCTTTGGGTTTTGCATCAGAATCTTGTATCTCAATCAAATTGAGTGTAGCATTTTTTTTTTTGTCCGACAGGTTTTGCTAAATGAAGTTGCTCCTAGGCCTCACAATAGTGGCCATCACACAATCGAGTCTTGCTACACCTCTCAGTATGAACAGCATTTGAGAGCTGTCATCGGTCTTCCACTTGGTGATCCATCAATGAAAACCCCAGCTGCAAACATGTACAACATTCTGGGGGAAGATGAGGTAATGCTTCCTCAGTCCATATCCAGTAAGCATATTATCTCGAGTCTTCTATCAAATTGACATTTTTATCGGATGGTGTTTATAAAATCTTTCTTTATAATATAATGAATTATATATGTTAACTTATCAAACCTGTGATGTTGGAAATGTTACACTTTCAGGGAGAACCGGGTTTCTATATAGCTCATCAGCTGATAAGGAGGGCACTGAGTATTCCTGGGGCTTCTGTTCATTGGTATGACAAACCAGGTAAGAAAAATTTAAGTACTATGATGATTCCAATCTCTTTTTATTATGACATAACTGGACTTAGTAATCTTGTAGAAATGAGAAAGCAGCGGAAAATGGGTCACATCACAATTGTAGGCCCTTCAATGAATGTAGTAAAAAGACGCCTGGACTTATTATTGGAGAGAGAAAACGTTGGAAACCACACTGCAGGTTCCCATTTTACTATTTTACAGTTTAGTACTTCCATTTTCCTCCTATTTTTGTCTTTTTTCATAGTCATATGGTCATCCTGATTATCTATTTTCATGTATTCACCTTGCTCGCCCAGGATACTTAGACCATAGATATCGGGAACATGGATACTGTAGCAATCCACGACCCGGGTTTAATCGTCCCGGGAGACAGTACACTAGCGAATTGGGTCACGTACCTGGAGACTTGATTTAGAATTCAAATTAGTTAATATTTTTGGGGAGAAAAAAAACAACCATTTTCAGAATAATAAACAACAAAAAGCGTACCATAATTCCAACTTGGAATATCTTTTACCATTACTTATCCTTGAATTTGACTCTTGCATAAAATTGTACATTAAGGCACTCAGATTCACATTTAAAGACCGAACCTAAAGTGTACCACGTTCCCTAGCGTACCTTATAAGCCTACCCCACTCGTACCCAATTCCAAATAAGCGGCGTACCACACTTATGTTCCCATTCCATGAACCAGAACGAACCGGGTTCATTGCAACTATGACTTCGACTTAGACATCCAATCTATGTAATTTGAATGGATTTTGACTTCTCATAGAACTGTAGATTAATTCATTACCGGAGAATAATTACTGAATTTAGTCAATCCCTTTTTCTTGCTCAACTTGTTCTGCCTTTTTGTATTGATATTTGTGTTTTTTGGCTTATGCAATGTACTTTGGTGTCTCTGTAACTATCCACTTCCAGACAATATATCAAGGATAATGCAAAAGTAGAATTCAAATATTCATTGGGCAACTAAATTGTCTGTGATATTGGAGATCTTGTGCACAAGTTGTTTTTATTGAATTCTCACAGAATATTAATAATGAAGATTGATCCCCATATACCTCATATCATTGTTTTGTCTTTAACATGTGCTTGCTTGGTGTAGTTACTCCACATGTTGCTATTATAATGGGATCCGATTCAGATCTCCCTGTCATGAAAGATGCTGCAGAAATTTTGAAGGCTTTTGATGTGCCATTTGAGGTTGAACTTCTTTAGAGCTATAATAAAATAAAATAAAAATCTTTGTAACCTAGTTTCTCTTTTCGAGGAAATCTCTTATATATCATGCTATTTTATAACAAAATTTTTCAGATAACAATTGTTTCAGCTCACCGAACACCTGAGAGGATGTATTCTTTTGCATTATCTGCTAGAGAACGAGGAATTCGAACCATAATTGCTGGTGCTGGTGGTGCAGCACATTTGCCAGGTTAATGTCTATTTTTATAAGAGATAAGATGAAAGATTAGAGTTAAACTACTTTGTTCTTCACTAAAGCGATAATGAACTCACATTTGACTTATTCCAGGCATGGTCGCTTCGTTGACTCCATTACCTGTTATTGGGGTCCCAGTGAAAACCTCATCACTTAGTGGAGTTGACTCTCTCTACTCGATTGTGCAGGTATTAGATGTACTTTGCCTTTATCAACAAGAATGCTGAGCTTTTGAGCGTTGAACATAAAGAGCATGCTTTGTCAATTTCTTACAAATATTTTTAAATAAATAATTAAAAATGAAAGTGTGTGCAAGTAAGCAACTGGTGAATATTTGATTTCGCGAAGAATAAGTGAAATTTTATAAGATGTCAATTACATATCAAGAGTAGAGAATGGATTCTGTGGATCATTTACTATGCTGAAATTTTAATTGATTCATTCATGATTATAGTCATCTAACTGGCATTCATATCCTTCTGTTGATACTGAAACTTGTAAAGTTTGCAAGCTTGTCTTCTGCGTCCCTTTGGTTACAATAAATTGATTGCTTGCACCAATCCATGCCTAAACAATGAAAGGTAAGGAGGCTGAAACTGGAAAATGCATAGACATGTAAACTATGATGATGAACCTGCAGCATGAATCAAGATGAGATTTGCCTGTGGATGTAAAAACTGACTGATGCTTTGCCTATGGGAGTTTTGTAAGATTCAATTGATTTTAGTAGCTATTTATATATGAAAAATGTATGGGTCCAGTAAATAAGTAACTCAGCACCTAATGATTCTAGCAGCTATTATATCCAAAAAATGTATGGGTCTAATAAATGAGTAACTCGGTACTAAATGATTCTGTAAATAATGTTCTGAGATTGTAAGATGCGTACTACA
The DNA here is from genome assembly GCA_012295165.1 of Asparagus setaceus. Taxonomy (NCBI): domain Eukaryota; kingdom Viridiplantae; phylum Streptophyta; class Magnoliopsida; order Asparagales; family Asparagaceae; genus Asparagus; species Asparagus setaceus. The sequence continues at coordinate 9,431,405 of CM022703.1, forward strand.
ACGTCTTGTGTTCTTTCTTTTTTATAGTTAAACAACTTTAAGCAATGTTGTCTTACGTCTAAAACTGGGGAAATGTGGGCAAATCTAATGTCACTTTTTTCTTATATTACATGCAGATGCCAAAAGGTGTACCAGTTGCCACAGTTGCAATTAATAATGCAGCTAATGCTGGTTTACTAGCAGTCAAGATCTTGGCAAGTACAGATTCTGATCTATCAGAAAGGTTGGAGTCTCACAATCTCACACTCTTCAAACACAAAATAAACAGTATTTGATATACTTTTGCAATGCAAATTTTATACGGTTATTGTCCATTGTTTGAATAGGTTGATGAAATACCAAGAAGACATGAAGGATGATGTATTGGGAAAAGCCGAAAAGCTTGAAACGGAAGGCTGGGAAAAATACTTGAACCCTTGAGTGCCCCTATACTTTTCTGGTAAAAATTCTAAATTGCATCTAAATGTTGATCAGTTCATACTTTTATGTAAATAACTAGGTCAGTTTTCTTCTTATATCTTTTCTCATATGCAGAGTCGGAAATGATAATTAGAGTTCATTTATACCCCAAGGGATTGGAGCTACTGGATGACGCTCAAACGTACAATGTTCCTGCTGTCTTCGACATATGAAGAACATAGTCAAAGGAAAACTGTACTCTTTCAGCAAATCCGGAACTAAGGCCTTAACTTAAGGTTTTTTGTTTATTTGGGCTGCTAACTACTGCAAGATTTTCCTGTTTACTTCTTTTTTTCCCTTTCACCCAGAGTGAAAAGGGGAAACTGAATTTTGCTGTAATTTTAGTAAATGAGATGTATCATTACTGTAACTTATTAGCAATAAAAAGCAGTGAGGGATTAAGACGTGCTAGATAGCATATAACTGAAGTGTATCTGTATGCAATGAATCCCTTTTTTTTTTACATATTTTCTGGCCTAAAATTTGTATATCATTACTCTGGATTAGTTTGCTTCAGCTATTTTATAAGCTTGGGTTATTTTATAATCGGCAAGCTTTGACCTACCGTATCTGTTGCTAGCTTAAAACCGGATTTACTGTATAAAGATTGGAGTAGCGTAAACAGATTGAGGAGCCAGATTAATTAATTAAACAGATATTCTTACTGAAAATGTCAGAGATTAAGCCATGAACAATCCCAGGGTCAACATTTAAGGGGATCTCTCAAGAGACCGGAGTGTGACCTCCACATTTAACATGCTTACAAATAACCATTAAAATTTTAATATTTAAGAAGGTCAGAACATACTGAGCTAGCAATATGACATGTGAACAATACATGACAAAACAATAATGACGGAAGCAATAAGTTCACAAATAACCATTAAATTTTTAATATTCAAGAAGGTCAGAACATACTGAGCTAGCAATATGACATGTAAACAATACATGACAAAATAATAATGACGGAAGCAATACGTTCACAAATTAGAAAATCACAGTTGTTTCGAAGTTCCTTAAAAGGGTAAATATCTAGCACATTCGAAGTTTGACCATAATACAAGTTGGTAGGACAACATGATTTTCCGCTTTTAACCTAATCACGGGGAATTAATTATGTACTATCAAAATAACCATAATAAAGTCATAAAATCTTAAAACATTTGCTTATTTTAAGTGATTGGCTTAAGTATTGGAGGTACAACGAGGGGCAATAACCCCGGCAATCATCTTCTCGTCTACATATACGCATATATATTCAGATCCCGTTGAGTGCCTTATTATTATTTTTTGTTCTTAGAAAGAAATTAATTGGTGCGTACTTAACTAGTCAAATCCCTATAGAATCAAACATTGTGTGTTATTGTAATTTGAAAAGGTATAAGCAAATATTCTTTTATTCAAGGTATTTCCATTTATTCTCATTCCACAACTAAAACGGAGCTGAATAAGATATCCTACATTACATTAGTCCCCTTCCCATACCCGAACAACTATAGCTTGAAGCAGCACAAGGATATAGGAAGAAAAAAGAAAAAAAGAAGTGGGAAAAAAAAACACTCCTCCAAAGCCCATTATTAAAAAAATATCATCATCACTCTGAACTAGTCTGTAACCTAATCTTCTTTCATAAACTAAATGGTAAGTTTAAGATAATCCTTCTCGTCTATACTTTCCATAGCACTTAACAGTCTCAACTCACAAGGAAGAGAGGGGATATCTGTAATTTATCCTTCTCAAAAATAAAAAAAAAGGAGTGACAAGTGCTACTAAAGATTCAAATGGAGATGATTAAAATAGGTCACAGTTAATGATAATTAATTACTTCAACTATCATCCATCAATCCTGGGAACACAACTCATTGTCCTCCCAATCTTCGTCCCCCCACCATAATACTCCTCAGAACTCTTTCTCCTCTGAGAACTCTTCTTGGCAATCTCCCTCATTGCACCAGCCAAGGACAACTTCGGATTAACCCTCACAGTCCCATTAAACCTCTTACATAATTCTCCATGAGACTCCAAAGCTTCTTCCATCGAAATTTGATTCGAAGCTCGTCTGATCTTTTCTTTGACTGCCTCGGCGCAGAGGCCACAGACCCATTTGTTGCAGAAGTAGGACTTGATTCGGGTGATATAGGTTGGTGTGCAGTCTTCGGAGACTCCGCAGCATTCGCAGTTGATTGCTTGTTCTTCGTCGATGATGGTGCTTTGCTGATTTGGATGTTTGATATCGGGGATCAGGGATGATGTGTCGGAGTAAAGTCTTCGAAGAGATGGATCTTTCTGGGGGAACAATAGTAGGATTAATAATTAGAATGAGAATATGACACACAGTAGTTTGTCTACACATAATGATCTATATCCATGCATGCACAATAATGAAATATTTTTTTTTCGACAAATCGCTTCTGCTGCACAATTAGCTTGAGGAAGATTACATAGAAGAAAAAGGAGAAAAAAATGAGTTGAGATAGACTACTATTAGAGAATGTTATGTTTACTAACCATTTAAGTTTAAATTTTGGATTTTCTTTAATTAATGCTGTCAAATGTTATATAACACATCAAATATACAAAAATTAAAATCTTGAATGACTTTAATTCATGTTTTTCAGGTATCATATGTTGTCAAAATCAATGTTTCATAATTTTCATAAAGTGGATTAAGTTTTGTCTCTCGATACACGATTATAAACACGTCAGTATCATCGAAAATTTTGTGTGAAATATAGTCCATGTGTATTCTGTTACATCCAGTGGTATGCATCTTCAATTTGGAGATCCAAAGTTATGATTTTGTTTGATAGTTTCCACTTCTTGCATATGTCAATAGAAGCCTAGCTCAACTCGGAAGGAGGAAAAAAAGAAAAGAAAAAAAAAAATCTTACAAGTAGATCTCAGGTCTATGATACCTTGGCAAGAAAACTAGTTAATTAGCTCAATAAATTGATTTCAGATTAATTAAGATTTAATCAACGAGTAGAATTAAAACTCAACCTATATTTAATTTTCTTAATATAACAGTATTACGAGTAGGGTGATCAAATTACCTTTGGTGGAACACTGTGAGATTCTGCCATAACTTGTTTGGGCTGCATGACAACTTCTTGAAATAATTACTGGAACTCTCTCTCTCTCTCGCTCACTGCAATGAACTCATTAGGGTTTGCTTGCCTGCATGCCCTTTTATAGCCAATCAATTAAAAGTACCGAAAGCAATGAGTTTATTAGGACGAAAACCAGGAGCTGGTAGGGTCATTAAAATCAAAAGTAGGAGAACGTGATATAGTAGCCTTAGGCCTTAATTACTAGGATATGTAGAAATCAATTGGAGAGGGGTATATAGCATCACTTTAGTAGTTAGAGTGCTTTTATTTGCTATTAAATGTGCAAATTGCAACAGTTGCAACTATAGAGGCTGCAACTGGGGAAATAATATGGATGATTGATATGAATCTGAGAGCAACATCCTCCAATGAGAAGTGATTTTTGAAGAGAAGAAAGCTTAGAATGTCTAAACTTGTCGAGATCATGGATTGATCATCACGAGGGGGTTTTGATTGAGACATTGGAGGTTGTAAGTGTTTCAGTACCTAGCTTTCATATAAAGAGTTTGAAAGGGCCACTTATCAACTACGTGCATGGGAAAAGAAGGGTGTTGTCCCTTTTGTTGATGATTTTTAGGATGATATATATATTCTCACTAGCTTCTATTTACTAGAGCAATTAATGTAAAAAATACTTGATTTTAGTAGAGTTACAAGTTTTAATTCTCTTGATGAAGGCCTATCAAAAAGAAGAGTTTGTCCCTGTCGAAGTCTTAAACTTTCAATTGCATAAGAATTATCGATATTGATAAAAACCCTAAATTAATTGCTCTTGTGTCTCTCAACATATATAATGCAACCCTGCACATTTCTTGTCCATTTCAAAGCAAAGCTAAAAAGTGCAACGTAACAGGAGAGGACCATCCCAGAGGGATACCCTCAACCCTGAAAGTTGTCTTGAATACAGTTGGAAAAGGTGTTCATCAATGTCGAATCCCTTCATCCATCATTAATTGCCTTCAAAGAAAGGTAAAAAAAAATGGGTATCAATTTATAGGTATACCAAGGGAAGAGGTAATTGCTATGTTTGGCTATAGATTCTGGCTTGATGTTTCGCTTGCTGCAATATCTGAAACAGGCAATATTTAATTAGCTTTGTCTATTTGCCTACAAACAGCCAGCTATCTGTTAAGTTGCACATTAATTACAGAATATACTTCTCAAGCTACTTAAGTAGATAATATGTAACACCTTGTTTGGTACATGGAAATGGAGTCAAGTGAGAATAGAATAAAGGTAGGAATGAAATGGAATTGATGTGAGAATGAAATGCTCATTCTCATTCTTATGTTTGGGAGCGATTAGAGAATTAAGTGGGAATATCTTTAAGAATGGTATATCCGGAATTTAGTTTATTATTTTTATTCTCACTTAAGTGAGAATATCAATTTTTTGATAACTCATTGGGAATAGCAATTCCCACATTAAGTGGGAATTAATGAGAAGTGAAAATGACATTTCTAGCATCCAAAAACACATCATGCTTGGTAAACATGAATGAGAAGTTGGAATTGCATTCCATTTCCACTCATTCCCGTGTACCAAACGAGGCGTAAGTTCCCTAGGTAAATATGGTGAGGTATATCTTGAATTTATGAATGCGCATGAGCCTATTAGTGATGAACATTTATAGAGAAATATGTACTAAAATCATTTTTCTTCAACAAAGAAGGATTTCAAGGTAAAAATGTTTCAACTAAATTTTGACAGTCCCCATCCACACGGGTAAAGTTGAAATCGATCAGTTTAATTTCATTTAAAATAATTATAATGAATAAATTTTTTTAACAAAGTATTTTTATATTGCTGCAAATGGACGTATAGCTAATTGGTTCCTATAAATGGATAAGATTTAAGTTTGTAAAAAGAAAGATGACGCAAATTGGTCGTCGAGTTGTACTTAGGAGCTACGCTATAGGAAAGAGACAATAGTTTGAACATGATCTATATCTACTCCTCCCTATTTCATGGTGCAATGCATTGCACCATTTATAGCCATTTGCACTAAACCATTTATTTAGCATTGCATTGATATTTAGTATTACTGCAAATGGCTGCTAAGTTTCTTAATTAGTACTTAAATTGGATAAGATTTCAGTTTGAAAAATGCAACAATATTTGAGGAACCAAATTGGTATAGCCTAAGTAGTACATGGGAGCTAGGAATTAGGAAAGGGACCTCCCTCAATTGTTTAAACGTCTACAAAAGTTTAACAGTAGCCTGCACCAAGCAGATCCATATCTGATACATATTCTAGATTACCGAAAAGACTGATACTTGCCCCCAAAATATCTGGGATAAATTGCACAAAACCCTCTCCACTCTGGGGCCTTATGCATAAAAGCCCCTTTAACTTAGTAAATTTCACAAAACCCCCATGAATTTTGGATAGTTTCACAAAGGAGAATTTTTTTTAAAAAATTTTAAAAAATAATTAGAAAAAATAACTTTTTGCTAAATAATTAGCAAAATCGACCTCTTTTTGGCCAGCTCACCAAGGCTGACCAAAAAGAGGTCGATTTTGCAAAATGTGGTCTTGAAAACACACGGGACTACTAGTCCCGTGTGTTTAGCACTGGCTAATCAGCCACTAAATACAGCGAACAAATCTTATGGGACTAGTAGTCCCGTGAGTTAAACAAAAACTTGGCGCCCAGCACAGAAAACACACGGGACTACTAGTCTCGTGTGTTAAACAGAGAATAGCACTGGGTTTATCAACCCCAGCAAATACACGGGACTATTTGTCAGGGCTATATAAACCCAGTTGTGCCCAAAAATTAGGGCATAGCTGCTCTCCCTAATTTGAGATCCCTCTCCCCGTTCTCTCCCTCAAATCACTCCCTAGATCTCCCTCAAATCACTCCCAATCTATCCCTCAACCCTCTCTCGATCTCTCTCCCCCACCCCCATTCATCCTCTCCCACATCACCTCCTTCTCCCTCAATTTTCTCTCTCTCCTTCTCTCCAAACCCAAACCGAGGCTCTTCCCCAAAATTTCTCTCTTGATACACTCCGGCATTATTGAACTCTGACACCGTCTAACTTTTCCGACGCCGTCTAACTTTTCCGACACCGACGAACTTCAACGCTTCATCAAGGTAAAATTTTGTAATTTTGTATAATTTTTTAGTTACAATTGTAGTCTGAAAATAACCCTATATTTAGAGTAATTTTATTTCGATTTTGATAACAATATGGTTTGATTAAAATTTGATAGATTAAATTTGATATAGAGGGTCTTTCAACTACAGTTTAACTAGAAATAAGATATATAAAATTTAATTTATGAATAATATAGATACTTTACATATGATGAATGTTAATATTTTAGCTCCGATGGCGAACGGAATACCCGTTATTTGCTTCTTCAATGGGAGACTGAGTGTTGGAATGAATAATATGCCTATATACGAGGGAGGATCTAGAAAAATATTCATGTTATCTAAAACATGCAACTTCGATGGAATGATGAAGGAAATATACAAAGTTACTAGAATTAACCATGAAGAGTATGCAACTAAGGTGTTATGTAATTGTCCGATAAATAAAAAAAGAACAATTGCTGTAGAGATCACCAATGATCAAGAAATGATTGACATGATACAACTTGCTGAAAATCAAATCTCAATTGAGTTGTTCATTGAAAATTTTCTAATATCCGGTGTTGCCCAAGTTTCGAATGCTCCGGGAGAGTTCTCCCACATGCTTGACTTAGAAAATAACTCGAGAAAATTCATTTCATCTCCAAGTGCCGTGCACTTAGAAAATGTCTCGAGTGAAATGACATGGACTCAACTACAACATTTAAACGGGCCTTCCCATTGTGCAATGTCAAGTGATATGTTCCACAACGCTTCAGGTCATGTTACAGAGAATTTACCGGTTGGTTTCATTGTAGAAGAGGATGAGGATGCAGATGATGATTCCGAAGATGTTGAAGAAGAGGAACGACTTGATAGCATGCAGTGTGCAATTGGAGGAATCGATGAGGACACCCGTTAGATGGATGAATTTTGTGTAAACAACAATTATGTGGAGTCTGAAGAACCGTTGCCAGAAGAGTTTCAAAATGAGGAGTGGATAAATGCCTCACAAGCTGAGTTTGTTGATTTTGGTTCTAATTTTGAACAACCCGAGGACTTCACTTTCAAAAAAGGAGATCTATTCGAGAATAAGAAAACATTGGTTTTCGCTATATGTAAATGGTCAATTAAGAATCAGGTCAAATTCAAGCCGGTGAAAATTAATACAACCAACTACCATGTAAAGTGCTACTTCAACGAGAAAGCTGTTAGAAAAAAATCTAATGGGCAATTTATGATCTCTAGTTATTACAGACTTCATACATGTTGCAATCCAACCGTCAATGTTGATCATAAGGCAGCAACTTCCTCTTATATCTTGAAGCTAATTATGCCCGAAATACGGAGAGAACTTGATCTGACTCCAGATCAGATAATTTTAAGGGTATACGATATGAAAAAAATAACTATATCCAAATATAAGGCATATGATGCACGGAGAAAGGCGTTGACTAAAATCTTTAGAGATTGGGAGAAATCTTACGAATTACTTTCACAATATCTTGAAGCAATTAAGAAGGAAAATTCGAGTACCGAATATGAAATATTGTCTAAAGAGATTGCACCGGGAGTGGAGAGGTTCATGCGAGTATTTTGGGCATTAGGACCCGCTATCAAAGGGTTCTCATTTTGTCGTCCGCTCTTGAGTATCGATGACACACATTTATATGGCAAGTATTAAGGAGTGCTTTTGGTTGCAACCAGTGTAGACGCAAATGGTGGGCTATTTTCATTGGCCTTTGCAGTTGTTGAGGTAAAGGACACATCGAGTTGGAAGTAGTTCTTTCAATATATTTACAGATTTATTCCTACTGTCCAAAGTCCTAGAACGATTACTTTTATTTCCGACTAGATGAAAGGAATTCAACGGGCCTTGCACGAGGGTTTTGGAGCACCACATCATTACTGATATTGCTTGAGGCATATAAGAGATAATTTTAAGAAAAAAACTCGGAGAGGTCAATTTACAAAATCTATTGTGGCAAGCCGGGTGTGCAGCCGACACATTGGTGTATGAGCATTGTAGGGAGAAAATTAAGTCACTGTCAGTTGAAGCATACAACTGGATTGAACAAAACTTGAAGCCGCAATATGAAGATCAATGGGCGTTAGTAAAGATGGCGGAGTGCGCTTTTGTGTGATGATAACTAATTGCTCTGAAAGTTTCAATGATGTACTTAAGGGTGCCCGAGCTATGCCAATTCAAGCCTTGGTTGCAAGGACGTTTTATAGGTTAAACGCATACTTTAATGAAAGACGTGGTGATGGTGCAAGTTGGACGGCGTGTTACACTCCAAAAAATGAGAGCTTACTGTAGAAAAGGATTGTGGCTGTAAGATCATGTAGAATTACTCCACTCAATGACAATGAATGGGAGGTTAAAGATTGTGAAGGTACGTACACTGTTTATCTCTATGACTGGGAGTGCAGTTGTACTTGTAATATACCACAATTGTAAAAATTACCATGTGAACATGTTTTAGCGGCTAATTCCAATCAGGATGGTGGTGCTAGATTGTCTTATGATCGGTATTACTCAGCTTGGTATTCAATGAATCATTACTGAAAGGCTTACAAGGAGAGTTTTCATCCTCCCGATGACAGTCGCTATTGGCCGGCTTATAATGGACCATGTCTATTACCACCTCAATACAAAAAACAAGCGGGATGACCTCGTTCCGTGTGCATTAGAGGTACCATGGATCAAGGGCGGGAAGGAGTGGCGTCGCGAATTAAATGTAGTCAATATAATCAATTTGGTCATAATAGGTCTCGTTGTCCATCAAGAACAAGTAGATAGCAATTAATTGGTAATAAGTTTTCTATCTCTATTTCATGCTTTTTATTATAATCTTATTGATTTATCAAGAACTAATATGTTATCAATTGTATGTGCAGGTATATACATTATGCTTCTCGGGCCGGTTAGTGATGACGTCCTCTATGATCAATCACGACACTGTTCGGAGACTATATCATTTTTAGAGGTAACAAATCTTGAGGCATACATGCATGAAATCGTTGTAATTCATTATTTTTTTTATTTTATACTCTAATATTACTTTTCATTGTTGTGCAGAGAGGACCGGAGCTAGTTATTGTTGATCATAGCCTCGGACATACGCGTTGGCTACTTGAGGATGAGCGTATGATTACCTTGGTAGCCCAAGCCGATTTTCTCACATGCTCGAGGCTACATTGGATGAAATTAGATTGGCCACTACTTAATGCATTGATGGATAGATGGAGGCCAGAGACTAACACTTTTCATCTACGTATCGGCAAGTCGAGTATTACTCTCCAAGACGTAGCAATAATCCTTGGTCTCTGCATTGATGGTCCTTGTCTTACAGGGACAGATAGACATGCATGGCACCGAGTTTGTGAGGAGTTGTTGGGAGTAGCTCTGTTCGCGGTAAAAGTCGGTTTTGTATTCATTGTTTGTTGAACTTGTTTACAGCTTCGTTGGCCTACAACAAAATTCAAACAAAAAGAAATGCCTTTTTATTTCAGGCGTACAATGAAAACAAAAATTATAACTTTTTCCTTTGTGAACAAACGCCGGATCTCTATTATTCGATCCTCGCCAGGTGGGTTCTTCGCCGCGTCGGATCTTGTCCGTGGACGACCGCGCAATTCGATCCGGATGGAAACCCGGTTCGAACTACAGACGGAAGGGGCTCGCTTCACGAAGGAAACGGTTTAAGGGGATCACACTCACGGCGAGAGGATCGCCGGGGATCACACTCACGAAGGAGAGGATCGCCGAGCGGTGAGATCTACTACGAAATCACAGCTATTCTCAGAGCCGATCCGAATTTGCTTACCTCGCTGTTGAAGATCTGACGTAGATCGAACTTGTGATCGCCGGTGCTCGGAACGGTGCAACGACGGCTCGTAGATCTCGCGAGAATTCTTCAAAAATCAGAAAATCCAACCTCCAGAACTGAGCACCCCCAAGACTATTTATAGGAAAACGGAAAGAGAGGGGGGGTCATTGCCGGACATCTTTGTGTCCGCTAGCCCGGACACCTTTGGTGTCCGAGCTATGGCCGGACACCAAATGGTGTCCGGCCAAGGCTGGACACTTCTCGGTGTCCGAGTTTTGGCCGGTCGCTGTTTTGCCCAAGTTTGATTATTTTCCGGACTTTTTCGCGACCGTTTGCTCCGATCTTGTCTTTGTTGTTCTAAGTCCGTGCTCAATTCATTTCGTTACCGATTCGGAACTCGATTGGTTTCATCCCGTCGACGATTTAAATGACCGTTTCGTCGACGTTTGAACTTGGTCTCGCTTGACGCTCAACCGGTCTCGCTGACGCTCGAACCGACGTTTTGCTTCACAAATATGGTCGCCAAATCTTATTGACCTGAGGCGCCGCTGTTAGATTTATTCCTCATTACGAAGCCTTTGTCGATTTGTACGCCTCGCCGACTCACTTCATGCGTTCGTCGACTCGCTTTATGTGTTTTGCGGTGTAGTCAATCGCCAACGCTGGTCGCTTTGTCGGACGGATCATCGGTTGTCAACCCACCGCTATTTAATCTCGCTCGATATCGATAAGCGCTTTAACGCCACAGATATTCTCCAGTGTCTCACCATTCTTGATGAGGCCGATACTTTGATATGATGAGCCCTTCACCCTTCAATCGGCGGACAGACTTATGAATAACCTTGGCGCTCGATCTCCCATTCCTTTCAGCCTTTCTAGTGCTTTGTAGGATCGCCAAGGTATTACTGCATCGCATTTTTTGTCCGACCGTTGTTGAGATCTTGACCGAAGTTGATAAATGAATTTCCTTTGAGATTAGCTCCAAGATTTGATTCCTCCAATCCTCTCGTGTTTTCCGCTTTGTAGGATACCCGGAGTGTTACGGTCTTTGTATTTATTGCTTGACCGTTGTTGGAATTTCGAATCAGAATGATTGAGTTTACTTATTGTCGACCCGTGTTGGTGAATTGTTGAATTGTTGTTCAATTGACCATCGGAATTCAGCCTTCAAACGGCGAGTGTAACGCACTGACCAGCGTACAACTTTACGGGGATCCGAACCGTTGATCAGTAAATCCTTCAGCGGCGACGCTTTGGTTAGCATCGGTATTGTGCTACTCTTTGTTGGAGTAGAATTATTCACAACGGGAGGATTTCTTCTTAGGATTTATCTTGAATTCCAAGTTGCTGACTGGTGGACCCTCTGGCAGCAATGCGTGAATCGGCGTTGATACAGTGGGAGGAATTCTTTTTTTGAGATGAGAGGCGTTGTCCGGCGTCAGAATTCGTCAATTTGTCCTTCCTTGGGATTCCACAGTGGGAGGAAACTGGGGGTTATCGAGTTATCCTTAAGAATATGGTAATATTCTCCAGGAACTTCTCGTTAAGAATTAGGAAATAGTTTATATTCGTATTCCTAGTTGGAGTAGGATTAGGCGACGCGTTGATAGTCGTCGATATAACCTGTATGATCGAGTTATCCCTAAGAATATTTTTTATGGAAATATTCTTCGGGGAACTTCTCGACAAATTAGAAAACAGTTTATACTCATGTTCCTAGTTGGAGTTGGATTAGGCGACGCGTTGATAGTCGTCGATATAACCCGTATGATCGAGTTATCCCTAAGAATATTTTTTATGGAAATATTCTTCCTGAACTTCGACAAATTAGGAAACAGTTTATACTCATGTTCCTAGTTGGAGTTGGATTAGGCGACGTGGGAGTTGACGCCGACATACTTTTTCGCTTCATAATCATTCGTCGAGTTATCCCTAAGTACATTTTTATGAAAATACCCTCCGGGAATTTCTCGACAATATTAGGAAATAGTTTAGACTCATATTCCTATTTGGAGTGGGATTAGACCACATGGGAGAATATTTGGAAAATTGAGTCGGCTAATTCTCTTCCAAATATTTGTGAGAGAGGATGGGGGAATTATTGGGCTGATTTAGTTTCTTTTTAGATATCCAATTGGGCTCCAATTAGAATTCCTACTTGTTGCCAAATAGGACTCCTTATTCAAAGAGGATTGGGTCCATATGGGATTGTTATAAATACCCACAAACCCTCCTTCTTCTTGACCTAGGCCGGCCCCCCCTCTCTGTGTTTTCCTCTTGTTTTCTCGCCTCGTGTCGTCTTCTTTCTTCCAAACTACAAGGTGTGTATGAGGATTTTACAAATTCTTTCTTCTTTTTCTTTCTTCTTTTCTCTCCCTTTTTGTTGTTTCATGCATGCAGGGAAGGCAAGAACTCGGCCCGGGGTGTCGGCGTCGGAGTTCAGGCGGCGGCGGAGGTCGGATGACGCCGGCGACGGCCACGCAAGGCCGGTTTGGTCATGACCGAAGTTCAGCCATTGGCGCCGGTCATGACCGAAGGCCATGCTGGGTTGCTCGGTCGGCTCGTTTCGGTCAGCGACAGAGTCGGCTATCGAGTCTGGCCGGTCCCGACCGAGCCTGGTCAGCTGAGTTCGGTTTCACACTGGCACCTCTGGCCGGTGCGGTCATCCGTTGTTTTGTTGACGGTCCGTTGATGCTCCGGCCATGATTGATAGACCATGTCCCGACCAAACGGACTTTTGATGCTATATTTGCCGATTTTCAGCTGCGATTTGACTTTCCGTCGTGTTTTTTTGCAGCTTCCGATGTCGTCGGGAAGATCACGCGCTCCGAGGAGCCGACCGTCTACTCCGTCTCGCGATGACGTGCCACCATCGTTTGCTGGTGAGATTTTCATGTTTGAATGTACATTCACGACTTGCATTCCTATATCGCACGGCCTTGATTTCTCCTTCGTGGGGAACGACGCCCATATAGCCTTGATTTCTCCTTCGTGAGAATCGACGCTCGCATAACCTTGATTCCTCCTTTGTGAGGATCGACGCTTATATTTCGGTAGACGACGGGGAGCGATTCCATGACGTACTACGGTCAGATGGATAGAATACTTCGTCATTTTATGTGACGGGGTATATTATCCGATAAATCCGTAGTGTGTTTGGCATCGATTTTCCCGTTATAAGGCCGTGACTCTATCTCACGAATTTCGTGAAATGAATTCAACGCCTTATATATATGTTTGCTGGGTTCTGACTCATTCCGATTTCATTTTTTTTCAGTTGAGTATCCCTCTGGTGCGCTTCCTTCGCATGCAGTTGACGGACGTCGTGGTGACCACTTCTCCTCCTCTGATGACCCTACTATTCTTATTTCGCCCCAGTTTAGACCGGATACGCCCGCGGAGGTGACCCAGTTAGTACTTGGAGGAGGTCCTCGTGTGTTGAGGTCGCTGATGACTGACGCCACTTGAGAAGATTACCGGTTCTTCTCAGCCTTTGGGCAAGACGGACTATTTGTTTGGCGACTCCGTTGAGGACCCAGATACGGCTTTCATTGAGAGTGAGCAATGGCTGCACAAGGATGACGGTGGATTCTTATATCTCCCTTGGATTCCCCGTCATCGCTGTTTAACTGAGTTACGGCAGCAGGGCGTAGCACGGAAGATGTCGTGGCGCCTGACAGAGGAGTGTGATAGTATTCATTGTGGGTTTATTACCCATCAGTCAGTTCCCGGTTCGCTCAGAAACCGAGTCATCGGACTGCACCCTGGTATATTGGGACTGGACTCTCCGCCTCGTGATGAGCATTTCATCACTGGTCAGACTTTGAAGAACCGCCTTGCCCTGTTGGGACGGGAGATGCCGGCATCTGGTCATAGATTCTTCGGCTGGGTTCATTCTGCAGATAAGCTCTGGTGGACTCGTTTGACTAGTCACGTTCTTGGCCGATGGGGCGAGGAACTTCGTGCCTGTGGTTTATACGCCGCGATTCGTGCCACTATGTATGGGCTCCCGATCAGTACCAACCACTTCTTCGCTTTATCCGAGCTCTATGATCCTGATTCGAACACATTCTTAACCAGGCATGGCGAACTTGGATTGGCTTTGCACGAGATGCATCGGGTCTCGGGTTTACCTATGGGAAGGATGCTATATCAGGAATACTTCCTTCGGGCCAGAATTGGGTCGATCAAGGATACCGCCGACCGCTACGACACTCGGGGACCTCACGCCATTATCACATTGCCCCAGCAATGATAGAGCCGCCAAGAAAAGGAAGTCAATTATAAGCCCGGCGCTTTGCCAATTATTTGTTCAAGCATCCGAGGATGATTCGATGAGCGATTTGTGAATTGGCTCCTTCTACTCCATCGAGGTTAATGAGTTGATCAAGAAGTCCGCACTAGGTCTTGTACCCGAGTAGTACCGAGTATGGTTTTCCAAATGGGACCAAATTTTCGACCTTCTTGTGGCATGCGGTGAAACCCATCCACCGATGACTCTCTTAGCGGTTTTCTTGCCATCCGTTGAAGAAATGTGTGATGCCGCGGTCACTTAGCGACGCTTTGCCGCTAGAGGTACTCTATCCCGCAGTCAGCCTTGCTCACAAGAAGGAGTTGTCTCTTCTTCCGTTGATGGTGGCTAACATTCATCGGGACTTCACAATAGCCACCGCCTTTACCCGGAGGAAAAGCAAACCGCCGATGAGATCCTCATGTCCGTGTTGAATTCTCAGACACCTATTTGATGGCTGGTTTGTTCTTCATCGCCTCGATATGATGACAAATAAGCTTGCGTGATCCATCTGTCCCTTTTCTTCAATCTTTAGAGAAATGCAAGTGGCAAGGGCGCGGATTCTTAGGAGTCCGTAGGCAACTGCAGATTCACAAGGGTTGGGTCTTCTCTAGATGTTTTCCTGCCTTCTCGGGTCAAGACGGGAGTCTTTGATCGATGAGGAGAGACATAAGATGAACCGGACTTTACTTGACGTTGGCTGCTTTAACTGGCTGACCAACATCCGACCAGGTTATCTTATTTTCCGAGTGAGAAACGAAAAGCTACATTGAGCCTTATTTCCTTCTCGCTTTCGCCGCGGCTTGTTACGCACCAACTTTACATTGGGAACCCGAACCGAGCTCCTGACTCACGGCGGTTTGATTGATGGTGTCCGGGCGTGGCTGTGGAGTGTAGCGGGTTGTACCAACACTAAATTTAGCCTCCTGTACCGATCAGAACCTGGAGTCGACATATTTATACTGCAGTTGGCTTTTGGCCGCCAGTGAGCTCGTTCCTGTGAAGTCCCTTGACGAACTGAAGGTCAAGAGGCTTCCCGAAATGACACTCAAGCCGCTCAGAGGTCGCCGCACAAAAGAAGGCCGCCATACCCACGAGTCGATAGGTCCGATGGGGAGATCCATAGTTCTGCGACAGATACTTCAGGAGAGGACCAGGAGGAAATTGCAACTCATGAAGAGAACTCTGGTACTTTCTCCTTGAATCTCCTTATCCCCTTGTGATATCCCAGTCTGATATTAATTTATCTTTTCAGGAATACCAGAAAGAGAAGCGGTCCGCCCTTGCAATGGGGACAAACTCCGCAATGGAGCTCCTTCTAAGCGAAAGAAGCTGGCTCACAAATCTCACCGCTTCTGACCATTATCTTGATTCGACAAGCTAAGACTCACAAATGATAAAGGTAATGCTCGACTGACCCGTAATCTTTCTAATCGTTCGGCTCTTTATGAATCTCACGATTTTCTCTTGTGCAGGAGAATTTGGTGGCGACGCCAATTTTGATTTCCCCCTCCCTGACTTTGCCGAGTCCAGTTTCGTGAAGCAAGTACTCGGAGCTATGGCAAGAGAGCCTGAGAATACTAACATAGGACCTGGATCGGAGAATCCAGGTACATCTAACACTGGTAATTTTCTTACCTGGACAGCAACTTGCAAGGACACGAAATTTGTTTCCCTGCAACTCACATCTATACTTCTCGCTCTTATGTCAGCTTTTTCGATGGAGGACTTCGAGGATTTGATGCGTGATTTACCCCGAGACGTTCCTCTTCCTGGCGATACTGAGCCTGAGCTAGGAATTCCTAGGGATATCGAGGCTGATTCCTTTGAAGGTATAAATCCCCTTCCTGATAATCATAGGACTATTCAATTTTGACTAGTACGTCTATGATTGAAAATGTCTCTCGCTTGATAACAGAGACTCGTCCTGGTGACATTGAGCCTGCTATTCTTCCAGAGTCAACTTCCGCAACCGTCGATATGTCGGACGTGCAGGTCGAGATACCGACTGAGACTGTCGATGCGCCACCGACTGCTGCTGCTTCGCCGGTTCCATTAGGGCAAGGAGCTGCCTATACAAGTATGAACCATTCAACTGCCAATACTCATGTTGATTTTTTGGTTTTGGGAGTTTTTAACCCTTTTCTTCCTTTTTGCAGGGTCTATAACGACTCTTCACGACTTAGTGAGAGCTTTGATGTCTGACGACGATCCATCTCGGCTTATTATCCGGGTGGAAATTCGTTCGTTCTTCTCCTATTTAGCCATAGTGATAGACACACTTCGGTACCGTGCTTTCTCCGCCGCCCACCATTCCTTGATCCTAGGGTAACCACGATACGAGATGCGGGTTATTCAGAGTTGGCCCAGGCCGTTGCTGATGATCTCGATCATTTGGAGGTTAAGCTCCAAAGTCTGCAAGATTTTGAGGCAGCCGGGCTCCCCTCATATATAGAGACAGAGACAGAGGCTCGCCTGACAACTTGGCGTGATGCTCGCGTTATTACTGGACTCGAAGTTCAGATGCAGCGAGACCAGGTGCATCATTTGGAGACTGCTGTCGCTGAAGCTTCGTCTTCCGTGGGACATTTTCAGTCTTGTGTCGCTGCTGGAGAAGCGAGGATAGTAGAGCTCGAACAGGAACTTCAAGCGGCGAGGGAGAGTCTGATCATCTTGAAGCTGACGAAGGCCAACAAGGAAGAGACTCTTGCGGTCATGTCCGAGAAGTTTGAACTCTCGAAGCAGAAGCTGGTTGACATCGAGAAGGAGACTGCGAAGGCCCTTAATTGCAGCGAGGAGTCCTTCAGGGCTGAGCTTCAAGCGGAACTTCAGCAAACTTTCACTGATAAGGTATCCGAATTAAAATAACAAATTTGTTCTCATAAATTCGATGTTTAAGGATTTGTAATTTCAGCCTTTTATTAATAAAATATGTCTCCTTTTCTCTTTTATGCTTTATTATGATTCTTTTATTTCGTCAGAAATAATTAACCATAATACTTATAGGATTTTTAGCAAACCCTCAGCCATCAACGGATTTGATAAGCCTTTACCGATTACCGTTTGAACCGAGCTAGCATGCGGATTGTCTAAACTGCTTCAAGACGCGACGCTGTGCTAAAAGAATGAAACTCTTCTAGACTTGATGCTATGATATCAATACAATGCATCGCCTTCTTTACGGATAAGAGATTCAACCGCGACGCCGCGTTAGGCCGACTTTAGGGTTATTGGCCAACCCCCCTTCAACGGGTTTGATTGGCCTTTACCAACTACCGCTTGAGTTGGGCTAGCGGCGAATTGTCTAAACCGCTCGCACGCGACGCTATGGTGAAATTCTTGATGCTACGATGTTGAATCGTAGACTTTGTCTTTTCGAGGAAGACTAACCCATCGGCAACGCTGTAAGGCGCTGACTAGATCCCTTTTAGGCTTCGAGATCAAATTCCCCGTGATTGGTATTCCGTGTCTTTCTTCCATCTAAAAGACTAAACCGCAACGCTGCAGTTAGGCGCTGGCTCTATCCCTTCTTAGAGCTTCGATGAAATTCCCCAAGATGAATCTTGGTGTCTTCTTCAATCGGAGAAAGACTAAACCGCAACGCTGCAGTTAGGCGCTGGCTCTATCCCTACTTAGGCTTCGGATAAAATTCCCACACGGGTGAGGTGTGGATTGAGGTGCGTATTGACAACCCGCCGCAATCTTGAATATACGGCTTTTGTTCTTTTCCTTCTTAAAAAGCGCTAAGAACTTAACCAAAGAACGCTGCAGTTAGGCGTAGGCTTTATCCTTTCTTAGGATTCAGATAAACTTCCCAAGATGGAACTTGGTGCCTTTCTATCTGAAAAGACTAAACCGCAACGCTGCAGTTAGGCGTAGGCTTTATCCTTTCTTAGGATTCAGATAAACTTCCCAAGATGGAACTTGGTGCCTTTTGACCGAGAATGATTGAACCGGTAACGGAATGATTGATGTGGGAAGAGAAGAATGTATTCTATTTCTCGAAGATGGAAAGGAAGGATTTTATATCCTATTTCCGGGTAAAATCAAAGCTAAAACAAGAGAGGAAGAATGTATTCTATCTCCTGTTGATGGAGAGGAGGGAGGATCTTGTCTCCTATCTCCGAGTGAAGGAACGACTTCGAAACAAGAGAGGAAGGTTTTGTATCCTATCTCTTGCTAGTGGAGAGGAAGGTTTTGTGTCCTATCTCCGGAAACTCACGAATTCAAAATAAGAGAGGAAGGTTTTGTATCCTATCTCTTACTGATGGAGAGGAAGGAGGATCTTGTCTCCTATCTCCGAGTGTTGGAAAGGAAGGATTTTTGTCCTGTTTCCAGTGAAAGAGACTAAAAATGGGATCTCCATTTTGAAAATCTTGAAAGATGAAACTAAGAGTGGGATCTCCACTCCGAGAATCTAGGACAAGAGAGGAAGAATGTATTCTATCTCTTATTTCTGGAGAGGAAGAATGTATTCTATCTCCAGGTGAAATGTGGGAAAGGAAGAATGTATTCTATTTCCCGCTGAGAAAGAAACTAAGAGCGGGATCTCCGCTCTGAGAGTCTTAAAAGAATGCGGATAGCTTTCACTTTTATAGGATCGCTAACCAAAATTTGAATGTGGACCTCTTGTTCGTGGAATGAATCGAGAGGGGATTTTGCTGGTGGTCGGGCCAGGAAGATTTTTAGTGGGCCCACCGTCAATGAATTTGATCGGTGAGAGAATTTTGGAGGAAAATAAATTTATTTAGGGTTATCCTCAAGAAACGGGTAAAATATTCCCGAGGAACTTCCCGTCAAAATAGGTTATCCTAAATGTACTAAGGGTAGTACTTTTTCAGGAACTTCCCATTTATCGGCATTAGTTGCCGGTCGCCAGTCTGGGTGATAAGACGATATGCACCGTTTGAATAGACTGTGTCTATTACAAATGGTCCTTCCCATTTGGGTTCGAATTTACCTTTCTTTTGGAGTTGAGAATTATCGCCGCCGAGCGGCGAGGACGCAGATCTCCTCCTTAAAGGTTCTCTCGTCGAACTTTCTTGTTGAAAGCCCTCGACATCCTAGCTTGATAGAACTCAATGCATTGTTGAGCCTCCAGGCGCTTCTCATCTAACATCTCAAGCTCTTCGAGACGTTTTTGATGTTGTTCTTCGGTCGTCATCTCTGTTGAAAGGGCTGGCGCGGCGACGGAATCGATTTCAACGGAGAACCGCTTCACACCCGTGAATCGTGGAGTACGGGTCGCCCAGCTTGGTTTATGCATTTGCAGCGATATGCCCAGTAAGCCCGAAGTTTATCGTCCCAGTCTCGCTTGTTAATCTTCACAAGCTTCGATAAAATCTTGATAATCGTCTTGTTGAATGCCTCAGCTAATCCATTTGCTGCTGGATTATAGGCTGTCGATGAGACATCTTGTATCTTGAACTTTTCGCAAAACCTGATGAAGGAATTGCTGATGAATTGGGGACCGTTGTCATGCACGATCCGTCTTGGGACACCATGTCGATAGATGACATGGTGTTTGATAAACTTGATGACGGTACTCGCCTTGACTTCTTTTAACGGGATTGCTTCAGCCCACTTGGAGAAGTAGTCGGTAATCACTAGAATAAACCGATCTCCTTTAACTGACGGGGGGAAAATGGGACCTACAACGTCCATTCTCCATGTCTCGAATGGCCAAGATGTAGCCGAAGGGTGCAATCGCTCGAGGCCGATGCATATAGTTCGCGGAATTTGACACGCCGCGGCATTTCTTAGCGCATTTGATCAAGGCTATTGATCATTGTTGGCCGGCAACCCATTCTCCTAATACGATCGTAGAGTTTGGGACCGTGCCGGTGCGCCGCGATTCACCTTCGCGGCGCTTCCCGAAGGACCTCTTACGCCTCTTTGTTGAAAGGCAACGAGTAGAAGATCATCATACCCTCGACGATATAACATCTGGTTCTCTGTGTCGTAAAAGAATCTGGGAGCTCTTCGCCGGATTGACTCTCTCTCCCTCACGTCTTCTGGCAGAATACCGTGCAAGACGTAGTCGATGATAGGAAAGCGACAATCTCGGGGCTCCAATTCGGTTTGGGTCGTATATACCTCTTTGGTAACTACCCCTTCGTTTTCTTGTACCTCATCATATATCGGTACAAAAAGCTGATGAGTCCTGACCATAACTAGTTGCTCGGTCTCGGAAGGTTGTGCTAACGACACAGCTAACGCCACCAGTGCATCCGCGTAAGCGTTTTGGAGGCGCGGGATATATTCGATGAAGAACTCTTCGAATGAGTTTGCCATTTCGATTGCTACCTGATGATAAGGAATTAGATCCGATTTTGACTTCAGAGTCTCCGCAGACCGCCGACTATCGCCAGAATCGCCAGATGCTTCGAGATATTCAACCCCCAGCCTTGGCGGCTAAGTTCGATAAGTAGCGCTGTATTCGCCACGCTATTGGAACAAGGTTCGGTGAGTGAATAAGCACGGGGCATGACATGATTCCCCGGGGAAACTAAGACAACCCCGACTCCGACGGAAATCTTAGAACATCCGGGGGCACTTGCCACGTTGGTAGCTCGAGAAGCTCCACAAAATACAACCGCCATATTTGCCGGTGTGTTGTAGTATTGGTTTCATGGATTTCATCCGAAGACCATCATATAGCTCAACTGCCGCTTCGGGTTGGCGTACCAAGAGATCACAAATCGCTTGCCCTTTGATCGACTTCGTTGTTTGAAGTGCAAGTCGATTGGGACAAGAGCAAAGCCCATTTTGCCAAACGCCACCATTGAGGCGTTGGTCATAAATATTCGACCGGATTTACCGAGATAACATAAATCGCTTGTCCGACCAAATAGTGCCGCATTTTTCAATTGCGAACACTAATGCAAGGCACCGCTTCAACCATTGATATCGAGACTCAAAGACCACTAATGTCCGCCGATAATACATCGCCTCGCTCGCGGATCACTGCCATCGCCTTGCGCAAGTAAGGCGCCAACGAATGGTCGGGCCGCTTTGATGTAAATCAAGAACGCTTTCCATCATGCGCGACAAGAACAGAGGTTTAGAGAGATACGAGTTAATCTCTTCAAATGCCTTTTGGCAAGCCGCCATCCCAAATGAATGATACTCTTCTTGTTCAACTTAGAAAATGGTTGGCACTTCCTGATAGGTTCGATATGAACCGCCGGATGTAAGCTAACCGCCCTTGTAACCCCCGAAGTTCTCTCGATTTCTGAGGTTGCGCTCTTGAATCGCCTTTACTTTGTCGGATCGACATGGATTCCTTTATTGGTAACGACAAAGCCGGGAACTTGCCACCGACATCCCAAGGAAGGATTTGGCGGGGTTCATCTTTAATCGGTAGGCTCGCATGAGCTCAAACATCGCTCGAGATCTTTGACGTGATCTCGCTTGTCCGCGGCTTTTCGACCAAGTCATCAACATAGCACTCGACCGCTTTTCCTGAGGTGGTCCCGAAGATCCTCGCTATTGCTCGCTGGTACGTGAAGCGCCGGGCGTTTAAGCCGAACGCATGACCGTGATAGCAATATATGCCGAGGGCGCTCAATGCCGTATGTTTGGCGCCATCGGTGCATCTTGATCCGTTGTAACCTCAAAAGCCATCCATGAAAGACATTCTTCAACCCGCATGTGTTGTCAACTATGACGCCGCTGATCGGAAGAGGGAAATCATCCTTTGGGCAAGCGGCATTTAGGTCTCAGAATCGCATTACTGCACTTTATCGACCCGCTTTTCTTCATGACTGACGATATTTGCCACCCAATCCGGTGTTGAATTTCCTTGATGAAACCGGATTCTATCAATTTCTTCACTTCATCAACAATTGCCCGCAGGATCTCGTGGATCTAAACCGCCTTTGTGGTTGCTTGACAGTTTGACATCCACTTTAATGTTAAGGCGATGTGTCGCCACATTAGGGTCAAGTCCTGGCATGTCTTCGTAGCTCCAAGCGAAGACGTCGATATATTCCCTGATAAGGGCGATCAACTCTTCCTTTTCTTCCAGGGAAGGTCGGCACCGATATTTATGAGCTTAGGGTGCTCTTCATCACCCATATTGACTTGGACTACCTCGTCCTTAGTGGGTGGTTCTCTTTATTTGAATCTGTCCTCGAATCGCTTCTTTGAGTTGATGAACCCATGGGTCTTCCCATGTTGGCATATCTTCATCATCCTCAAAAGTGGCAGGGTTGGCAGTTGTCATATTCGACATTAAGCCTTTGAACATTTCACCGATGCTAACATCGGAATCCCATGCTGACGAGTCAGATGAATGTCCATCTCCCGACTTGGGGGATTGATTGTTGACTAGCCAACAACACTCGTCTTCCAAAGAGGATGTGTATCCTAGTCCTCTCCTGAATGCGTAATAATCATCCGGTTTCCCTTTCGGGACGTAGGCGGCTTTAGGCGGGACTCGAGGACCTCTTCTAAAACAGAGACCTTCCCCTTGTGCCAAGTCGTACCCCCACTTCTTCATGATATCCAGTGTTTCCGGACTATATCTGAACTTGTGGAATATAGGCCCGCCATCGCTTATGTCTTCCTCCAAGAAGTGATCAGGCGATGGAACTGGCCACCTCTTCCAGACCAAGTATTTTTCACCACTTGATCTTCCCCGATGACGCATTGTCGCCCGGCGAATCTCGAATCGCTTCGCGGCAATGCAAGATGATCGAGTTGGCAAGTGTAAGCCGATCACTATATAACCCCGTTATCACATCACCAAAGACAAAGGATACTCTAAATCATTTTTATTAACTCGCCGCCAGTTGCCAATTACAACCTTCATCCGACGATTCTCCATCGCCAAGATTGATTACGCGGTACAATGTTATTAATAATAAAACCACCATCGTAATCAAGCCCGCTTCGTATCGCCTTCTTCGCCGCTGTCCGTGCCTTGGGCCGATGGTTCAGTGTCAGATTCATTGCCGTAAAGGAGGGAGTCCGTGAAATAATTCTCCATTCCTTTAAACGGCCGCTATCCGCGACCACCGCCTTAACTTCATTATTTGTGTCTACATATTTTAGACATCGATGAAGAGTGGAGGGGACTATAACGCTATCGTGGATCTAAGGCCACTCCAACAATAGGTTATAGGAAGTCTCGCATCGATCACATAGCAAGTGACTTCGACTTCAAGTCCCCATCCGCACTTAATCCGATTTTACCAAGTGGCCGGGTCCCACCGGTGTTAAATTCGTAAATTATTGTGCTCGTGGACGCCACCATCGCGTGAATGCCGAGGTCAGACATTAATCGCAGGGCATGATACTCATTACGAACCCGGATCAACTTGGATCCGTTAACTTCACCGAGCCGATATACCCCGTGAAGTACAAAGGCCTATCATGCTTCGAAGTTCTTCGCCCGCATATCCTCCTTCGAAGGCGATGCAGGAAAGTGCTTGGCTGCCAAGTTGCATCAAGCAGTGATTCTTCCTGAGTCGGCTTAATCGAAAGGAACACTTCAAAATCGCCTAGAGCCTCTTGTAAAGCTTCGGGTCTCTTTTCGACAATCGGAGCAACTCAGAGAGTTATTCTAGCCGATGTTTGCCAATTGGGCCATGACATCGGCTGTATGGAGAGCTCGATGTTCCGGCCTATCCTCACACCCGGGCGATTGAATCGGATCGCCGGAGTTGAGCTTCCCGCGACTGAGGTCGTTTCTCCTTTGCTTCACCGCTTTTTAGTACCGTCATTGCTGTACTTTCTCTCAAGACGAGTGAGAGGAGTCGGGTCGCCTCAGCCTGACAGCCTTCAAGGCTTGGATTTGGAGTCTCCTGATACTTGTAGTCAGATTCGTGTCCACTCCTTGTGGCAAAGACTTCATGCTCTTCTTCGTAAAACCGGAAAGTCGCCACTTCTTCATCGCCCTTCTCTCGAATTGCCGGGCAAAGATGGCATAGTTTGCCTTTTCCCTTGACTTTTTTGGTCAAGAGGTAGTCCATCGATCGCCTTCCAAAGAAGTCGTGGTGGACCCAAAGGATTTCTCTCGCTTGTCGTCAGGCGGTGCACGAGCCCCTTCTCACGCTGTTCGTGAGGATCCTCATTCACCATCTTCATTCCTACCTTCACAATCGGGCGCCGGTTGAAACCAATCCAAAGGAACTGATCCGCTTATAGAGACCGTGATTTGCTCCCACCTTCTTCTCTTTAGAGGGTTTTGGAGTAATGACTCCAACATCGATCAAGGCTTGAATCTTGTCCTTGAGATGGTAGCAGAACTTTGTAGGATGATGTACCGCCGTAAGCGCAGATTTAGGATCTCAGAACCTTCTTTGCCTCCTCTTGGTTCACAATTGGGGCAACCGATCTTATTGTTCTCCGTAAGGTATTTGAAGATGCCCGGAACCTCCTCGTCTTTGAACGAGTAAGTCTTGGGAAACCTCGAACCATAAGGTTTCTGATTTTGAGTTTGTTGGCGCCATTGAGGCTGCGATTGCTGTGGTGCACGCCGCTGCGACCGCCGTTGTGGTTGCAGCTCGAACGCTTGATTGGCGCCTACGACTTTGTCGGGCGCTTTACCTCGCCAAGGCGGCACAAAATTGTTCAGGTTTGTTGCCTACCGGCCTCTTCGCTTTCTTCCTCTTAAGGAACCTTTCAGCTTGCTCTCCACGAACCTTCAAGTCCTTCCACGTTATAGATGGTGCTGTCCCCATTGCTTCAAGCACATCCAAGGACAGATTATTGTGGCAGGTTTGGAGAATAAATTCTCCGCGGATGGGATCCCGGCACCATTGCTTTGTTACGAATCGCTTAACGAAGACGCTTCATCGCTTTCTCCGCCCTTTGCTTCGCCGAGTAATGTCCCGATCGATACTTCGTATCGCCGCCGAAGAAATTGGTGAGGAAGCTAGACTCCATGTCGTCCCAGCTGTGAATGCTCCCCGGCTTGAGACGGCGGTACCAATCGAAGGCAGCCCCGCGAAGGGTACCAACGAATGACCGAACCATCAGGGGCTCATTTCCGGATATTACCCCCAAGTGGGACTTGAAGTATATCAGGTGTTGGGTTGGTGAACCCTTCCCGTCAAACGGCGTGAAGTTTATTAAGTTAAACTTTGCCGGGTATGGGATTAATTCCCACTCCCTAGGATATGGGCAAGGGATGCCGGTTTTCTTCACCTCTTGAGCGGAAATCAAAGAGTTGATTTTGCTCGAGGTCTCTCATCTTTTCGCCTCATGGGCGCACGCGATACCCCTAGCATTTTTCCGTCCACCCCAAGATTTTGCATGTTATGGGGTGATTACGCTACGCCGCTCGCTTTCATCCGTGTCGCTATCCGCTTGATCAACGCCGATGCACTCACTCGGCTCACCTTGGTTTTTCGTCAAGGCTTGATCTGCTTGATCATGGAGCTCCTTCATCCGCTGCATGGCCATATCCATCTCCGGTTTGAAGTTCTCCTCCGCTTGGCTAAGGCTTCATCTAGCATCTTGGCCATTTGGTCCGCACTAATCATGAACGCCTTGGGGTTGTCCTCACTAGAAACTGTATTGTCGGATGCCATTGTCGACTCCAAATACCGATACTTCATCCTCAAGGTAGTCCTTTCAAGAGCTTGTCATAATTGGACCGCCGAATAGTCCCGACCACAAACGAAGTTAACCGCTATGGCGCGCTTAGAATAAGCCACGACGATGGTTCCTTGCCGGTCATATTGTTAGTGACCTCTGGCAACTCATTGTCTCGAGGTGCTGATCTTCTGCGGAATCGCCTTGACCTAGGTCTTGGCGTTTCTATGGCGAGTCTCTGGAAGACTGATACCCTTTCTGGAGCTTCTTGACAACAATTACACTCTGAGAGCACTGTTTTGATAAGCTTGGAGCATAAGCATGACTGTGTTGGCTTGGGGGAACCTCTTCGAGATTTCTTCGTACCCCCAGTACGGTAGTATAACTCGTCGACATGAGTGCCGGAGCGATCTTCCATATGTCGCGACGATCTCTGCATAACGCTCATCGCCGATAAAATGTTCTTCCGGGACGGATTGTTTCAGAAAAATCGCCGAAGTAACCCGCCTTTGACTTTCGCCGGTGAGCTGAAGTCTCAGCGACTTCTGACTTCGACTTTCAGTCCCAGATGCGAGTCAGAGGAATCTTCTTGTCTTTGTGGGTGCGACTCAGATAGGAGTGACCACGATTCTTTAGCGACCCAGCGATCCTTGATGGTAAGCCCGCCGGTCGGTAAGAGTTGGCTTCACGAAAGTTTGATGTAGACACCGGAGGTAATTTCGGCGCCGATACAACTTTTGTTGAGGTGCTCTCAATTTCGATTTGAGCACGGAGCAGAGTTGGCCCGCCGCGTAGCCGACTTGATGCCGTGTTCGCCGAGTTGAAGGCCGACGGACTTGGGCTTCCAAACCAGCCGAATTTGTTGACGACTTCTTGGTCCTTCTTCAACTTCGCGGGCTTGTTGCACCAAAGCCCGTGCTTGCACGAGCGCTGGCGGCGCCGGATACGATCCCGAAGCGTAGAACGGTTCCGTTTGACTCGGACCCATTCATTTATCGCCGGCTTGTAGGAATCGGCTACGATCTCAGACTTCAGTCTCTGAGTCAACTTAGACCTTAGATCCGCCTCATAGTGGACCCCGTCCATTGATTCTTTTGCCTCGGCTAATTGTTTCGCCAGGTGCCGACGCCGCCTCTGACGGGCTCTCTTGGAGAGAGTCACGACGCCATTCGAATCGACTCGCAAAGATAGGGTTCTCAAGATTTGGCCGTTGTTAGGGCGGAGTGTCACCATCGCCTCAGAAGTTTTGACGGCGTGGGTTGGACTTCCTTGCCTCCCGCATCCGAGGCCGAGTGGGTCTTCCCGCGCGGGAGACCATCTTGGACTTGCGGGGGAGGAGTTGATCTCGACGAGGAGGAGAGATATCCTTCACTTCGGCCGGTCGAATTGTGATCAACCTCCTCAATGACCGATCTCAATCCGCGGCTATGCATCGCCGCTCTTTGTTGAAGCCGCTGGCTCCCACCGTGGTCGCCTTGTTCGCAGTAAAAGTCGGTTTTGTATTCATTGTTTGTTGAACTTGTTTACGCCTTCATGGCCTACAACAAAATTCAAACAAAAAGAAATGCCTTTTTATTTCAGGCGTACAATGAAAACAAAAATTACAACTTTTTCCTTTTGTGAACAAACGCCGGATTCTATTATTCGGGATCCTCGCCAGTGGGTTCTTCACCGTCGCTGGATCTTGTCCGCGGACGATCAGCAAGCATCCGATCCGATGGAAACCCGGTTCGAACTACAGACGCGGAAGGGGCTCGCTTCACGAAGGAAACGGTTTAAGGGGATCACACTCACGGCGAGAGGATCGCCTTCGGGATCACACTCACGGCGAGAGAATCGCCGAGCGGGTGAGATCTACTACGAAATCACAGCTTATTCTCAGAGTCGACCAATTTGCTTACCTCGCCGTTGAAGATCCGACGAGATCGAACTTGTGATCGCCGGCGGCTCGAACGGTGCAACGACGCTCAGATCTCGCGAGAATTCTTCAAAATCGAAAATCCAACCTCCGTAACCGAGCACCCCCAAGACTATTTATAGGAAAACGGAAGAGAGGGGGTCATTGTCGACACTTTGGTGTCCGGCCAAGCTCGACACTTTGGTGTCCGCCAAGCCCGGACACCATTGGTGTCCGGTCATGGTCGACACCAATGGTGTCCGGCCAAGGCCGGACACTTCTCGGTGTCCGAGTTTTGGCCGGTCGCTGTTTTGCCCAAGTTTGATTGTTTTCCGGACTTTTTCGCGACCGTTTGCTTCGATCTTGTCTTTGTTGTTCTAAGTCCGTGCTCGATTCATTTCGTTACCGATTCGGAACTCGATTGGTTTCATCCCGCCGACGATGAAATGACCGCTTGCCGACGCTTGAACTTGGTCTCATGACATTCAATCCGGTCTCGCTGACGCTCAATCCGACGTTTTGCTTCGTCAATATGGTCGCCAAATCTTATTGACTGGATACCGGGCTGTTAGATTTATTCCTCATTACGGCCTTTGTCGATGAAATACCGCCGATTCACTTCATGCTCGTCGACTCGCTTTATGTTTATGGTGTAGTCAATCGCCAACGCTGGTCGCTTGTCTGGACGGATTGTAGAGTCGAAAAGTTTTGTTTGATTGACTTTAAAAAAGAAATTACAATCACACTCTCGACATGAGGAAGAGGAGATTGATTTGACTCTCTTTTGTATGGGTTCTTGGTGGCAAAAGAAGGCTTCACTCAATGCTCACGAGAGATCCGCTCGCTGACGATCAGAACGATAGTTGATGATTGATGAAGAACTCAATCTTTCTTGTACGTAATGCTGGATTTTCCAAAAGTCCCTTTGTTCATAGCTATTCACGGCTATTTATAGGCTTTAAGCATGTAACTATCATGCTAGAATCGTGGAACGGGTTAGTGGGCATAACCGATGCCCACCATTTAACCCACGCGGGTTATCGTGGCTTTTGGGTTTGCTACGAGGGCGAAGCTTCATAGATGACGAAGCTTTGCTCTTCATTGATCGGGTGAACCTTGATTGAATGACGAAGCCGAAGCTTCTTCGAACTTCGCTTGTCCGGCAAATTTCGATTGCATAACGAGGTCCGCTACTTGGATGAACTTCAGCTATATGACTAGCTTTGCCGTTTGGGCTTAACTTCACGAATGCATGTATGCATTTTGGTTGATAGCGAAGCCACGCTGAGGCTAACCTCGTGATGAAATGGTTGGATGGTAAGCCACGCCGTAGGCGACCTTGTATGAAGTGGTTGGATGGTGAGCTTCACGCTGGCTTAACCTCGCTGAATGTCGAGGCTCACTACCGTAGGCTAACATCGGTTGAATGTCGAGGTTCATCGCCGTGAGGCTAACCTCGCTCAAGGAAGAGCTTCACGCTGGCTTAACCTCGCCCGCATGAAGAGCTTCACGCTGGCTTAACCTCGCCCGCATGAAGAGCTTCACGCTGGCTTAACCTCGCTTGAATGAAGAGCTTCACGCTGGCTTAACCTCGCTTGAATGAAGAGCTTCGCCTGCGGCAATCTGCTCAAGGAGAGCTTCGCTACTTGGGCTAACCTCGCTCGAATGGAGAGATTCGCCAAACTTTGATGTTGTGGACGAGCCTCGCCAAGCCACCGCTAGGGCTAACCCTAGACCATCGCTAGGCTAATCTCATGATATGACCGCTGAGCTTCATTTTCATGCGAGCCTCGTGTTAAAATTGAACTCCGCTTCCACTTGCTAACCTCAGATTGAGGTCGAGCCTCGCCTCTTGAACGAAGTCTCGCTTTGAAGTTTAGATGGTCCAGCCCCATCATCGCGAGCCTCGCCTTGAAGCTTTAACAACTAGGGTGCGCACACCGCTAGAGGATTTTTGATCGCTATTAAGACCCCTTCAAAGTTTTCGACTTGAATCAGTTTGTGTGGGTCTGGAATACTTTGAAATTTTTTTTCTAACAAATTGCCAACTTCACACGCCAACCTCGCTGAGTTCGATATGAGGGCAAGGCTACGAACCTCGCGACTCACCGACCTCTTACGCTTGCTTCCGATTTCTTTAAATCCGCGATCCACGGCAAATTGGGGATTTGACACCTTTCGAGTGACTTTTCACATCCAAAGATCTCGCCCCAGATCTCGTGATTGAAGATCACGGAGAGATCTAGGCCGATATTTCGCAGCCGCTGGGTTCTTCGAGACTTATATATGACAGCCAGAGGCCCCAAAGAGCCCCCATCGCCATCTTCTTCAAGCCGCTATCTAAATCACCGAGATCTCCCTTTGACGCCAAGCAATGGCCCCCAAAACCGCCGGGTAAAGGCAAAGGTCACTGACTTCTAGCTCTCCCAACCGCCGTCCGCCACGTAAAGACGAAGACATCGCCGCCAAGACATGACTTTTATAATCTGCCAGAGTTGATTTCATGAAATGATTTTCACTCTAAAGACGAGATCGATCTCAAAGATCATAACTTTCTAACTCAAGCCAAATGTTTTAACGAGGCTTGCCTCCTTTGGCTTGATAAGCCTCATCGAGGTTCTGATCTTCCGCATCCCCCAGGGTCTCTGT
This sequence comes from Asparagus setaceus, assembly GCA_012295165.1. Lineage (NCBI taxonomy): Eukaryota > Viridiplantae > Streptophyta > Magnoliopsida > Asparagales > Asparagaceae > Asparagus > Asparagus setaceus. The sequence continues at coordinate 9,462,272 of CM022703.1, forward strand.
TGAGACTCACTGCTTGGCGAGGTTTGATTCTTTAGACGCAGGCTCGCTTTGGCGCAGTCTTGTCTTTTGAATGATGAGTTTTGTTTAGCGAGGCTCGCTCTTCTTAAAGGATGAGTCTCGCTGCTTGTTGGACGAGGTTCATTTATCAGAGACTAAACCGCCTCTTCTCGACGAGGTTCGCCGCTGATGACGGTTCGCCTATTTGGTGAGGCTCGTTGATTGGAGACGGTTCGCCCATTTGACGAGGCTCGTTGATTGAGGACGGTTCGTTTATTTGACGAGGCTCGCCATCCAAGTACTTTTACTCCCTTGAAGTAATGATTTAATCCCCTTGGACTAACTTCTCGCTTTTTCTTTTGTGTAGTTGAACATCCTCTACCGCCATCCTCAACGGGTGCTTTCGAGCAAACGGTACTCGTGAGGCGTAACCTCGACTTTCTATCTTCACCGGGCGATATCCCTCAGATTTGCGGACCGAATGAGGAAGAATTGAAACGCCGAACCTCGACACCCACACTTAGGCGTTGGATTACAGATGCCCCTCCGAATCTGGTCAACCGACCAGATTATAAAGCCTGTCTTCTTATTTGGCGATGATGCTCAAGATCCAGATCTATTGGACTTGGGTTCGCATAAGTGGCTCCGAGTGGTAAACTCACGCTACATGTTCTTGCCCGCATGGAACGCGGACTATTCACTTACTTCACTAAGAGCAGCCTTCGCTTCTAGAAAGATGAATTGGGATCTAACTCCTACTCAAGATGGAGTCATGTGTGGTCGCTTCCCGCCGATGGTGGTGCAAGACCGCCATGGTCATCATATAACCGGCTCTACAACCCGGCTTTTCCAGAGGGAGCTTCCTCACAGTGAATCACCGCCGCGCCAACACTTTTGGTCGTGCTTTCCATATGAGGGGCAATTCCGCCAAAGATTTCCTGGACTCGCTGGTCTCGATGGGGTTCTTCTCAATGGTGGCCTCACATCAATACATTCTAAAAGAAAACCGTGACGAATTGGAGAAGTTTGGCCTTAGGGCTCCGATCAGGGCAACTCAATTGGGCCTGAGGAATAACTCTCAGCAATTCCTCGGGATTTTGGAGTTGTATAACCCCGATACCCACACTTTCTTCACCCCGGATGGCGAATTGGGGATTGCTTTGCACGAGATGGCCGAGGTTTCTGGACTACCTCATGGAAGGTATCCGTTAGGAGTACATCCCGGGGTATAAAGAACTGATGGATTTGGAAAAAGATCACCCCCAAGTAGTGGAGACCTATTGGGAAGTGATGTGCCACTATCATATTTGCACATGTAAGCACGGCCGCGCTGATAAGAAGGGGGAGAAGTTCATTAGTCATAATATTTGGGCCCACTACCTCTTTGAAGGGCTGGATGATAAGAAAGATATTGTGGTGCCCCTGAGTCCTCTTGAGGCGGGTACATTGTCGCGGCTTGTGCTTGACAACCTTCCGCTTTCTTATGTGACTTCCTCAGACGAGCATGGCTTCCCGGCAGGGACGACGTTTGACACTTATATTTATCAGAGCGGGGAGCCGATTTCTTCAAAGGCGGTGCTAGCAGGCTACCTCATGTTATGGCTCAAACACATCGTCGTCCCCACCGCCAGCCTTTGATTCGTTGGCCGAGGTGATTTTCCCCGCCGCTTGCTTAGCTCACGGGCCAAGATGCACTTCTTCCCCGCCATGATTGCTCGTGATTCATTGGGGATTGCGGCTTTGTTACGCTTTCCGCCATGGTATCGGAGAACCCAAGGGTGGAATTACCATACGCTCTATCTTATGGCGTGGTTTGTCATGCATCGCTTACTCTCATGGGTACACCCTCGCTTCATATAGAGGGACAAATTACTCCTTTCATCCGAGGCTAGAGAACGCCGATTGAGCCGACATTACATGGCTTCTGGCGGCAGGCTCCCGACTACAAGAATTATTCTTTAACCTGCCTCCCACATTTTCCCTCGAGTCGCTTATGGACAAGCTTTGGTGGATGAACCCAATGCTCGTGGTTATACCACTTTGTCACTTGGCGCTTTTATGGCTCATGAGCATACGTCGGTATTTATCCGCCGCCGTCCCTTATGCGTATTGGAGCCTTATCTACCCCGCCGCTTTGGCCACTGGGTATGATCAACTGTATGTCGGTAATCCCAATTCTCAATTACAATCCGACGGCTGCGGCTTAGTTGTGGGAGCCAGGGCTTGGTAATCGACCGCCGCCGGTGATGTGCTCGCTTTTTCTTCCGCAACGAGACCCTCAATCCCGGACGACGTTCGCTTATTGCAAGTGGCATTGCATGGCAAACGCAGAGATCCCAGGTTTTAACATCAATTCATCGGGGTTGCGTTCGATTCGGCGTCGTTATAGAGAAGGCCAGACTTCAACGAGGAGCCGCATTCCTGGGCTGAAAGAATATTTAAGTGCTGAGAAGGATGTTGGTGCGGAGACACCGCATCCACCTAGCCCTCATGAGACACAGGCGGAAATAGATGAGGCCCTGAATGAGTACGGCAGCAACATTCCTTCTTCTGCTGGTGTTGAAGAAACTTTCGGGGCTGAACCTGTATCAGAGGCACCTAGAGATTTTGTTCCTTTTGATGAACCATCCGAACATCTTCCGCAAGATCCTCTTGAAAGCTCTACCTCACCCAGCCGATCTGTTGGAGCTGTGCCCCAAGAAACCACCCCCACTTCAGAGCCTGGAGGAAGCGAAGCCTTGGCATCAACAACTCAAGGATCTAAAAGACCAGGGCCTCCTCGGACCAAGCGTGTAGTCAAGCGGGTACGGAGAGAAGCCTTGATTGAATCTCCGCCAGCTTGAGCCCCATTATCAAGGCCCTCCTGATGCTGCCAAAAGTATGCCGGATGATGCTGAAGAGTCTCCTGTGGTTGCCGCCGCTTCGAGCCGTAACCCAGACCTAAGATGATGATACGGCAATCCCTCGCCAGGTTGTGCCTCGAGACCTCATTTGCTTTGACCGCCGCCACTACCTCCTCCACAATTGAAGTTTCGCCAATCCCAATTTCTGCTTGTCCGTCGGGCTCAAATCCTTCTCTTTGGTACCCGTCTTCTTTTGACTTGTCGAAGACTACGGGGTATCTATGATTCGCAATAATTTTTGCCATCCTAAAGAATCTCTGCTCAAGTGTTGGGCGTGGTGGGGACTTTCTTTGGAATCAAGGTTGTTTTGGAACCCTCCCGGATGTGATGCGAGCCCGACTAGCTTACAAACTACGCTTTACCGAACCTATTTGAGTGCAGGCGAGACCCTTTCAACAAATGGCGCCGACAAGCAGGACCAGCCTCTTCGCTCCATGATTGAGGACCGTATATGCATCTTAGGAGAATAAGAGATGATACCCAATTTGAGCTCCAACGCCAAATGCTCGAAGAAGCAGACTATTGGGAAGCTCTTTGAGACACTACCAGATGATGAAAAGAAAAGGGTTGCCGGCGCCGAGCATAACCATCAACTCTGGTTGACTCCTACAAGGCCGCACTCGCCGATATTCGTGCAAAATTGGCGGAGGCGAGAGTGGGCTAGCCGCCATCGAGAAACATCAAACTCGATAGCTCAATGTACGCGATGAGGCCGCAGCAGTAAGCCGAATCGATGACTGAAGGCCGAGCGCTACCGTGGAGCCAAATGCCTCAGATTTTCCGACGATGATCTTTATAAGCGGTGACGGAGGAGGTCAAAGTCGCCAAAAGGAAGCCGTGGACAAGATTGCTTCGAGATCCGCCAAACGCTGGGAACTTGTAACTCATGTACTGATTTTGTTATAAAATTTCGACTTTGGTGTCCATTTAATGTTTTCTTGTGTCATTTATATCTGCAATTTGGAATTTTTAGCAAACCCCCAGCTATCAACGGACTTGGTATGTCTTTACCAACTGCCGTTTGAGTTGGACTAGCCATACTTTTCCCCTCAGTATGGTGAGTTTTCGAGGAGTTTCTTTTAGACTTAATGCTAAAATCTCCCCTCTATCCTTAGCCGTTCAAGGCGTTGGATTAAAAGATAAGGGCAACTCGTCTGATAAACCACCCTCAGGAATAAAATAGTGTGGGAGTGATCAAATCATTCAATGACATAAAAGTGTAACGATCATAATCAGAAAGCAATCAAGTTGTTCAGTGACATGAAAGTATAACAACACTGATTGTAAACAAAGTCATTTAGAGGAATGACCATGTGGGAGTAGTTAAGTCGTTCAGTGACATTGGAGTATAACGACTATGGTTGAAATAGAGGCACATCGCTTGGTAGGCCGCTATTGGTGAGGAGCTGATAGGGGTGTATCACTTGGTTAACCACTATCTAACATAAAGTCACTTTCGGACAAGAGGCGATATGGAAATGATCAGTGTCGTTCGTTGACGGAGATAACGACTGTGATTGAAAACAATCACATTGTTCAGTGACGTGAAAGTATGACTACTGTGATTGACATGAAGACACATCATTCGATAAATCAAAATTAGGTGACAGCCGTTGTTCATGGGTAATTAAAACATTGGCTCATTGTTGAGTAAACCCATACGGGATGACGAACATCATTCGGTAGGAATAACAAACGTCGGAAAATTAGAATATTGGCGCATCACTTGGTAGGCCAATGGTGGACATCGTAAAGATAAAATATTGACTTGGTAAGTCAACACTTAGAAACGATAAGATAATTGATTAGGGGTAATATTTCTTCAGAAACTTACCGTTGATAGGCATCATGATTTTGTCGCCTTCTTGATTGGTTAGGCGGTACGCTCCATTCGAGTAAACCGACTCCACTACGAATGGTCCTTCCCATTTTGGTTCGAATTTCCCTTTCTTCTTGGAATTCAAAATCATTCGCCGGACAATGAAAGCACGAGGTCGCCTTCCTTGAAAATACGACATCGGACTTTCTTGTCAAATGCTTTAGAAATCCGGGTCTGGTACAACTCGATATGCTGTTGAGCCTGTAGTCGCTTTTCATCCAGCATTTCAAGTTCCTCAAGGCGTCGGCGATGATTTTCCTCGGTTGTCATTCCGGTGGATAGCGCCATTCGAAGCGATGGGATTTGAATCTCTAACGGTAAAATGGCCTCACAACCATAAACCAGAGAATATGGGGTGGTACCTGTCGGTGTGCGAACCGTTGTACGGTAAGCCCACAGGCTTTGCCCCAGCTTGTCGTTCCAATCCTTCTTGTTTGAAGAGACCATCTTGGTAAGGATCTTGATGATCGTCTTATTAAAAGCTTCAGCTTGTCCGTTCGCCGCAGGATAGTAAGCTGTTGATGCTAAATTCCGGATTCGGAATTTATCGCAGAATCGCGTGAAAGCATGACTGACAAATTGTGGACCATTGTCGTGGACAATCTGTCTTGGCACACCATATCGGTATATGACGTGATGTTTGACAAATTTGATCACATCACTAGTCTTGACCATTCTCAATGGAACGGCTTCGGCCCACTTTGAGAAATAATCAGTTATCGCCAATATGAAGCGATGTCCTTTTAAAGATGGTGGAGAAATTGGACCGACGATGTCCATTCCCCACGTTTCAAATGGCCAGGACGTGGCGGTAGGATGCAAGTGTTCCGGAGGTTGGTGAAGGTAATTAGCATGTATTTGGCATGCATGGCATCGTTTAGCGTAAGCCACGGCATCCCTTACCATTGTCGGCCAATAATAACCGAGTCTCGCGTAGATCCCATAACTTAGGTCCGGGCTGGTGTGTTCCACAAACACCGTCATGAGCTTCTTTCAGGACTTGCTCTGCTTCCTTAGTTGACAGACATCGAAGTAGTAACCCATCATATGACCTTTTATATAAAGTCTGTAATTGAGAATCATAATAAAATTTTGATGCTCGTCGACGAATTGACTCTCTTTCTTTTATGTCTTCGGGCAATATCCCATGCAAGACATAGTCGATGATCGGGAACCGCCAGTCTCGTGCTTCAAGTGACTTAGGTTCGTCTTCGACTGCTTGGATCTGTAATGCATATTTTGGTCGAAATAGTTGCCGACTAGACACATTAACCTGCTGAGTAGCATTCTCAGGCAGGGCTAGCGTAGCTGCAAGAGACGCCAGCGCATCTGCATAAGTGTTCTGCAAACGGGGTACATGATCAATGTAAAAGCTTTCAAAGGAGTCAGCTAAAGTTATGGCTGCTGCATGATGAGGGATAAGGTCCTCGTGCGACCGTACTCTCCTCTTAGTTGTTTTACGATTAGTCGTGAATCCCCAAATACCTCAAGGTGTTTCCGCCTAAATGTTTGGCTATGTCGAGACCAATCAATAGCGCATTATACTCGCTCGTTATTGGTGCATGGTTCGATAACGACCACGGCATGGTATCACGTGGTTTTGTGGAGATATCAATACTACCCCACTCGGCTACAACGGGGCCGTCGGGGTCGCTCTCGCTCCGATCAAAGAACAACTGCCATACCTGTTCCTTAGAGACCAGATTAGCTTCATAAGGTTCATCAGGCATGTCTTGATACAATTCGACTTTCCCTTTCAAAGGATGGTTAGCCAATAGATCACACACAGCTTGACCCTTCATCGCCTTCTGAGGTTTGAAGTGAATGTCGTACTGAGATAATAACAATGCCCATCTAGCCATTCGACCATTCAACGTGCCAGGCTGGGTCATGAATACCCGTATAGGGTCAATTTTGGAGATGACGTGTATGGTCTGTCCCACTAGATAGTGCCGCATCTTTTGGATGGCGAAGACCAAAGCCAAACATTCCTTCTGAATGGGAGGATATCGATATTCGGCCCCCGACAGTGTCCTACTGAGGTAATAGACTGCCTGTTCGTGGCCATTGTCATCGTCCTGTGCTAAAAGACCTGCCAACGCATACTCTGTAGCGCGGATGTAAATCAGAAAGGGCTTTCCTGACTTAGGTGCAACTAACACAGGGGGATTAGAAAGATATGTTTTGATCTCTTCGAATGCCTTCCGGCAATCTTCATCCCAAACGAACGATACACCTTTCTTCATGAGCTTCGAGAATGGTTGACATTTCCCCGATAAATTGGAAATGAATCTGCGAATGTAAGCCAAACGCCCTTGGAGACCACGAAGCTCTCTAAGGCTTCTAGGAGGTGGAAGTTCCTGGATAGCTTTGATCTTGTCCGGGTCGAGACGTATACCATCTGCTGTGACCACGAACCCTAGAAATTTGCCACTAGACATCCCCAGAAAAGACTTAGTTGGGTTCATCTTGGTGATGTGCCGCATTATCTCAAATGTTGTCTTCAAGTCATGCAAATGATCACTTTGCGGCGACTCTTAACTACTAAATCATCCACGTAGCATTCGTCTTAGTAAATGTTTTGGGAAAATAGTGGTCATGGCCTGTTGGTATGTAGCCCTGTGTTTTCAAGCCAAAGGGCATGGCGTATAACGATATATCCACGGCGGTGTTGGAAGGCGATGTTTTTCGTCATCGGTACATTTTGATTTGATTGTACCACGAAAATCCATCCATAAAGACATTCTTTCAAACCATGTGTTGTCGATGATAATGTCCGTGGTGGTAGAAATCGTCTTTCGGACATGCCGCATTTAAGTCTCGGTAATCAACACGGTCGGATCTGTCCGTTTTCTTTACCACGGGTACTATATTTGCTATCCGGTCGGGATCTTTGCTTCGGATGAACCACCTTTGATCGGCTTCTCGATTTCTTTCGATGGCTTTCATGACCTGAGGGGAAAATCGTCGTTGTTGTTGTTTAACAGGTTTAGCTCCTGGCTTAATGTTAAGGTGATGCATGGCCACTTGAGGGTCTAAACCAGGCATATCTTCATAACTCCATGCGAAGACATCGATATATTCCCGTACCAAAGCGATAAGGCTCTCCTTTTCTTGGTAGTCAAACTATAAACTTATGAATATGGGTTTTGGATTAGCTTTGTCCCCATATTTACTTGGGCTATTTTGTCATCGGTGGGTGGCTCTCGTTGTTCAAAACGATGTTCCCATTGCATTCCAAGCTGTTGACTCATTGGATCCTCCAGTAGCGGTAAGAGATCATCTTCTTGGATCTCTATTGGATCAGCTGAGGTCATATTGGCCATCAAGGACTTAAATTCATGCCCTATCTTGGCGTCGAGAATCCCGAAGTTGCTTGAAGATGAGTGATCGACTCACCCTCGGTCATAACATGCCATGAGTGCGGTGACTCATATCCCAACCCTTCACGAGTTTTATGATAATAATCATCGGTGGCCAGGGACATAAGCGGTCGGATCGGTGTTTTAATACCTTTTCGTAGTTTAGCCCTTCTTTGTGAAGGAAATCATATCCCATTTTCTTCATCACATGTTCTTGTCGTAGAAATATGAAAATTGGGGTTCTTTTTCTTTTGCTTGGGGTTGTTCCACCTCGACTTGCAATGGTTTGTTGACTGCCCAAAGATAATGTCTTCGATCATTATTAGGGCGGTATCACAAAACCGCTTGTGAAGAATTAAAGTGCCTTTGAGTTGTCATAAATGGCGGTGGATGGGCATGTGCAATGGGAGTTCGACATACAGTGGAAGAATTTCGACATCAAGTCGGTATGACTTTTAACACGGTCGTAAGCTAAATCATAATTTTCATTAAAAGCGACTATGTCGTCATCGGGATCATTGGATCGATTACAAAGGGTTTTACATCATTGAACACAACTCCTTGTTGGGACTCTATGTCGACTTCATTTCATTGTCATAGTCCTCGATCGTGGTTCATCGGTTTGGCCTTCCTCAAGGTAGTGGACAGAATCCGTAAAATAATTCTCCACACCTTTGAATGGTTGCCTTTCCGCGACCAATGTTTTAACCATCCCTTCTTCATCTACATACTTCATGCATTGATGCAACGTAGATGGGACGATCAAATTTTCATGGATCCAGGGTCGACCCAAGAGCAAATTATAAGATGTATCCGCGTCGATGACATAGCAGGTAACATCTGTCTTCAAGTCTCCTATTTGGCATTTGAGTTTGATCTTGCCCAAGGGACGAGAATTGGTAGCATTGAAACCGTATATGGTAGTCCCGGTTGTCGCTAACCGATGTAGCGGTATCCCAAGATGTTGTATAATTCTCAATGGGATGATACTCAATGCAGATCCCGGGTCAACTTGAGCTCGGTTGATTCGGACAGATCCGATATAGCCAGTGAAATACAACGGCCTGTCATGCTTTGGATTCTTCACTTGCATGTCCTCCGATGAAAAAGTAATGCAAGGTATCGGCCTTTGAAGACACGATGACATTGGGCACAAACTACATTGTCCTTTACGGGAAATGGCGAGGCAGCTTCATTATCATGGCGCTTCTCATGAGCTTCTACGGTAGATTGAGAGAGCAAGAGCTCAAATAAAGTAATTCGCCGGGATGTTGGAGAGTTGGGCTAACACGTCCGGCTGGAAAGGAGCCTTGAAGTTTCGGGCATGTCCTTCACGAGTGCTTTGTTGTAGCGGATCCCCTTGTCTTGGACCCACCAGCTGGCTCCTTCTTTCGTCGGGTGTTACCTCGGGGTACTCCCTTAGGAACTCTTTTCCTCGGGGTATTATGGCCGGTGGGATGTGCGGCCGGCGATTTATTGCTTGGTAGAGTCATTGACTTGCTCCTTTTCGTAGCGGCGAGGTGGCGTTACAAGTCTTCCCTTTTGACTTTGAAGAAGTCCATTGTTCATCTGATAACAAGTCAGGGTGAACCCACATAATTTCGCCTTTCGGCGTGGTGTAAGGGACCATACCTTGTGCTTCTTGCCGCTGGAGATCAAAGTTCACAACTCTAGCTTCGCTGAGGGATTGGCTTTACACCATCACGCGCGGAATTCAGCGAAATGCATGGCCCGGAGGCGACCATGTTTGCGACACCTTCTTCGATCCTCTCGCAAAGTCATAACACCCGCTTCTAACAAGAGTTGGATCTTGTCTTTCAAGATGTAGCATGACCCCGTCGGATGGTGTACCATTCGATGGTACATGCAGTATTTTGGATCATCCGTCCTTGAAGCTTCCTCCGGCTTCTTGATTTCCGGAAGCGTGATCTTGTTCATCTTGAGCAAAGTCTTGAAAATCGGGACAACCTGATCATCCTTGAAGTCATACTTCTTCATAGGACGGTTGTCGGAGGCATTCGGTTTCTGCTTAAAGGGTTTTGAAGCAGGTTGAGTCTCCACAGCTAGAGTCTCCTTCCCCTTCGACTGTTTTTGAGGCGTAAAATTGCTCTGATTACCCCCTTTTTTAGAACGGTAGTCCTGAGGTTCTTCTGCCTCTATCCTCTTAAGCATATTTTCAACTTGTTCGCCTTGCCTCACCAATTCTCTCCAAGAGTGTGCTTCAACTGCACCCATCTTCGAAAGTATGTTGATCGAAAGATTGGCTCGCACATCGCGATGAATGTAAACCGAGACTTGGTCCCGGGAATGCAAGGACTGATTCCGGAATCGCTTGACAAAAGTGCTGACAGACTCCGTCTTCTTTTGCTTTTCGGCCAACAAAGTGGCCATAGACACCTCAGTGTCATCATCGAAAAATCGGGCCATAAAAAGCCTTTGCAAATCTTTCCAAGAGCTGATAGAACCAGGCTCTAACCTTCGAAACCACTCGAAGGCGACTCCCTTAAGAGTGCTAATGAATAATCGGGTCATAATAGGATCATTACCCGTTATATGCCCGGTTTGCGCTTGGAAGTAGTAGATGTGTTGTGACGGAGAACTTTTTCCGTCGAACTGCACTAAGTTAAGTGGCTTGAATTTCGGAGGATATGGGACATCATCCCATTCTATAGGATATGGCCTCGCCACCCCCAGCTCCTTAGATTGCCCTTGGAGTTTCAGAGCATCCAGCTGCTTTTGGAAATCCCGCAACACATGATCTTGCTCTTTTGTACGCGGATTCAATTCCGCTTCCGATGATATTGAGTGGACATCATGATCCCCGTCGTAGCCTTCTTGCTTCGATTTGGATCCTCCTTCGTCCATCTTCTTCTTGCCCACAAGTTTCTCCATCATCATTTCTAAGCGCCTGATAGATTCTTGTTGCGCAAGAATAGTAGCTTGCTGCTCTTCTATTTTTCGTGTTATCTCTTCCTCTCGTTCGGCCATGAGGACACTGGCCTGGTCACTGAAATCAGTGTTCGAAGGTTGAGACGTAGCAATGCCAGAGTTCTCATGTTCTTCAGAAGTACCCCCAGTCAATTGTCTATAATCGAATGGAATTGTTGCTCCGGAACGAAGACGGGTACCTCGATAGGCGCCTTGACTATTGATTAATGCGCCTCGTAACCCCGGGGAATATTCAGGGTCAGACGATTCCGGACTGCCTGTTGGGGTCTTGCTCCCGCTTCTCCCAACCATGTTAATAGTCACTCCATGACCATCACGGGCCGCTCGCTTTTTATGGTGGAACCGCCTTCGTCTAGTTGGCCAGGTGGACAATCGCTCAAACAGAAGGCGATCGTCGATGAACATTGTCGCGCGCTCGCGAGAGATGAGCTTCTCCGGCGGCAATGAGGCGCATTTGATTGGCATCACGCTTGCGTGTGAGATAATCACGGAGATCAGAAGTGGGTGTACCCCCAATTGATTCTGAAAAACGAGCCTCATATGAAAGAGGCTTCCTGAGTCGAGTTTGGCGAACCTGGCGAGGTTGCCATTCCCTTTGATTCTGGCGGCGAGGTTCGCTGCCCTGCCGAGGTTCGTCCTGTTTAGAGGAGACCTCATGTTGGCGAAGTTCATTGTTTGGACGAGGTTCATCCCTTTTAAAGGGGACCTCATGTTGCTGGCGAGGTTCGCCATTCAAACGAGGCTCGTCCTTCAAGGGGACCTCACGTTGTAGGCGAGGTTCGCCGCTTGGACGAGGCTCGTTCCTTTTTGAGGGGACCTCACGTTGTAGGCGAGGTTCGCCACTTGGACTAGGCTTCGCGGCGAGGCGGCGTTCGTCTTGTAGGCGAGGTTCGCTGGGGCAGCGAGTTAGCGATTTGGGCGACCTTCGTCTTGTTTTGAATGAACCCCCTGATGATGACGAGGTTCGTTGATTTTCTTCGGACGATAGTGGAATCCGTCCAACGAGACCAAAGCTCGAGCTCGTTGACGAGCTTGGTTCTGTGACGTTGTCTAGTACGTCTCGAGAGTGGACCATTGGAAGGTCCGGTCTTCTCACGAGCGAGGCTCGCGAAGCCAAAACTTGGCTAAAACATCCGAAGTCGCCGGTTTACTAACCCATTTCTTAGCCCGCTAGTTGACTTTTGGAGCCTTGTCCTTGAGAGCGGTGATTATCGAGTTCGCTCGAGAGGATTCAGCGAAGCCACGGGGCTGAAGTCTCATCACGAGACTTCGGCGACACTGCGTGTCTTCAGCGGGCTAGATGCCCGAGGAAAGAAATTCCTCGTACTTACTCTGATCAAATTCGATGACCAAGGTTTGAACCTCGGTTCCAACTGCAACCTTGTCTGATTGCGCCACCACCAGTTCGTCGGAATGAACGGTTGCTCCCACTGTGGTCGCCATCTTCTGTAGAGTCGAAAAAGTTTTGTTTGATTGACTTTAAAAAAAAGAAATTACAATCACACTCTCTCGATTACAGAGGAAGAGGAGATTGATTTGACTCCTCTTTTTGTATGGGTTCTTGGTGGCGAAAGAAGGCTTCACTCAATGCTCACGTAGAGATCCGCTTTCCGTTGTGATCGAGCAGCGGTTGATGATTGATGAAGAACTTCGATCTTTCTTGTCTGCGAATCTTTGGATTTTCCAAAAGTCCCTTGTTCATAGCTATTCACGGCTATTTATAGGGCTTTAAGCATGTAACTATCATGCTAGAATCGTGGAAACGTGGGTTAGTGGGCATAACTGATGCCCACCATTTAACCCACGTGGTTATCGTGGCTTTTGGGTTTGCTACGAGGGCGAGCTTCGTTAGATGACGAGCTTTGCTCTTCATTGACTGGCTGAACCTTGATTGAATGACGAGCTTCGAGCTTCTTCGAACTTCGTTGTCTGGGCAAATTTCGATTGCATAACGAGGTCCGCTACTTGGATGAACTTCAGCTATATGACTAGCTTTGCTGTTTGGGCGAACTTCAGTCAAATGCATGTATGCATTTTGGTTGGATAGCGAAGCTATTTGCTGTAGGCGAACCTCGTATGAAATGGTTGGATGGTAAGCTTCGCTGCTGTAGGCGGACCTTGTATGAAGTGGTTGGATGGCGAGCTTCGCTGCGTGGCGAACCTCAGTTGAATGTCGAGGCTCACTACTGTAGGCGAACCTCGGTTGAATGTCGAGGTTCACTGCTGTAGGCGAACCTCGTCTGAAGGAAGAGCTTCGCTGCTTGGCGAACCTCGTCTGCAGGAAGGGCTTCGCTGCTTGGCGAACCTCGTCTGCATGAAGAGCTTCGCTATTTGGGCGAACCTCGGTTGAGTGAAGAGCTTCGCTGCTTGGCGAACCTCGTTTGAATGAAGAGCTTCGCTGCTTGGCGAACCTCGTCTGAAGGGAGAGCTTCGCTACTTGGGCGAACCTCGTCTGAATGGAGAGATTCGCCAAACTTTGATGTTGTGGGCGAGCCTCGTCAAGCCACTGTTGTGGGCGAACCTCGGCAGACCACTGTTGTAGGCGAATCTCATGATATGACTGTTGAGCTTCGTTTTTCATGCGAGCCTCGTGTTAAAATTGAACTCCGCTCCACTTGCGAACCTCGTATTGAGGTCGAGCCTCGCCTCTTGAACGAGTCTCGTTTTGAAGTTTGCATGGTCCAGCCTCGCCCCATCAGTGAGCCTCGTCTTGAAGCTTTAACAACTAGGGTGCGCGCGACCCTCGCCTAGAGGATTTTTTGACTGTTTACACGGATCATCGGTTGTCAACCCACCGTTACGAATCTCGTTCGGATATCGATAAGCAGTTTTTAACGCCTACAAGCTCCACCCTCATTGCTTGGGGGGAATGTTAGATTGAAGTGGCTAAGAGATACTTTCTCACACCCATTGCCAGAAGATGCATCTCAAGTCATGATCCAGCAACATACACAGGCATATATTTTGCACATGATGGGGACGCTTCTATTCCCCGATTCTAGTAAAGATAAAGTGCATTTGAGGTAATATAATTTGTAATTTGAATATTTATATAATTGAATTGTTTACTTGGATAGAACTAAATACATTTTTTAATATGATAGGTGGTTACCATTTCTCGAGAACTTCGACACTTGCGGGACATTATCATGGGGTAGAGCTGTTTAAGCATACCTGTATAGGGAAACATCCAAAGTGGCTTTTAGACAAAAAAAAGAGCTCAAGGGGTGTCTGACTTTATTACAAGTTTGGGCATGGGAGAGACTAGTTTTGAAACCAAGATTATACAAGAGATGAGTTTTAGATGGACAGATTCCACTGGGTTGCAGGTAAACACTTTCGAATCTAACTAATGCAAACTTGATTTAGAATTTTATTTATGGTATTAGATGCTAAACTTTGATCATTCACACAGATGGAACGTCCAAAAACACCATGATGAGACCCCGGCAAGACAGCTAGACTTTTACAGAAATGAGTTTGATCACATGAAAATTTATCAGGTATCAAATTTTAATTTAAGAAAATTTAATCTACCGATCTATTTCAAAGAGTTACTAATATGTAGAATATTTTCTAGTTCGAGTGGCAGCCATACCGTGAGCACCTACCTCATCTACCACTAATTTGCACGAAGGGGCAAGCTATATGGAGAGCAAGAGTTTCTCTCATATGCTTTGAGATTGTGGAGATGCATGTGCCGGATCACGTGCTTAGACAGTTTGGTTTGGCACAGCACCTTCCACAAGAAGTTGAAAGAATAGAGAGAAAAGCCAACAAAGGTGGGCATCAGATAAACTGGAAAATTGCGCATCATCAGTACATCATTAGATGGACTGATCGGATCGGCATTTCAGTAACGTGGAGCAGATTAATCCTCCTCTACAAGAATCAGATTATATCAGATGGTATTGGGGGATTACTAGAAGATGGATAATAAATCAGACCATGGCTCCAGTTGATGAACACGAACAACGTGCCCTACAACGGAGATATGCGCCAAGGGGTGTAGATGAGAGAGAACTTGTAAGTAATTTACAATTAAATCCATTTATTTGATATTACTACAGTTTGCTATATATATACCTTTGTTACGTAATTGTAGATAGTTTTCCATCCCTTGCTAGTTTTTTTTATCCATGCAACATTCTTAAAGTCAGGTTATATTAATTCAATGTTTATAGATTAAGCTCAAGGGGTTTGTAGATACTTCGCAACTTAATCAATGTGAAGGAACCTTTCAAGATACAAAATACAATTACTCATGGATAAATATGGATTGTAATTATATTATAAAGAAAATAAAGTCATAGAAAAGTGATATTTATGCAAGAAATATTTGCTTGAGTGGCACAATAATTTAGATGTCTTTATTTGGTATTACTAAAGTTTGCTTATATATATACCTTTTTTACGTAATTGCATATAGATGCTATGGATGATATTAAGAGCATTACAAATGAGAGCCTAGCACTTTCTATCGCAGGAGCAGATTCAAGTGTACATGCATCTCTGTATTAGCGGATAGTGCGGAGGGTTCGTAGAGCTTTTCATTGAACTCATGAGGATCTTCATGATGGTCACGAGGAGATGGTGCAGGAGGATGATCTCTTATATGCACGCCGACCAAATAGACAAAGACGAGATGGATCATGTACGCACGACAATGAAGCTGGTCCATCACAGCCACACACGCAACCGGAGAGCGAGCTCGTACAAGCTCAAGTCGATGGAGGACGACGACGATCTGACGGGTACGAAGAGGGAGACAACGGGGAAGGGGCGGACTTTTAGGTTGTATATGATAGTTTAATGGATTTTCTACATGGACTCTATTTGTAAATAAATATACTTGATATATTTGGATTTATGGCAATATTTTGGCGTATGGATATAAAATGTATTGTCGTGGACTGTTATCTATTGTGTTGTGATATTTTGGATCGATTATATGTGTTTTAAGTTATGTTTATTTCTTAAAATTTATAAGTTATATAAGGATTATACTGTTTAGATATGTATATGAGGTGAATTTAGATATGTATATGAGGTGAATTTAAATTTTTTGTGCACATAAAATATTGTATATATGCAGGTTATAAGTCCGAATAGAAGCGTGCATGTTTCGTGCACGTTTAGGGCTCTCTGTAAAACACACGGAACTACTAGTCCCGTGTGTTTTTTGAGACTGTTCAGAAAACCCACGGGACTAGTAGTCCCGTGTGTTTTCTGC
The DNA here is from genome assembly GCA_012295165.1 of Asparagus setaceus. Classification (NCBI taxonomy): domain Eukaryota; kingdom Viridiplantae; phylum Streptophyta; class Magnoliopsida; order Asparagales; family Asparagaceae; genus Asparagus; species Asparagus setaceus. The sequence goes on from CM022703.1 coordinate 9,478,595, forward strand.
TACTGCATAGAAAACTCACAGGACTACTAGTCCCGTGAGATTTCTGTATGTTAGTGGTGATTAGCGGTAGCTAAACACATGGGACTAGTAGTCCCGTGTGTTTTCAAGACCACATTTTGCAAAATCGACCTCTTTTTGGCCAGCCTTGGTGAGTTGGCCAAAAAGAGGTCGATTTTGCTAATTATTTAGCAAAAATATCGTTTTTGCTAATTATTTTTTAAAAATAAGTTTTTAAAAAAAAAGTTCTCCTTTCACAAAATCCCCATGGGAATTTATAATTAACAGATTTAAAGCACAAAATGTCAAAGACAACCTCTCTGAAAGAAGGGGATGAAAAATGAAGATATCAACCAAAAAAATTTGGTAATCAGAAGGAAAAACATCCAATTTTTTGTCATGTGAGGAACACACATGACATGTTAAACTTAACAATGGCCGACATGATAGCAAAGCGAGACAAGGATGCATGGTTTTTGTGGAATTTGCAATGTTCAGAAGTGTTTTGAGTAACACACCCTAAGTTCAAGGGGTTTCGTAAAATTTACCCAAATATCAATTAAGGTTTGAGAGGAATATCCACTTTAGCATATGCTTGCATGTTGACTAGGCTCTCAGGTGCAACTAAACAGAGCAATGAAACTAATAATAATAATAATAATAATAATAATAACAATAATGCACAGAGATAATAGAGACGCTCCAAGGCATCCGTGTGCAAGAGATATTGTTACAAAAGTGTGGACCCTCTCCAATCCAAATCACGACCTAAATTTTCCTTTTAACAATAAGGTAAAAGTTTGATCTCATCCTCGTGAGCTATTTCAGCAACCCATAGAGATGATACCAATTCTCCTTGCAATAAATAATAAAATGTGAAGTAACCATACACACATAATAAAATGTGACGGATAACTCAAATTATGTACTGTTTTCCGCTGATACAGGTTGTGCACTTAAGGCAAATAATTGCAAATTGTGAGTGTATTGCAAAGTTTACAACAATATAAATTAACCATGAAATGTATAGACAGATCAGAAGCACATAATATATATCCTTAAAATATGAACCATTTTCATACATGTAAGAAACAACAGGGCAGTTGGGTTTCCTTTTACCCAGGATGTTCAAAAAGACTGCAATCTTTAAGGTTAAAATAAAGATACAGTTCCTCATATCAAAAAAGTGCGAGTAGCTACATGCATATATAGGATAATTTAGCTTCCTCTGGTTTTGCTTCCTATGTTTTTGGTTTGAAGTGCATCTAAACAAAGGACCAGTTTATGAACATGAAGCAAATGCAGTGGGCTTCCTCTTCATCAGTCATCACTTTCCAAGCGACTGCCCTCTCATAAGAGACTGGCCTTCCCATACTTGAAACACAGATACCGCCTTGAAAACATGCAAAACCCTGCTAAAAAAATAAAAGTGTATAGAATTTAAAAGAAAAGGCAGTATAAAAATAAACGCGCAGAAGGTATGAATTTGTTGAGAGGTCACTGCCAAACCAAGTAATCAAGATTCACCATGACACAAATTTCATGCATAAACCAAGTATAAACTTTGAGAAAGTATCCAGTGGGCCCGGTGCAACAGACACATGATGTGCCAAGTGACGAAAACCCTTGGATCAATGCAAAACCGGAGGGTTTTGTCGATGAGTATACTGACCCAAGAGTTATCTAGTTGGCCAACAGCGTCAACAATGAACCAAGCCCATCGAAGTTTTCCATGTAATTTTACTATTCATGAATGAAAACTTTGTGTACTTTTCAAAGATAGGGTATCAGATAGAGAGACCTGCTGCATGATATTTGGGAACTCGCCACAGAGAGTTTTCCATCCTTGACCATCAAATATCTTCTCCAAAGTAACATCTTGCAGCGCAATCAGTGTTGTCTCGAGCATGTCAAGTCCCGCTTGGTTTGCAAAGGTGAAAACCGGCACTGCCTGCACAAGATATAGAAAAGATATGTCAGTTCATAAATCAATATCTATTAGAATATAACGACCTCTGCTAGCACACATATCTCTCCAATAGGCACAACCGAACAAGTGTACAGAGATGAACATTTATGCCAAAGATATTTCACTGGATTACACCCTTCACCTAATTTCCAAGTGGTCACTTAAAGTTGTCATCTAAGCTTCTGATGATTAGTAGTCATTGTATGCTCATGCAATTAAAAGAGCAACCTCCAAATATATTTAATATATATAAAGAAATTTATTTAAATTGGAAATATGATAATCTGTTATGCAGAATTACTGCAAACAGGGAGGCTTGGCACTACTATCCAATGATGTAATATTGGCTAGTTTACTTTCTACTTAAAGTCGACCTGATGTTTAAGAGCAGATATCATATCTTTCCTTCTATATTGTTTAGAAGTACACTGTTTACTAGATGCATCCTTTACATCCTCTTCTCACAAATAATGTCTTTAAAGCCCCAGAAAACTTGAACATTCTTTGGAGTTGGATTTTTTTTTTAACCATATCAGTTTCACTTTGAATCAATAGAAGGCCAATCTTAGTCCATAGTGGCATATCCTAGAAATGACCAGTGGACAGCAGTAGAATCTTAGGGGCGGTAACAGGCTAACGGTGTTTCATTTTGCTTGTTAACACTCAGGCAATGAAAAGGACAAAGAAGTTCCTCAATGAATAGCATCGTTGCAGTAATAGCAAATTCCATATGGTCTGTCTGCATGTGCAGGAACACATAACTATGAATAAAAAGAGAAGAGAGCTGATCGATCTCGCTAAATTAAATAAATAATCCTACTAAAAAGAGATTACATAAAGACCTTAAGAATATCCTGCTGTGATCAGCAAAAAAATGAGAACTTGTCATTTCTCCAAAAGAAGGTATGCGTAAAGATAATCAGAACATCCAGCTTGGAAATAAAATTGTGGAAAGGCATGAGAGCACAGTACAAACCTTCAAAGAACAACAAACAATAGCATCTGCATGTTGCCAAAGTATTTTGAGAAGCGAATCGCTTCCTTCAGAGATAGGTTTAAGAAGATCAACCCCAGAATTACATCTGACCAAGAAAGCAAAAGTTATGATTCCTAGTTGAATAAAACATTCTTCTTCGCTATGATAGAAGTCTCTACAAAAACCTTCCTGCACATCAGTATTGAACATATAATCTCATTAACAAGACCTAGATCTATATCCATTTCCTTCCCAAGTAGATCACAGGCAAAAAGTGAATTCAGCAATACTAATACTCATTAGACTCAGATAAAAGCGATTCAATATTGTTCTTGGCTGAGAATTATTTTTGCGGAAGTGAACAGTCACCTGCATCCAACAAAGCTCTGCAGATAGGATAGATACTCTAATAAAGCATCAGGAACTTTGTGCAACCTCAAAGGAAGAATCGTTTACATATACTATTATTCAAGAAAATAAAAAAAAATGAAACAATTATCATATAAAGCTTTCACCAGAAATGGAAAAACACTTCTGTAAGTCATGCTGACTTTCTGGAAAAACACTTCTGTAAGTCATGCTGACACTATCTTTTTTCAGCACCCTTTTTTGAGTAAACTGGTAGAATTGCACTTGGAATACTAGTCATAAAGGCTGTAACAAGATTAATTGTTACTCCACTTTACTATAAATAGTTTACTAGATTAGCTCCCAGTAAGCATAATGGAAGCATAATAGTCAGTTAATCACAATTGCAAACCTAATGAAGATACATTGACATGCTCCCATGGAAAACCAGGAAATACATTCAAGTATGTACCCACATGGAAAAGAGACGAAAGAATCTTTAGCATCGTAAATTAGAATCTCTAATGCTCTTCAAGTTTATCACTCATTGGAAATATCTCCTAAAACCAAGGTAAACTAATATGATGTTTGCCTCACAGAAAGAGCCTAGCCAAACTATTTTCAGCCTTGTTTTGTGCGATGGTAGATTAGACTTCTTCCTTGCTTCATCATCTTACTGTCACATGGGGTCAATAATCAAGCACAATTACAATTTACACCGTAGCACCAAATTATAAGAGGCCTAGGTTTAAAACCTATTCTCTGCAACTTTGTCTTTTGGAACAAAGGATGTAACCCGAAACCAGAAAAACAGGTGAAAGATTTTAGAAATGTGTTAGTGTTACATATAAAAGGAATATGACGTTAGATTATCCAAAGACATCGTTATGGATTCATAATATGTATATTCACATGTGATGGATATGTGCAAGCCCATGAAAGGTTACTTAGAAACTAAAACATGTCAACATTGTTATGAATTCATAATCTGTACACCTGAGAAATTAAAACTACAATAATAATTTTAACTGCATTTTCTGCAAAAAGGTATTGAACCATGTGATCTAGATTTGTTCAGAGAAATTTTATTTATATAAAAAGTTCCTTGGTTTTAACTATAATTTCCTTGCCCCAATATCACGATTGCACAGCTTGAAGGACATGATCCCCGTTACACGTAAGTTAGACTGAAGACATGTTAATGAAGGTGAGAGTTATAATCGCTCTATCCAACATTCTCAATTGAGCATCTCCTTTTGCAAGTAAATCATAAGTTAAGATATCCAGAAGAATAAAGTGTATTTCTACTATCACTAAATTCCATGATATTGCAACAAAATGATTCACACCTGTAGCTATGGCAGATCCATCGAGCAAGTGTGGCTGCCTCAGGACTTCCAGGTGGTGAGCGGAGGATACTATTGCAACCAGGACGAGAAGGTGAGAGAGCCAAAGCAACTCTCTGGACAGATGATATTATGTTGTGAATGTATTGCCTTGCCATGGTTGCCACATTTTCTTGGAGGTGATTCTCAAAAGGAAATTGGAATGCTATTGTCATCACAGATTTTGTGCTGCCACAACTTCCTGTTGAATTACCAGCAACTCTGCTTTTTGTTGGTCCAACTTCAAGAGCAGAGGCAAGGTCTAGAGTGCGGTTCGGACTCGAGTTTTCCTACATTAAAAGGTCCCTTTATAAATAAATAATAAAAGAGTCCTGAAAACACCATCAAATTGCATTACAAAGACTAACATATCACAGTTATGTAAAAATGCACTTACAGTCACAGAGTCAAGAGGAATAATACGGAAACCGGAAGGCAATAAAGGGGCATCATCAGCGAAAGATGCATCAATTGGAGCAAAGACGAGCTCTGAACAGGTCCCAATAGCCTTCTCATCTACACCACTGCAGAGCTGCCAAAACAAGAAATAACATGAGCATGACACCTGCCTGTATATATATCTAAATACTTAACTTCAAAAAATGCCTAGTATCAGGTTAAATTCATCTTTATTCATGCTGTTGCAATGCAAAGTTCAGTTTTTTAATCACTGGACATATCTGCGTCTAAATTATATTGATGAATGCATTAAAAAAAAGTGGTTGAGCATAAAAGATGAATGTGGTGTATGGTTTTCCAAGACCAGGAATTTTTAAATGGCAGCTCTTGATTTAATTTCAACAGTAAGAGATCCTAGAGTTTTCATTTTACATGAAGTCAGTAAAGAGAGATGAATGATTAAAGATGATCTCTCTTAACTTCCATATATAAACATAACTTTGAAGAAAGACGATCTGTTGCCACTATCATCTATATCTATATCAAATTAAACCAAGAACACACAATGTGTATTGATTTACTTACTTGCATGAGAAACATGTCTCTAGGCATAAGAGTATCCTGAATGTGCCCAATATTTTCCAATTTAAGGACCTCCAAGAACTATCAACGACATGATAAAAAGAAAAAAAAAATGAGCAGAAAGCATAGAAAAACAAAGATTGTACGAAAATAAAATGTACCACCAAAATGCTTACTTCTTCATGCTCAAGTGTATGTGCCAAAGGAAGAATAACCTGGCCCCCAAAGCCTGCAATATGAGACCCAGGTAAAGTGCAAGGAGTAGTTTTAACAGCTGCAGCAGAGTATGCATCTATACTGCTGTCAGCCCATTCTGATCGATGTTCTCTCAGGAAACGTAATAGCATTGCTGGAGGGACATTCTGCAAGAGCGAAAGTGAGCATCAAGATAATGTGGTAGTGTTACATATAAAACCGATAACCAGAAAAACACGTAAAAAATTTTAGAAACAAGATAAATGATAAGATGTAACAGCACAAATAAAAACTCTCTACAACTAGACAATATGAGGGCAATTACTGCAAACAAATTTCAGATGAAAATGTTTGTTATAAATTATAATTCTGTTAAAGGCCCCTTCTACATCAACAAAACACTGGAGTTGTGGTGAGGATTGAGATTTACAATTTTATAATCTAACACGCCCCGCAGGTTGAGCGCATTTTTCCTGGGTCGATACATGGAGTCACACAACGGTAACTTTTTTAATACGCTTTAAATACATGACAGTAGGGACTTGAATGTAAATTAATCGGATGCCATGTTAAAGGTCTATTCCACTATACCAAAACTCTGAAGTCTTGGTGAGGGTTAAGGCTTATAATTTTAATAATCTAACAACTACACTATTTCCACAATGGTCACACCATTAGTATAACCTCTTAACATTTTAGAAAGGAACAACATATAATATAGAACGCAAAAAAGAACATGATTTAGACATCTGTTCAATGGGATACAGCTGTCCCACTGTATAAAAACTTGAACATGTCCCGGTGAGCAGATTAACTACCAGGCCAGACATGCACTCATCCATATCTCCACAACCAAATTCAAAAATGGAGTAACTACCAAAATATAATACAATTAAGAACAAATAATTCCAAACCATTACTTACTTCACACAACTAATACTAGTCCTGAATGCAAAGATACGACTTCATCATCTTTCTGATGACCAAGGCGTATAGCATTTCTACTATCTATGTAGAAGCCTAAGCGACCAGGCAAGTAAATCTTTTAACCCATTGTCAAGACACAAATAAGCTTGCCTATATATCTGTAACCGGTGCCAACTAAAATAAAGTCAGTCAACATTTGAAAGACTTGGAAAAGTAAATGCATAAATATCCTCTTTAATTGTTTTACCTGTGCAAATTGTACTAGAGATCAACAATTTAAAGTCTTGAGATAATAAATAAATAAATGGCTGCTTTAGTTGTGTACTAGTCCAAGTTGTACTATAGATGACAACACACATCACAGTATCAACAAAACCACCAGCATCTTGAAACTTAATTACAAAGTGGTCTTTCCTTTGAATTGCGCACTCAGTACAACAGGTAAGATGTAGAGCCAAGTTTCTTTACAGTTCAGAAGCTAGGTCTCACTGCTAATAATTGGTAGAATATAGAAGGTGAGATAGTCATTACTTTCTTCAGTTCGTGGGTTCTTACTAATGACAAAATAAGGGGACAAATATAATATGCCAACCTGCAAAAGCATGGATGCCTTGGCACAAAGCACTGAGTTGGTGACAGATGAATAGCCATCTAAGAAGCCAAGATTCAAGCTCATCATTTTGCTAGGCGAAGAGTTAACAAGGATAGTAACATCATCCACACCATCACTATTGATTATGGACCATCCATCATCAGCAAAGCCATTTAGAGCGTCATTAAAACCCCTGAAAGCTTAGACCACTTAGGACCCAGACAAAGTTAGAGAAATAAGTACAACAAAGAAAATGAGACAGCTGAAATTCCCCACCTGCTCAACCTCTGGCTAAGTGCTCTCAGAGCTGCAGGCCGCCTCCCCCATCCAGTGGTACTGGAATGGGATATTTCATGAGCAATTTGCCTTAGATGTCGTAATGCCTGTATTAAGACAAAATAACATGTGTTAGAAAAAGGAAGCTTTGGCATTTCAAGATGTTGTGAGTCCAATTTTTTTTCTCCCTTCATCACTACCGAACATAACATTTTGAGCAGCAACAATCGCTGTTGTGCAGGCTTCTTATAAAGTAACAAAATTATACACAGGAAAAAACAACTAATAATACTAGCCAATCTCATAAAGCTCGAAACTTTGAAGAAAAGATATCTGCTCACCGCCATTGTTGCCTTCTGAGCAAGCACAGTAGATGACTCATATAGTGGCCGCAAAACTTCTGGTACACTCCATGGCTGGTTCAGAGCAATAAGAGTTTAGTACTTGTTAAAAATAACATGATTTACATGTGTTTACATTAAAGTGAAGAAGCAATCTTTGTACCTCCAAATCCATGTGATCAACAATGTGAATCATAGATCCCCCTCCATCACAGGGTCTTATCAGATATCCACTAGGGAGCATTTCGGCCCTGACAAAAGGCTGCACGGGTGGCATGCTCGGACCACCTTGTGTGCTGTTGAGTGATCTTTCACACACCTAAAAGCATAAATTGGGGAGCACAACACTTAGAACGACCAAGCAAATCTTAACATATAATAGGCAACATAAGAAGCATAATGTTTGCTCATACTGCATAATCCACATAACATACCACAAGACTACCATCTTCCAAAACTGATGTATACCGAAGCAACCAGAAGTCACGAGCCGGTGCCAGTGTTGTAGGAGCATAGAGCTATAAGCAAACACCAACGCTAACGTCAGACTTTGGATCAAGATCAAGTTATCTCAGGCATACATAAAGAGATATAGTTACCTGCATGTAGAGCAGCTCGATGGTTCCATTGTTTCCAGTGGGTAGCACATTTATGACATCCACAGCTCGACAATCACGAAACCATGATGGCCGATCTTTCAGGATCTCAGCAACCTGCAAAACAATTAAAATTTAAACCTAGCAACTAGCTTGACCATCAATTACCATACGACAGTTGAGAATTTGATTAAAATCACATAAATGAGTAAATCCATAAGCTTACCCTTGTAGGTTCTAAACCTACTAGGCCGCAAGCTCGTGCTGCCACACCAGCGCAACCATGTGAGATAGCAACGATTCCAATGGAATCCGGACCAGGCTGTTTACATTGTTCAAAGAATCAAAAAAACAGGTTACTTCCAACAAATTTCAGATTCCGAAGCAAATAAACAGAACATCAGAAACTCTCATCATTGATCCACACGGAGAAAACAGATAGGGTTAAACCTTCATCCCAGGCATTTGGACCCACTCCACAGCAGTTCCAGTTGCCTTTGAAAGAAACTCTGCTAAAGTTTCCTCTGCAATGGACAAAAGTCTGCGACAAACACAATCAACCACCATCAGCCAATTACAGATATTAACAAAACAAGCTGTCAACCGAAGACAACAGATTAAAAATAATCAAAATGCATTCCCCTTACCCAGCAGGACTAGCATCTCTTGGCGGATGCTGAGGTGTCAAATTGCGCTGACCACTCGTCACCACCGACTCACAGCTCGTGTCTGTGGTCGCCAACGCAGCCGCCTAAACATATAAGCAAGACAACAAGGGAGCCACAACGCATAAGTCACGGCACCAGAAGAATACGAATAAGCAGAGGAATTAGAGCTTACGGCCTGCGTCTGTTGACGGAAGTAGCCATTCTCGTACACTAGCTGCGACACCTGCTTCTGCAACCGATCATTCTCCTCCATCAACAGCTTATTCATGGCATTCAACTTCCTATTCACAGCCTGGAGCCGGCAAGACTCCTTCCTTTGCTTTTCCCTACATCTGAGATCATAAAGCACAAACATAAACAGATGCTCTTCCCCAGAAAAAAAAAAAAGGAGTAAACTTAATTAAAAACACACCTTCTGTTCTGAAACCAGACTTTAATCTGCTTAGGCTCAATGTTAGAGAGAATGGGGCATTCTCTGATCAGCTGCTGCCTTCGGAGGGAGCTCGGTTTCGGGCATTCGTGATACAGCCTCTCGAGGGCTTCCACTTGCTCCGGAGTATACCTCACATACTTTCCAGGGTCCAATACTCCCTTCCCATCTTTACAAGAATCCACATCCATCATCTCTCTATGGCGTTTCAAAAGAACTGGACTTGCTTCTTCCTCCTTCTTATCATTAGCCACAACAAACGGCACCACAAAATTGAACCCCCTGATTTCTCTCCTTCACGTTCTTAATTTATTAAGGGCATCAATTGAAACGAAGACAGAGGTTTCAGTGCCCCCATTCCTCAAATAATAATCAGACAACAGCAAGCACAAAAAAGACCAGAACTTCGAGATCGGAGCGAGGAGGGCAAAAGGACAAACAAACTCTCAAAAAACTCCCCAACAGTTGAAAACCCTAATCAACTCCACAAATAATGCAACAGTAGAGAGAGAGAGAGAGGGAGCGCGAAAACCTCAAATAATTGAGAGAAAGAACTTTACCAGAGATGCCTTTGTCGCTTTCCTTTTCTCTTCTTTTAACTTTTCTTTTCTCATTCCATCGAAGAATCAACTCCCTTTTCTTTAATCTCCCCAACCTTTTTCTTTTAATATACCTCAAATTCAGACTATTTCTCGAGATTCGAAGCCCTCGACGCTTCTTTTTCTACGGAACGAGTCGCTATCCGTATCAGACCTAGATCCGGTTTCGCTCAAAGCGATTTCTTGGCACTGGAGCTCGACTAAAGGCTTTGAAGAGGAGGGGAAACCCTAGCCCTAAGAATAAACAAAATTTCTTTATAGAAAGACCACGGTCGTCGTGAACAGTAGAGAGAAAGTACGACGACAAAAAGAGAGAGAGAGAGAGAGAGAGAGAGAGATCAAGATTCGGCCATGGCGGATCTCTGCGGCTCGATTCCAGTTTCTCTCTCATCGACCTTGTCCCTGTTCATTTCGTCGTAGCTCACAGGCTGTGTACTGAGAGAGAGAGAGCTGTCGTAGAAAGTACGGTGGCTGTTGGGTTTTTATAGAGGGGGTTTTATATGACGAAAATGCCCCTGGAAGTACATGCTAATTACACGTGCTAGGCGACAAGGGTTTGGATCCGAAATCGAATAAAGGCGTGGCTAGGAGCGGATAGTACCCGACGGCTATGGGCTTAAAGGGTTTCTTAAGCAGGCAGCGTAGGACAGGCTGGATTGTGGGACGGGGTCAGTTTGACTGCCGGAACTGCCCCTTCTCATCCCCAAATTATTCAACATTAGTACTCCTCATAATCATTGAATTAGCCCCCCAAATCCAAATTATTATACTTCGAAATTAGTCTCCCAAATAATATCTTGAAATTAGCCCTCCTAGTTAGCAGCTGGTTGAAACATTTGGGGGAAATAATTTCAAAACACTTAAAAAAGATTTTGGGGACTAAGTTTTAAATTATGAAGATTTTGGGAGCAATTTCAAAACACTTAAAGAGCTTATGACTGATTTGAAAATACCAAGATTTGGGGGGGGGGACTGCTATTAGGCTAAAAAAATTAAGAAACAAGTTCAAGCAGCTACTAGGCTAAAAAATTTGCCATACTATGATCCCTTCTTATTCGTTTTTCTCTACTGCTAAAACTGTTGCTAAAGTGTAGGAACAGCATTACATTATGGACCCTAAACATGCGCACTTTGATAAAAAGAAGTTAGCAATAGACTTGTTTGCAAACAGTCATATGTAGGCGTAATGGTTGGAACGTAAATACTCTAGAAGATGAGTGGCAATTAAGAGAGTAGGGAGGAGGATAGGCGTGTAGGGAGCTGGTGGTTTAAAATAGGCGCAGTGGCCTGGCGGGCGGCGTGGGTGGGAGGAAGAGGACACCATCATGGCATTTTTTTTCATGCGCTCCTCTCTCTCTCTCCATCTCTCCAAGGATTATAAATAAAAATACACTAGTCACAAATTCACTAATATAAGTGGATTAAAGCTCCTATAAACTTAAGTGGATATGAGTGTTTTGTTCACTAATATTTTTATTCATTGATTTTATATTGAGATTTGTGCTAGCATATGATACAAATAAGGCACAAATCTCAAAGATAGCATTGATGTGTAGCACAAATCTCAAAGAATAATGAAGGGATAAAAAAATTGATGAATAAAGACTCCTATCCACTTAAGTTTATAGGAGCTTTACTCAATATAAGTGTACACATTATAATAGTACATTTTTTTTTACTGAAAGAAACATGGTGAGATATCATGTTCATATTTCATTAATAATCCAAAAATCCTATCTTAACCTTGAAGTCTGTAGTCTAATTGCCTCCTCCAAGAGTCCCAATCCTAAGAGTAGAGAGAGGGCTATAGCCGTCACCTATTACGAAGGGTGGGAAAAAAGGAGAGGAGAATTAAGACTATGCCGTTCAAGAGAAGGATAGGAAGAGAGTATACAAAATTGGAGCTTACACAAAGCTCCTTTATACATCAAAATCAAGAGTCTATAAGTATCACTATAGAGTAATAATTACACATTACAATTTCAGAGTTGTATCATCGAAATTGTCCCCCACCCTAGCCATGTCAAGGGAAGAGGAGTCCTCTGACAGCAGCAGCTGTGCTAATCCTCTGTCCACCATCACCTTCTGCACCATGGCAGCTCTCTTGGTTGCAAGATTGCTTGTCCAAAAAATTATGAAGTGTGAGATGTTAGATGCTATCACACGGGGTGAGATCGCAGCCTGTTGGAAGATTAAATTGTTTCTTGCCCTCCATAAACACCAACAAATAGACGGGAATAGAAGCAGACCACAGCAATCTATCCTCTTTGTCCCCTAGGAATGAACCATTAGAATCCAAAATCACGCTGAAATCATGAGTGAGAGGAGATATGAGCAGGAATGGAATGAAGTACCCGGACTGTTTGATGTAAGAGCAGTTGTGAAATAAGTGATCGTCACTTTCCGGTTCTTCATTGCAAAGAGAGCAGGAAATGTCCCATGTCCAGCCTTTTTTCCTAAGATTCACCTTGGTATTGAGCTTCCTCTTAACAAGGACCCAAAGGAAAACTTTCACTTTGAAGGGTGTAGGAGATTTCCAAATAAAGTTGTAGCCTATGAAGAGTTGTCCTGTGCCATTGATGAAGGTGTATATGGAATTGACTGTAAAGATGCCTAAAGGATGGAATGGCCACCAAGCCACATCATTGACATAAGTGGGCTGAATGAGGAGGTTAGAGAGATAATCTCTGAGAGCCTGAACCTCTGAAATATCAGTGTTGGAGATAGATCTTCTGATTAAGGACCGCCATCTCCACTCATTGTTGTGGAGGATCTCTTGAGATCTCACACTAACATTGGCTGATAGGGAGAGGTAATATGCCCTAGGGAACATGGAAGCTAGAGTGTTGGGTCCTGTCCATTTATCCTCCCAGAATCTAACACAGGATCCTATCCCTAAATTCCATTAGACTAGACTCCTTAAGGCCTGGCTACAATAGGATACATCCTTTCAAAATCTAGAAGCTGATTGTCTAGGTGGTGTGCAACTAGGGTTGGGGAGGTGGGATGAGTACAAAGAGGTGAGGACTTTACCCAGGAAGGAATCATTATGCAGCACCTTCCACATCCATTTGGAGATAATGGCTAGATTGAAATCATGAAGGTTAAGAATGCCCAACCCCTCCCTCTCTTTTTAGGCTTGCATTTCAGGCTCCATTTGACTAGAGCCTTACAAGGAGAGCATGAATCTATCCCACCCCAAAGGAAATTTCTTCTAATCCTATCTATAGCTTGGATTAACCATGAGGGGAGTTTAAAGAAAGAAAAATAGTATTGGGGTAGTCTGAGTTGTTAATTAGAGTTAGTCTCCCTCCAATGGAAAGTTATTTACTTTTTCACATGGATAATCTCTTAGATATTTTGTCCAATGGGGACTGCCAGTCTTGCTTGTTGAGGGTTTCTTTCTTCAATGGAATTCCTAGGTAAGTGAAAGGGGGAGAGATAAGAGCACAGTTTAGGGTGTTGGCTAGGATGACTCCTTTGGTTGGTGACTTGCCAAAGTAGGATAGATTTGTTTTGGCATAGTTTATGCCAAGACCAGAAATGCCTTCAAACATATAAAGAATAGATTTAAGAATAGTGAAGTCAGTAATGGATGCTCTGCACATAATGATAGTGTCATCAGCATATTGGAGAAAATGAATGTTGTTGAGTTCACCTTTAAGGTGAAGCTCAGACAAATTCCCTCTGTCAACACTGGAGGTTAGCATATTGTTGAGGACATCAACTGCTAAAATGAACAGCATGGGAGAGAGAGGATCCCCTTGTTTGAGGCCTCTAGAGCATTGAAAGAATTGGGTGGAATTACCATTCACAAGGATGGCTGATTTGGAGGATGAAAGGATGTCTTTGATCCATTGGCACTACTTTGTGCTGAAACCCCTAGTTTGCAGAAGACTAAGGATAAAGGACCAGCTGATGCAGTCAAAGGCCTTCATAAAATCTATTTTTATCATGCATATTTCTTTCCTCTTTGAGGAGCAGGAGTGGAGAAGCTCATGTGCAATTGCACAAGAGTCCAGGGTAGATTTGCCCTTTCGAAAGGCTGACTGGGTTGGGTCCACTAGGGAGGATAAGTGTGGGAAGAGCCTGTTGGCAAGAACTTTGGTAAAAATTTTAAAGAGCCTATTAAGGAGACTAATGGGTCTAAAATCTCTGACTCTACACGCTCCCTTAACTTTGGGTATAAGTGAAATGAGAGAGAAGTTGATATTGTGAAGAGTTGAGGAGTCAGTGTGAAGGTTGTCAAAAACTGAAAAGATATCCTCCTTAATGGTCTCCCAGAACTCTTGGTAAAAGAGGATTGAGAAACCATCAGGACCAGGGCATTTGTCAGGGTGCAGTCCAAACACTGGAGCTCTAATTTCCACTCTAGAGAAGGCCCTATCCAGGCCGTGAAGGCCTTGGGTAGGGTTAGGGTAAAGATGAGACCAATCTACATAGAGGTTAGGCTGATTGTTGGCTGATAAGAGAGTCTTGAAGAAGTTGAGGAAACATATCTGTTTATCTCCTTCAGCTGTGATAATTTGGTCATTGTGGGTGATGCTAGGGATGAAATTCTTCCTCCTTTTGAAAGAAGTAGATTTGTGAAAGAAGGAGGTGCTGTTATCATCTTCCTTTAGGGGGTGTTTGGTTCACCCTTTTATAGATTTGAGTGAATTGGATCCGAGAAACTAGAATAACTAATTCGTGGCATCCTAAAACTTAGTTTGGTTCAAAAACTTTTATAGATTTTGATATCTATAAAGTTGATAAAGTGGTGATTTTTTGTAGATTTCAACATCCTATGGGTTTGGGTGGATTTTGGTTAGAAAGTGACACACTTTTATTATTTTAGAATAAAACCCAAACTCTATAAAATTTTCTATAAAATTGGATTACAAACCAAACAAAACAAAGGAATAGGAATTGGAGGGTTCTATAAAGTGGGATTCTATAATTTCATGTTATGAAACAAACATAGAAAGGTAAAAAAATGGGATTCCCAAAAATTCTATGACATCAAAAAATTGTCCTACAAATTTTTATAGATTAGATAGGAATCCATAAAAAAAATGAGATTCCTAATCCTATTCCTAACCACCAGTGAACCAAACACCCCCTTAGCCAAGCAATTCTGGATCTTTGACGCCAAACAATTATTTTCGGATCCAAAATTTCTTTTCGGATCCAAAATTTACGGTTAGAAATCTTGTTAGAACGTCTCGCATGGTGCATAGTACTCTAATAGAAGGGGTTTAGAGGAGGCAATTTGGATATTTCACTGTCCTATATTTGTTCAGATTTTTCAACACAGTGCAGGGTTAAAATAGTGCCCATACTTAATTTATGGGTAAAGAAAAATTTGACATGTTATTTTGTTTTGAATTTTATCCAAGATCAATGTTTAACAAAGGTATACATCACTCGTCTTATAATTGGTCTCATCCCTTTAGGTTCAAAAGAAATTTCCATGCATAATAGATTGAAACTATTTGATATGTTCCTCTTGATTTTCTGCTTCTTTTTCATATTTTAATTTACATATGATGTTATATTTAGGTAAAAACCAACAAAATAAATTAAAATTGTCTTCTGCTTGAACCAAAAATTAAAATTAACTGTACTGCAAGAAATGTAAATAGACTTATGTATCTTTATTTCTAAACGGTGCTTGGATATCATAGGATAAAAATAATGTAAATTTTATAATACAATTAGCATTACACGAAACACAATCTTGTGTTTGAACGAGGGAGTTTAAATTTTTTAGTGACTAGAGTTAGTTCAAGACCTATAATCACTGTCACTACTTTTTTTATTTTCATTAGTAGTATTACCGTCCAAACCGTTAAATCATTCATCAGAGTATCCTTTTCAAAATTCTCCTCCACTTTTTTAAAACTCCAATTTTGGTTTTCTTTTGGGGGGTTGTTGTGTGTGCGTGTGTGTGGCGGAATTATTGGTTAAATTGGGAGATTTGGACAAGTGATGGGGATTGAAATGGAGAAGGGAATCAAACGGAGGTTAGGCTAGCTAGCTTTTGGGTGTTATGTTTGTGACTGGAAAGGGAATTGACGGCTGAAAAAGAGACTTCATTAGTGAAATTGAGAGATGCTCTCCTTGGCTTTTGGTCTTATCAAACAACAACAAATCCTCTACGCATAATGCAAAGACCTGTTCCAGTATTAAATTTTAGCGTTTTTTAGATATTAGTCCCTTACATATGAGCCATTTTGATATTAGTCCCTCAAACCTAAGTATTTTGATATTAGTCCCTCAAATTGCTTTAAGTTGTTGATATTAGTCCCTCAAGTTAAATCTATAGGGGAATATTCCGTTATCTATGACTGTTGCATTTATGGGACAATTATACCCCTCACCAAATTAAAATTCATCATTAGTAATTAAACTCTAATCAAATTAAAATTCATCATTGTATAATTAAACCCTAATCAAGATTAAACCTAACTCATCTCCAAATTTATTATAGACCCAAATCTTTAAACTCTAATCAAAACATGCAATGAGAGAGAGAGAGAATGTCATTTAGTGGGGGTGAATTACACTGAGGGTATTTTGGTAACTTGCCATCTATAGTTAATATCAACCCAACCATGATTTAGGTTTTTTAACATAAAACCTAACAGAAGGACTATTATCAACAACTTAAGGCAATTTGAGGGACTAATATCAAAATACTCAGATTTAAGGGACTAATATCAAAATAGCTCATATTTAAGGGACTAATATCTAAAAAACCCTAAATTTTAAATTGTTAGCTAACCAAAAAAACAATGTGATATCATCATATCAGCATTAATGCACCGGATCTCATCAAAACTTCACGGTTAAGTGTGCTTAAGTGAGAGTAGGACTAGGAGGGGTGACTTTCCTAGAAAGTCCTCATGCTGCACCCCTCCTTTTAATTTCATCAAATTAAAAAAAACATTAAAAATCTTAAAATCAGATGGTTACTAGGCGTTTAGGCTTAAAAGGGGATTTGGATCATCTCCACTATCAAGAAAATTAGTGTTTTGATAATGGGAAAGCACTACATTAATTATAATTATTGATTTATATAGTAAATGATTGTGATCTATCTCATATGTAAAGCTCACCTTACTTCTTGAAAATGCACTATTTTCCTCAATTTGTATTCAAAGACAAATCATAACAGCCACTAAACCCTTCATTCTCCTTTTGGCTAACTTGCGTATAACCGTATCACAATTGCCTTTTTCCTGCAATTTGTTCAGTTATAAAGGGAAAATTACACTAAACCTCTAAGGACTTTCAGCATTTTGCATTAAACCCCCAAATAACTTTTAAAATCAAACTAAATCCCGAAGAACTTTCATTAGTTTGCAATAAGCTGCCAATAACTTTCACAATCACAATAAAACCCCCCAATAACTTTTGCAAAAAGACTCCAAAGTTAACACCGTAACATTTGACGTGATATGTGCAACTCACACGACTTAAAAATACCAAAATATACCTTAAATTATTGATAAATCCCTTTATGACCTATTTATATTTTGAACCTTAAAAACAAAAATCGCATGTCATTCATTCTCCTCGTTTGCTTGCGTGCAGATTGGGGTCTCGAACTCTTTTTTTTTTTTGTTTGGGTGCTGAAATTGTCATTCAAAATGCCTTTTCATGTTTTTTCTTTTCACTTTATGGGAGTTATCTGCAAAATGCGGAAGCTTACTGAGGATTTTCTACAATTCAAAAAGTAATTAATGGGGCGCTTAATTACTGCAAACGGCCGAAAGTTCTCAGGGGTTTAGTGTAATTTTGAAAGTTATTGGGGGTGTACTGCTAGATGCTGAAAGTTCTTGGGGTTTAGTGTAATTTACCCAAGTATAAACTATGATTTGTTAAGAGTTAAAGAGTAACGCCCATGCTTCTTCTTCATGCAACTTGTGTGTGACACGGGTCACACGACAAACCTTCCCATAGACGAAATCGACTGTCGATGGCTTTAACAGATCAAACCTTCATGAAAGGAAAATGACTACGTCACCATGACATTTTGGTGACCAACAATATATACATTCATGATTTTTGATAGCATATATACATTCATGTTAAACACATAAATATTTATACCGTATACCAAAAAAATAAAATAATATATTAAAATGAAACCCTTTCACTCAATGAAAAGAGAAATTTTATCAAAAATAGTGGACTTCGATGGAAATATAATGATTTCAAGACGTCTAAAAAAGACTTGTTCTCTAAACTAACACAGTCCGATTTGAAGCTATAGATTTAAATTCTGATTAGATAAGAAAACAAATTAAAATAAATTTTTTTTAATTCCTCCTATTTACACGTGAAGTGCAACTCAGCATATCACCAAAGCATCATTACCAATTTTTGTAAGAGCCAAAATAAATAAAATAATAACTTAAACTCAATGAAAAGAGAAATTTTATCAAAAATAGTGGACTTCGATGGAAATATAATGATTTCAAGACGTCTAAAAAAGACTTGTTCTCTAAACTAACACAGTCCGATTTGAAGCTATAGATTTAAATTGATTAGATAAGAAAACAAATTAAAATAAATTTTTTAATTCCTCCTATTTACAAGTGAAGTGCAACTCGG
>CM022703.1:9497575-9548621 GCA_012295165.1 Asparagus setaceus
CAAAATGCAAAATGTTGTATTAGTTTCATAGGCGGAACCCATCATGGCTCATTGGTAGGGTCCAAACGGATTAGATCTGATTTCGGATATGATACTATCATATTTGTATCCATTCTACGTCTGGGATCACGGGATATAAATACACATATCTTCAGGAACGAATTCAGAAGTTTTTTCTATGGGGACACATATACAATAATAAAAACAATTAATAAATATATAATATAAATATTCAAATAGAAAAACTTATCTATACAGTATCTCCATACACGATACTCATTTTCTTGATTACTAAGCGTACTTTTGGATGGATGACAGCTTATTGGGCTGAGAAGCTTGTTGGGCCGAAATGGGTAAGTGGTGAAATGTACATGCCTAAGTAATCTGAGGGCACCTATAATCTACGGAGGCAGGTCTTAAAATCAAGGTAAATTTTTTAAGAGTCTAAAACATATGTGGGGCACGTGCCCTCACAACCGTTCTTGCATATGCCTCAATAAAGAAAATTCATAAACAATCCTCTAAAATCATATATGGATACGGATATGCATGTGGTTAATACATGCGAATACAAAACGGACATGAAAAAACTAGATTTTATATATATATATATATATATATATATATATATATATATATATATATATATATATATATATATATATATATATATATATATATATATAGCAAGACACTATAAACTTAAGTTGATAGGAATAGTCATCCAATTTTCTATCCATTGATGTTGCTTTGGGATCCGTGAAGATATAAAGCCACCTTTGAGATTTGTGCATATCTTGATTTCACGGATCCCAAAGCAAATCAATAGATATAAAAGTTGGTGGACATTCACTATCAACTTAAGTTTATAGAGCCTTCTTATATATATATATATATATATATATATATATATATATATATATATATATATATATATATATATGAGAAAAATGGAAAAACTTGGTACCAAGTTCCTTTTAAGGAACTTGGTAAGTGATGTGGACAAATTTGGTTACAAGTCAGCTTTTAAAAATCTTTCTCTCTCCTCTCTATTTCTCCTTGAGGTGTGGGCCAGGATTTGTCCATTCATCCAGAACTTCTTTAAAACTTGGTACCAAGTTTCTCCATATTCTTCTCTCTCTCTCTCTCCCTCTATATATATATATATATATATATATATATATATATATATATATATATATATATATATATATATATATATATTGGAAAGCTCTATAAACTTAAGTGGATAGGAAATAGTCATTCACCAACTTTTTATTCATTGATGTTGCCTTGGGATCCATGAAAGATATGAAGAGTCTTTTGAGATTTGTGCATCTCTTGATGGCACAAATCTAAAGGCAACATCAATGGATAAAAAAGTTGGTGGACAAATATTTCTATCCACTTAAGTTGATAGAGCTCATATATATATATATATATATATATATATATATATATATATATATAGAGAGAGAGAGAGAGAAAAATGGGTATGTTTAGTGCTTTGATGCTTGGCGGTTGAGGTGTATCAATCACATCCAGAAACTCCGAATGGGGGCCTTAGCATGGGTTGAGGAGTGGATGTGATTGATACACCTCACTACCAAGTTAATCGAAAATGATGCCTGCAAGTACCAAGATACCTATTATTTATATATATATATATATATATATATATATATATATATATATATATATATATATATAGATAAGGCTCCTATGAACTTAAGTTCATAATGAATAGTGGTGCACCAACTTTTTATCCACTCATCTTGCCTTGAGATTTGTGATGCACAAATCTCAAAGTGGCTTTACATCTTTCACGGATCCCAAAGCAAGATGTGTGGTTTGAAAAGTTGGTGCACCACTGTCAAATATGAACAAGTTCATAAACTTCTCGCTCTCATATATATATATATATATATATATATATATATATATATATATATATATATATATATATATATATATATATATATATATATATAAAGCTCCTATAAACTTAAGTGAATAGAAACACTTGTCCACCAACTTTTTATCCATTCGATTTGCTTTGAGATTTGTGCTAGCATATGATGCAAATCAATGCACAATTCTCAAAGATGCACTTCATGTCTTGCACTAATCTCAATGCAAATCTAATGGATAAAAAGTTGGTGGACAAATATTTCTATCCACTTAAGTTTATAGGAGTTTACACTATATATATATATATAGAAATCTCAGATAAACTTAAGTTTATAGGGAATAGTTATACACCAACTTTTCTATCCATTGATGTTGCCTTGGGATCCATGAAGATATGAAGCCCATTTTGAGATTTAGCATCTCTTGATGGCACAAATCTAAAGGCAACATCAATGGATAAAAAGACAGTATATACTGTACTATAAACTTAAGTTTATAAATTGCTCTATATATATATATATATATATATATATATATATATATATATATATATATATATATATATATATATATATATATATATATATATATATATATATAGCAAGGCTCTATGAACTTAAGTTCATAATGAATAGTGGTCACCAACTTTTCTAACCATTCATCTTGCTTTGGGATGGTGAGAAAGATATAAAGCTCACTTTGAGATTTGTGCATCACAAATCTCAAGACAAGATAGTGGATAAAAAGTTGGTGCACCATTCTCGAACAAGTTCATAAAACTTCTATATATATATATATATATATATATATATATATATATATATATATATATATATATATATATATATATATATATATATATATATATATATATATATATATATATATATATATATATATATATGATATAAGAGAGTTCATTAGTATGTTCATTACATCTATAAAAGCGAAGATGAGATCTCTTGACCATCAATTTTACACTCAAATCCATTAATCTAAGGATTAAAGCCGCTGCAACTATATAACCGCATATATTCGAAAATTTTGGATATGGACCGGATATTTCCTTTGCATATCCATATATGTTACTATATCCTATTGGATATTGATGTTAGAATCATATCCGCATCCTAATGGATACGGATACAAATATTTTCTCAAATACGATATTTTGTGCACCCTTACTCATTGCCCTATCAAAGGTTTTAAATTGCAAGAAAAACAATTCTTGTACTATCACAGCATAAAACCCTTCAATTGTATGCAAAAAACTATAATGTCACCCAACGTTTTTTTTAAACCGAACGTTAGAACTTCATAAAATTTCACACAACGCTATTAATCCTTTTGGTATTTTACATATGGGAATTTGAATCATTAATACCCTTGCATCAAACTAACTTATAAGTCAACGCAACATGTTTGGCAACCAACTTATTTTGGCTTATAAGCCAAAATAAAAATAAATACTTCCCTAACCCGGTTTATTTTTATGGCTTATAAACCACATAGTTTGACCAAGTAAATGATAAATTTACCCCTCACCATTTTAAACTCTTATAAAATTGGTTTTAGTAATTAATTAGTAGTCAAATAAATAAATAATTACTTTAAATTAAAGTTGTAATACGTTATAAGATATATTTAATTTAAATTATCAAGAAAACTTGTATTAATAATAGTCTAATGTTTAAATTTAAAATGATGTCCTTTTGATCATTTTGACAATCTTGGTAGATTGTAATCCACCAATTTCCTAAACACTCTCCTATTAAAAGCGGCTTATAATCCAAATTTTTTTGCCAAACACTTTGACTTAATCCACTTGGCTTATAATTTATTTGTGGTATATAAGCCACATGGACTATAAGCCAAGTTCCTAAACATGCTCCAAGTACCTTAGTTATGTAGCAAGTCTTGGCTCTTTCAATTTGTCTTCACCACAAGCAAATGCTCAAGTTCTCTACCAGCTATTATATGTTTTCCTTTGACCATTTCCTCATTATCAGTTTTAGTTATATATGTAACGTTAAAGCAACTAATCTAAAACGGTCCACAAGCAACTATAATCTAAAAACACTCCACAGAGTTAACCCAATATTGGTTAAGCTTTTAACTGAAAAACTAACAGATTGACCATTTTGCAAAACCCTAGCAATTTTCAAATTTTGAGGGACTAATATGCAATTATTGAAGGGTTAAGTGACTAATATCTAAAGATCCTTTCTGAAAAGGTATGAAGCCTGATTGGCAACTCAGCTAAACTAGATTAGTAGAACGAAAGCAGTTAAAGTAATGTCCCTATTTTGGCAAATAATTGAAACGTGAATTTTTTTAATGGAATTGGACCACGGCTTAAACCGGTTTTGTTAGGCCAATTTTGAGCTTAAACTAAATTTTGGAATTTTAAGCATTTGCAGAGTTGGAGCTAACATGAAGTCAAGGCTTTCATTTTTTTATTATTCTGTTTACAAATATGTTTTTAAGTAACCAGAAGCCCCAGAAATAGAAGGCCAAGTTACCAAGAGTCGGCATGGAAACTTGGGATGGCTTACCTATTCTAAAACATAAAGCTAACTTATTAACATCAACTGCTGTAGCCTTACCTATTCTATACATCAAAGTTCAGTACAACTATTACTTCATCATAATTAAGGTACTGCTCTTTTTTAAGCTGAGAACAGTATACTTAAGATAAAAGCAAAGGGGAAAAAAAAGCGACAAGTTACCTATTCTGTGATTATTTAGAGCTCGCTATTCTCGTTACGTTAGCGCTTTCCAAATGGAGTCCTATTAGTAAAACATTGTATCATAAAAGCCAAAGAGAAACGTAAATCAACTAGCTTATGTGCCTGAAACATATATGATCCGTATGCACAAACTAAAGAGTTATCGGTTCGGTTCAACATAAGGAGAGAATATATTCTTAACAACTAAATCAAATAATTTTTCATGGTGGAAAATTAGAATGACCAGTTATTGGAGGTTCAAACAATATGATTCTACCAAGTTAACAAAAGCAAAGTGCAAAGTATCCAACTTGATGCCTATAATATGTTTCAGCCCTGAAAAGGGATATCAGGACCAAGCTCACCCAAAAAGCAGAACAAAATGGCTTCAAGAATGAAGTTTAAAGACAACCAAATATCAATAAAGCAATTGGTAGGGTGAAATAAACATCAAAAGGGAGCTGTTACTTTAAAATACAGTGATAACCATATATATTCTCCAGTTCAAAAATCATAGGGGCTTTTGCATATATACCCCTTACATCTTTAATATTTGCAAAATTACCTCCAAATCTTGGTATTTGCACAATTGCTCCCCAATTCTCCCAAGTTGATTTTTGCTACCTCTTTCACTTACCAATTTTAGTTTTTAAACATGAATTTACTGCAAAACTATTGGAAACTATTGGAAAATTTGACAGTGTCTTGTTTTAAAAGCAACATTCTTAAGTTGGGAGTAGTAGAAAGAACCAATATGCTAGTTTTAAGGGGTAATTTTGCAAATATTAACATTTGGGAGGCAAATTTGCAAATGTTGAAGATTTGAGGGGTATATATATGCTAAAACCTCAAAATAATGTTAGTTCAAAATTGCCATATCTGCTGAAAACTGATATTACAAATGTTACAGAAATCTGGAAACAATCGGCAGGTAGCAAATATGTGCACCTGTTACAACTTACATATTTGCTGAAAACTGATGAATCTATCTCCTAGATATATATTCTACAAGGCGTCTATCAAGCTCAAAATGTTGAATCAGAATATTCTGCAAATGCATAAAGAGAAAACTGGTTAAACCTTTACCAACTCATTTATGAAATAGAAATTCATAACGGGAATAAACTACTCACATGTAATAAGCGAAATGATGCAACTTTAGAAACATGCAGTTCTGTTCTATTAAGCTTGTGCTTAAACAAATTATGAAGTGATTTGATCTTTATACAATATCATCTTAAATATATCACAGATCCCAACGAGAAAGGGAAATAAAATCAGATCAGTTAGTTGCAATGAAATATATAACCAATTGGCAGTGTATAATCATATTTAAAAACAAAAACTGATCTTTTAATTCGTGCATGCCATACAACTATTTGTCCTGCCCTTTAGGTTCGACTGAGATGAGAATAATTAGGCAAATTGAACACCAACATCCCCAGTAGTTATCAAGTAGTTATCTTTTGTTCCCAACTGATTCCTCTACAGCTCTACTAGGCCTATAGATTAAAAACTAAATGCTTAAAACATGCCTGTATCTTCTTCTTCTTTGTCTTCTTTATTTTTATTTTTATTTTTATTTTCTATTTTTTACATGTATAGAAGTTTCTTAAATATTCAAAAGGCAAACTGTATAAATATTTTTTTAAAGTTTAAGGAAATTGTAGCAAATGTGTTACGGGGGAGGAGCAAATTTATAGGCCCATGAACCATCCTAATCATTGATTTGTATATTCTGCACTAATGAAAATAATATGAAAATTTGTCAACTATCTTCTCATCATAACTTCATAACTATGATTTCTCGTTCCGGCAGCTTTTTGATATATCACCCCCTTCATTTTCTGTCACTTGAAAGACTGCAAAGTGACTTCATCCCAATGCTTGACTAACGTTCATAGAAGAAGATTGAGAAATTTGAAGACGGTAGACTTATTATCGTTGCAGGAGGTTGCAAGTTAAAGACATGCAACAACTAACTTATTAGGAATATTTTCTATTATATAAAGGGAGGGGGTAAGACGGAACTACTTTTTATTCAAGAAAAAACATTCAGACAGGAAAAATCTATACTGCATGAACTGATTGTCTGATTCAAGTTATAAGCTTTTCTTAAGATGGAAGTCCAAATTCTCTACATGACTATTGCTGTTAACCTCAACATGTGACACTCCAGAGGATAACAGTGATGCACAACATTATCAGGTAACAAACACAAATGAAAATGTTCAGAGAAAAAGTAAAATATGGCACTGTTGTGGAAAGCGGCGGGAGCTAAGCAGTAAGACAAGGCTCAAGCTGTTAACACCAGTGAGTTTAAGCGGCAAAAGTCACGAGCTTTTGAAAACAAAAGCTTAGAAGGCAATAAAAACTTTTACAAAATAGGAGATAATTTAAGTATATGCATAACAAAGAAAAAGGTAAGTAATTAATACTAATACATTAATGAAGACAATAAACATCCACAAAAAGAAGATATATGCAATATAATGTTCTTAATCTTGGGGCCTAAAGCATCCCAAAAGCCATATAGAGAAGCAGGGGTTAAGCGGGGCTTTTTATTTTTATTATTTATTTATTTATTTATTTTTATGAAGTATGGTAAACTACTGGCTCACATGTTTAAAAAGCTCGCAAAAAGTGCATAAAGTTGGAAGAAAAACCTTAGTAATAGTTGGTGCAGGAGCGTCAACAATGATATCTGGTAATCGTGCCACTTCTGAGGCATTGTCAAATAAAATATAGGTTGGAAGCTGACCTGTGACTGCAAATCCAAATGGGTAAAAGGCTAAGAGACATAGACATAATAGTTTCTAAAATATGACCCAGATGCAGTAAAAAATGCTCAGACTAAGCTTAACTAACATGCACAAAACAAAAATTACAGAATGATTATACGAATTGTACCACTTAAAGATATTCCAAACTTTTCTGCAGCATTAGGGAAGTGCCCAAGGTCGACTATCCCAAAAGATAAATTCTTATTCGCGTATCTGTCAATAATTTCAGCATATTATGTATTAAGCAGCCAATAACATTAGCAAATAATGTAATAACAAATGCAAAGTTGCAAAACAGTGAATACGGAAGATTTTTTTTTTATGAAAGGGTTGGTGCACTATCATAAAACAATAAATCTCCGAAAGTTCTTTCCTGCTTTTTTACATGTGGGACGAGTGTGTATAACTCATAATCTTTGTGTATCTAGAGCAATATTTTTACAGATACTTGGAGAAATACTATGATGAATATTGTGCATAAAGTTCTTTCTCAAAGCTCTAAATGACTCACGTGATGGACAGATCAGGGAAAATGCGACTTGTGCGTATACATGTCGACGAACACAAAGCTCGAAACTCAACCTGTCAACCAGTAAACTTGGTCCTTTCAGAATATCTCAACCTATAAGAAAAACCAGTCTATTTGTGAACAATTTCGGTTGGTTTAAGGATAAGTCACATGAAAAAATGTGAAGCAAAGAAAGTATTATGAGCTATAATTATGCCTCAAGGAGCATATGTATATACTAGAAAGGTCAGTGCACAGTAGGAAGTTAGTTTCTCATAATGGTAAACAAGTATACCTTTAATGATGGATTTATAATTCTACTTGACTTTTAGATGAATTGTATTTATATAATTTGACCACTTGCTTATAATTCTATCATATGGATATTAACCGCCTGGGCTCTTATTCGCATAGTAATCAGATTCATAGTGATTCTGAGAATCATGATAAAATGCGGTTTCACCAATTTTAATGATAAAGGTGAATAGTATATATAACAAACCAGCCAAAACCTCGACGTGCTTCCTTCTGTCAATAAGCTTTCCAGTTGCAATGGAGTCAGATGACTTGAATCACCTAAATATGTCAATAGAAAAAAGACACAGGAAATAAATCAGTTTCTCTGCAGATCAAAGATGTATAGATTTATGAAATCTATACAATTCATATATCCAGGCACGGAGAAAAGGCCATACCAAGACCATCGTATGGTGGTTGTTGAGTTAAAATGAAAATAACTGGAAAAAAAAGGAGTCAGGAGAATATATATAAAATTTACTCTTGACAAACTCAATATTCTAAAGTTGACAAAAATCATAATATTCATCTCAAGCTAAAGGAAGGTCCCATAGTAGAAGTTCTAGAAGCATTTACCTAAACAGAAAATTATAATAACAACCTAAATGAAAGAACAACTTTAGGAGGCAAAACAGAATAACTTTGTAAGTTTAAGATGCTCTATCCTACAAATAAGAGTGAGACCTCTCATAGCTGAGCACCAACAAACTCGGAAAGAACTTGAACTTGTCTATGTAACTAATCAAAATCATATTATTAGCTATGACTTTTCATTCTTGTTATGTGATACATATAAGCAAAAGCACACATGCAAACACATATTTGTCTTCCCATTCCTGCTTTTGCAAGTTTTCCATGTCGAAATACGTGTTCCGTGTCATTGCTTCATGGAACAGCAATTAGTATACAGATTTGAAAGCCAAAACTGTTACATATGTTACATAAAAATAATGGTGCTTACCCTCCATTATTTCCTGCACTAAGTGTTCCTTTATTTTCTAGTTATTTCAGTTTAAAACCCATTTCTTTCCTTGGTGTTACCTTCAATTCCCATTTATTTGATTTGAAAATGCTGGAAACTTCGTCATCATCTCTCAGGTTCAGAAAAGTAATTTTCTTTCTTTCTTTCTTTCTCTCCCCTTTTTTTCCTTTCTTTTATTTACATAAACTGGAAAAGGATTCACCTCTGGGATAAACTCCACATTTAATTTAAGAATAAACAACCTACCAAACACCAAGTAAAACAATTGTTCACGCACAGGCTGTCAAATTACATACAAGGTCAAACAGAAAGGTTAAAGCAAGAATCAACAAATTCAATCATATATAACGACCCTAAAGTACGCATTAAGCAATTCAGAATCCATTTAAATGAATGCAGGAACAATAGATTAGAGGATGTGGAACCTTGAATAGATTAAACATCCAAGCTGAATGTGCAATGAACTTGCTTACAAATTATAGGACTTGTTACCTTCTCCCTAGTGTCTACTTGGCATTCCATGTCACAATCTGCTAATAAGTTCAGAAAGATAAATAAAGTGAAATATATACCTACAAACGCCGCCAAGTAACATAGAGCTAGATGATAGTCAATAATTGAAGCAACTCCAAAAAGGAAGAACTGCAACCACACAATCAAAAAGAGCAACACATCAGGCATTTCAGTTTGATTTACAGAGCTGCGAACAGAAAGCTAACTTCAAAATACAAATTGGAATTTAGAAATAAAACTATATGGCATATCGTGAGTTGCTTTCAAGTTTTCTCTGAAGCAGGCCAAATTAGAGAGAACATAGTAAGAATGATGCATGGAGCGTAGTAATAGATAGTAAGTAACCTTTAAGTGCAAGAACAATGAGTTAGTTGACATCACCTTCGCGTAAAACAGAGTATCACCAATAAAGCCATCCCAAGTTTCCTCCTTCACTATCTGTTCAATATTAACAGATAGAAAGACAGATGTCACTCACTGAAGACTAATTTAAGATATGTAATCACTAAGGAAATTCTCTTTTACCTAACAAGCTAGCAAAAACCAGACACCCAGAAAACATAAGCTTCTTACTCAGAATGATATTTTCTAATGAGATTAATGATTTAAAATAAGAAAATTATGCAATGGATATTTGGTTTAAAATATCCATGCTCAAGTCTCCTCCCTAGACACAATGTTTATGAATATCTGAGTCGGGCAATTGCGGCAACACCCATACACCATGTTTCAGATTGGCTATATGGCTTATATTCTTCCTAAGAGATGAATGCAATTCCCAATAGGACAATTTTGGAGGTACAATCCTACCTATCTTTGCCTTCAACTCATCATATAAGTCTATATATAAGGCAAAGAACGTTGCAGCAAACGAACTACAAAAACTACCTTTAATTACAGAAAAGTTGCACCAATAAGGTTAGAAACAGTCATTTTAATATAAAGCTGAAGTTATTACGAGCAAGTTTCCTTCTAAACATAATGATCAATGCTAACTACATAGGACATTGGCCAACCACTTGTTGTCGGTTACTACTTGGAGAGAATTAGAAATTTTTGGCTCTAGAGATGGACCATTTGATTACCCTCAAGTAGCATAAATCTCCAGTTAAAGCGCAAGCATCTTCTTCATAGTGTATCATCACATAACCTAGTCATGGAACTAGTCTCAAAACTAACTGCAAACTGTCGTGCACTTGTCAATGCACTACAAAATGATGAACCATATGGAGATTCCTTTCAAGAATTTGTATGCAGAGAACCAGCACAGCAAGAGAATACAAATAGGCCCTTCTTCCCTGAACAACTCATTTAATGCCATTGACTTTGATGGTCGTTAGCAATATCATGAATTGCACATAATGCATTTGTTGAAAGTATAAAGCTATCCTTATTGTCAAAAGTATTCATCAACGGCGAGTTTTAGGTTATTGTGAAACAAATAGTTTTGCTTCAAACAACCAACTTTCTAGCTTCTACTACGTTCTTCTCTACTATCCCCATTCATTAATATGTATGATTGACCGTATGTGATATGCATTTTGACATATAAGTTTCTTTCTTCTTTCTTCAATTTTTTTGTGCAGATGTGCATCAAAACTGCAGACAGCTTCAATGCATTCAGACATTGACCTGATTATTGGTTCTAAGCAGCATTAACAAAATACTTCATACCCCCATGGCTCCAATTGTAAAAATTTTGGTTGACATTTTGGGCAACATATGCACATGCATCAAGACTATATCGATCATTTCTGATATACAAATATTCATCTATCTCAGGAACACTCAATAGACATAGTTAATTCATATGCTTACAAGCATATAATTGCATTATGCTTCACCTTCGGCATAGAAGCAACATGTGCCAACAAAGGAACAGCCTTTCACCAACTAATTACATGATTGACCTATATAAAACGGTTCTAATTCAATAAAGTCTCAAAGTTTAAGCATTAGCACAAGCTAGACTCCGTCTCCGCCCTAAGAAAGAGCAAAGCCCCTAACAATGTACTACAACAGCAAGATCTGACGTTGCATTTTAGTTCTTTGAGCTCATAAACCATTAAAGAAAGGGCACAGAATTCGCATTTAGCAGGTGTAGGATCTTCTTCTTTATCTTAAAACAACACATTTTTAAGTAAATTAGCAACAAAACTTGTTCAATTATTAGGGTTCTAAGATCAAATGGCGTACCTTTATCGCCACCAGCACCAAAAACGTAAGAACCGCTTGGATCTCCTGCACTCCAAGAAATCAAATCTCAAATCAGAAACAGCAACAAAACCTAAAATCACACAATAAAAAAATAAAAAATTAAAAAATAAAAAAAATAAAGGGATCATACGCGACGAAAGAGGAGATGAGAGAGCTCAAGCGAGAGATCAGGGGACGCGGCGGATCGAGCGGCGAAGTAAGAGAAGAAGGTGAGGAAATGGAGGAGGTAGAAGGGCTCCGTCGCCATTAGGTTTAGCCATGGAAGTGGGTGATTATTACGGTTTCTGCCACTCGCCGACATTGCTGCCTCCATTTTTACCCCTCTTCTTGCTGCTTCTCAGATTACTCCCTGCTTTCTCGTAGCTTGTCTTTCTTTCTTCGTCAGCTGATGGCTTAATTGCGGAATAATCCTCCTCTTTCTTGTTGCGTTTACGGAAACACCCTAATTTAACTTGGAATTGCACTTTTCGTACTCTCAAGGGCATGTTTGGCTAATATTTATTTCTTGAAACCTTATAAGTGACTTATTATTTACTTTTACTTATTTTATTAGAGGGAGAAGTAGTATTTTAATATCAAGGCTTTTTCATAGAAACGACCTTAAAAATAAGGTAATTATATGAAAATCACCTTTCAATTTAAACTTATACATAAACCACTTTTAAAGTGGATTTGTGTTGCAGTCAACCACCTCTTAGATAAAATTTTCACTAAAAATCTAAAATTACATTTACAGTGTATTTGGATGGAGGATAGGCGAGGGCAGGAGAGGAGAATTTGGGAGTTCACTTTATTTGGGAGTTTTTTTTAGAGGCGTAATGAAAGAAAGGGAAGGGAAAATTCACAGAAGAGTTTAGTCATCCCCCCACCAAACCTCAAATCAGGGTGTAGAGGATGGAAAAAGAGAGGAAATAGTTACAAAAGATGCTTGACCCTTTATTACTATGGAGCAACGGCTGAGATTTGATTATGATACATTTTCTTTCCCTTTCATTCCCTTAAGGCCTGTTTGCATAGAGGAGAATAGGGAAGAAGGAAAAGTAGGGGTACACATTCACCCCGTTTGGAAAGCTTTTAAGAGTGAAAAAGTATCCCCTCATTTCCCTTGGTTACCCTACAATTAATAGAAATTTATTCCCCCACACACACACACAACAAATTGGGGTGGAGCCTAGAGGAATGGAATTACCTTACATTCCATTCTATTCTCTCCCCTGTTTTCCCTTAACTTCCCCTACTCCCAGTGAAATCCAAACACACCCTTAGTTAAAACTCCTAAATATGATAAAATAAGTTACCCTCCATTCCTTTTACTAAACTATCATCAAACAAGATATTGTATTTTCTCTCTGTTTGAAACAGAGCAAATCAAGAGAAAAAAGATATTTTTAGTAGAGAAGAGAGCAATTGTATTCATTGTATTGAAAGGTTTAAATACAAGAGTAAGAGAAGAAGTTTTAGTATCCTAGGCGATGTGGGACTAAAGAAAGGGATATAGTATGCCCAATGACTACATTTAACACCCCGGTCAAACTCCCGGTCGGTAAAGAACCGAGAGTTTGGATAAGATAAGCCAAATTTGCATAGATGGCAACTGGCGTGACTTGGCGAGAGGTGGTTGAATTGGAGCACGTCGGTGACTAGAATCGCAGGAGGCGAGATCATGTTATTGCAGTGGTGATCGACAGTCATGCACCGTGGTTGCGAGAGGGTGGACCTGCAGTCGCGGGAGAAGGCGCGGTGACTGGATCTTATAAGCGGCGAGGTATGATGTTGCAGTAATGATCGGCAGTCACGCACGGTGATCGTGAGAGGGTGGACCTGTGGTCGCGAGAGGAGGCATGGTGACAGGATCTTGCAAGCATCGGTGATCGCAAAATGCTTAGTTGGAGAGAGCTTGGCCCGAGGCTAGCCAAGGAGGGAGAAATCTCGCTTAGGCAATTCATCGAACACCTCGTATGCATGCGATGAAGCGGATGAACAACATAATTATGCCAAGTGGGTCTAGGGAGATCTAATTGATTAGGCTAAATAATTACCTAAAGATCTATGAAGATCTAGTTGGTAGGCCAAATGATTGGCGCAAGATATATGAAGATCTAGTTAGTAAGCCAAATGATTGGCGTAAGATCTATGAAGATCTAGTTGGTAAGCCAAATAATTGGCGTAAGATCTATGAGGATCTGGGTTGAATCCAGTATCGAGGCCGGTGTCGAAGCCGCCAAGGGGAAGCGTATAGTGCGGGCAGAACCCCCTCGACGGCCCCAAGATCGAGAAGGAAGAAAGTGATTTCTCTAGGATTTAGAACATGTCTCTGATACCATGTTAGAAACAGTGCAAATCAAGAGCAAAGACAATTGTATTCATTATATTGAAAGGTTTAAATACAAGAGCAAGATAAGAACTTTTAGTATCCTAGGCGATGTGAGACTAAAGAAAGGGATATAGTATGACCAATGACTATATTTAACACTCTCTCCTTCTCTACCTTCCCTTTCCTATTTTATCTTCTCTTCCTTTTCGTAGTGAACTCCCAAACACACTATTAAAGAACTCACATTCAATACATGTGACTCATTTTTTAATGTTTAGGTATTGTTAGGATATAACTCATGTATCTTGAACTTGAATTTTTAGGCGTATTTTGTTTTTATAAAAATTTAAGCTGGGAGGTGGTTGATTGCAACAAAAACTAACTTTAAAGATGGTTTATGTATAAATTAAAATTGAAGAGTGGTTTTGTAAATTATCATATTTTTAAGATGATTTATAGAAGGAAAAAAAACCTAATATCAATAAGTAAATCTCCTTATAAGTGCAAAAGGATAAATGAGAAATCCTAACTTATTTTTCCTACTTATAAGTTAAAAATAATAAATAAATAAACTTTACCAAATATTATTTTGGACCCTTATAAGTAAAAGCATACTAATAAATTAAAATAAGTTGGTTGCCACATGCTCTTAGTAACATGTCTAAAACACCTCCACTATCTAAATGACCTTATTAATCAATTTTTGCTACTATATTAGCTAATTTGAATTTTAAACTAATGGAGTGGAATACAACAATTACATCGTAGTATTTGTTCACCATAAGTGGTAAAGAGGCAATCGATTATCTTTCCTCAGTATGTGTTATGAGAAGAAAGCACATGTTTTACAATTTCAAAATAGCGGTTCATCATCGGAAGAGACCCATTTTTTACTATCTTCGAAGTCAAACGCTGAGAAAGTCATAAAATTTCTATTATTTACTTGTAATATAGTTAAGGAAGTTTAAAATTTTACATTTTAATTGTGAGCAAAATTTAGTATAATGTATGTGGATAGAGCAATAATAATAAGATTGTTTCTCTCTGTTTTTTTAAACAATTATAAGCCACATGTCCTATTCACAATATTTGGGGTTGTTTGGTTCACATGGAAACCCAAAAAGAATTTTCGAGAAATTCTACATCAA
This sequence comes from Asparagus setaceus, assembly GCA_012295165.1. Taxonomy (NCBI): domain Eukaryota; kingdom Viridiplantae; phylum Streptophyta; class Magnoliopsida; order Asparagales; family Asparagaceae; genus Asparagus; species Asparagus setaceus. Next base: position 9,512,978 of record CM022703.1, read on the forward strand.
TCCAAAAAATGCACATATCCGTTTCTGTTGTTTGGTTGGCAGCAAAAAAAAGAGAGAAAACTTTCTCTTTAAAGTTGACAAAAAGATATACGTAATGAGAAAACTCATTTCCAAGTTTTAGCTTGGAAGTGGGTTGGGAATCTGACATGATCACATGGGTTTAGGGTTTTATTTATTTATTTTTGGAATTCAATTTGTTTCCCCTTTTCTGGAAAATCAACCAAACAGCCTAAAAGAAAAGGAAAAAAAAAATGTCTTGACCTTAAATTTGAGAACCTCATGTGTCTAAGCCATACGCTTTTTCAGGCATGTGACTAGGCCCCAAAAATTAAATTTTGTGTTTAAATAACTGACCCCCATCCCATTCCTCCTCTAACCTCCTTTCTTCTCCTTCACCCAACATCTGTCCTTCTCACTCATCTGTCAATCCTCCTCCCTCATTCTCTTCCATTCACCCAACTTCATTATCCTGTCTCCTCTCTCCTCCATCTCAACTCTATCATCATCTCTCCTCCTCCATCTCCTCGTTCTTCCACTTACCCTCCTCTCTTCTCCTCTCTCTCCTCTATCTCATCTCCACTCTGCCCCTCATTATCCTTCCCTCCTCTTCTGTTTCACTCTTACCCTCCTCTCTCCGCCTCCTTCTCCATATTCGTCTCCTCTTCCTTTCAAAACTGCCGCTATATCTCTCAAAGGTTGTCCCTCAAAGATTGTCTCCTTTCACATCTGTCATCGTTCATACAGTTAAAGTTAACATCTAAGTTACAATTAACATCTAATTGAAGTTTAACAAATAGATGTTAACTATACAAATTAGTTCTTAAGTTTAACAGAAAGATGTTAACGTATAACTTAGATATATAGTTAACATCTATTCCTTGAGCTTATCATGTAACTTGGATCATTAACCGATAAACTTTAAAATTAACATATAACTGTAAACTTAACATCTATAGTCAAGGATTAACAACTATTGTATAACATTAACATCTCCCCTTTACGGTTAACATCTATCATCTATGATTAACATGCATTTCTAAAATTAATTTTAAAAACTTAGATGTTAACTTTAAGCATTAGGTGCTAACTTCAACATAACTTTGAAAGATGATCATTTTTGCAAAGGAGATATTAAGAGATGGTTGTGGAAGAAGGGATTATGGAATGGAGAAGAGGAGATCATCGGAGGATAAGTCGGGAAGATGGGGATGGGTTAAGAGGTGAGGAGAAAGATAGAAGGAGAAGAAGAAGTTAGGTAAGGAAAGAGGAGGAGGAAGGAGGAAGATGGGGAGAGGAGGAAGGAGGAAGATGGGGAGAGGAGGAAGGAGGAAGATGGGGAGAGGAGGAAGGAGGAAGATGGGGAGAGGAGGAAGGAGATGGGTTAGAAGAGAGGAGGAAGGAGGAAGATGGGGAGAGGAGGAAGGAGGAAGATGGGGAGAGGAGGAAGGAGATGGGTTAGAAGAGAGGAGGAAGGAGATGGGTTAGAAGAGAGGAGGAAGAGGGAGCCATGGTCATTAGATCTAGAGAAAAATGAATGGAGGAGATGAGGACATTTTGGGTTTTATTTCATTCTCTCTCCATGCAAGGAACTTTACCCATTTTCTGAATCCTTTATATTAAAAAAGAAGATGGGCAATTCTGTCAGTTCCCTCCTTAATGTTGAAAACAAATATAGAACCAAAGGAATAAAATGGTTAGTGTTCCAATAAATTAAGATTTTACAGCAGTCCCCCCACTAGGGAAAGTGAGGACATGAAGATGAAGCCTTCTCGTCTTTTAAAAAGATGCCGTCGCAGAGTTTGCCTACTAATTTTGTCAACATATAAACTTTGGTTTTTTAGTATTTACCCCCCTCCTCACTGGCTCACCATGTTCTACCTCCATCCTCATACGCCACAAACTCCGGCTGAGCATCAGACTTTTGATATAAATATGGAGGTATGTGAGTAGTACCTATGGAGTGTGGACTTTTTTGAGGACGGTTACCCCCAACCACTGCATGATTATTAACGAGTAATGGCCGAGTTTGAACATTTTTTGCTTTTGACAAATTTGGATGTCTTGGTCTCCTCGAAAAATCATGTTCAAATCAAAATCATTCGATAATATACAGACAGCTATGATTCATCTCAAATTTACATGCATTGTCACTCTTCATAAAGAGCATTATCACTCTTCATAAAGAGAAACTGTAGTCATTTACTAAAATAATGGATGATTATGATAGCAAAAGTAATAGTTGCACTGAAAGAATCTATATCCCTCTATATTTTTTACATTTGTAATACTATTGGAAATGTGACCATTATAGAGAGCCATAATGTACTGAATTCTGAAAAATGTCGTCTAGTTGGGATTGATCGCTGACCGCTTCATTTTAGAGAATGCGATAACTTACTATTGGGGAAAAAGTTCTTATGTCCAAGAAAATTTCATGAATTGATGGGCTTTTCCTTTTGGATAATCAACTTTAATAGACTAGAAGTAGATTATGAACCTTACACCACCCATAAACAGCAAAGACGCACCAATGCAAAGTTTGATTAAAAGAAATTTAAGTCTGAGTTACTCCCACATGAACATGAACACGTATAGTTAAAATGAATTTGCATCTGAGATTCCATTAGGAAATTTCCTTCTGAAACAAATGAATTTGGATCTTAATTACATCTCCTAATTTATCAGGCTTCAACCAAGTCACCAAATTTCTTCCCATATATATTATTAGTTGCAAGGGAAGGGAATAGTCTAGATTCATACAGTTTGAATCTAATTTTGCTTAATTTCCCTAGCCCAAGCTTTGATCCATTTATATATCAGGCTTAAGATTTCAAAGTTTTTACCCACAAGCAAAATAACAACATGCCCACTACGCCAAAAAAAAAAAAAAAAAAAGAAAAAAGAACAAGTCGGTAATAGTTATTTTGAAGATTATTAATCACTTGTATTATTGTAACTATGTCATTTCATCACTTAAAAATTAAGATGTTCACCAACTCTCTTTAACAACTACCAGTAAAGAGAGAGCATCACTTGACAATCATGTAAAAATAACATGCTCCGTTATTTGGCCTCTGGGCAGAATCAAGCATACATAAACACTACCATTTGAGATTCTTTACTGAAATGTGATACTGATACAGAAGAAAAGAGTTTATTCCAATAGTAACATCTGATGATTAACTTCTCGCAAAACCTTAATAAACAAAATTTTGGTCTCACATACCAGCTCAATCAACAAGGACCGTAACAATACCAGAGTATATATTGCATTACATCAATGCAAGCTCAAAATATAAAATGCTTGAACAGGTTAAATAAAACTATAATGAGATCCACCTCATAGCAACGCCTGCAAAAAGCTCGATCAACTAGCACGATATGCTTCAGGGAGGTACACAAGGAACGGATACTGAGAGAAAAGAAGAATAATGTCAAACACCACATGAAATAGAATTGATACTGAAATTTAACACTGCATTCATTTCCAAATAACTGAATAATAGAGCAATAATTATCGAGCAGGTACACAATAATCAGGAACAGTAACCTAAATCTATTCAATGTTTTAAGAAAACCCTTTTTGGTTTGTGTGCCACATTTTTAGGATCCCGAAAATGTCATTCAGAAGCTACTATGGAAATATCCTCACACTAGGAAAAATCAACAGAAATGGCCTTACACTTGGTAAAGTCCCAAAAAACCTAACAAATCACCCATTTCTATTTCATGGGCGGACATCGTGTCCAGCGGGGTACTAGTGTATAAAAAAGGATATTTTTAATATACTTACATCTCAAACACACAAATATAACATGCAAACAAAAAACAGTCCATTGGTGCACTGCCAGTTGAAACCAAACAAATTTAGTGATTATACAATACTGGATAGCTTGCTGAAGGCAAGTCAAAGAAGTTTGTTCCCAGCTATAAATCATTTATTGCAAGTCAAAGAACAAATAAGCATGGAATAGCCATAATGACCATAACCAACAACATAGTAAGTAATTCAATGGAGATACTAATAAATACATAACATTCCATTGAGCCGATCATCTTTTAGACCTTTATTTTAACAAGTTATCTTTAAGATGATTGATTGGCTTCATAGAAACATTCAGTGAACAGTAGCTCATTGCTGCAACTTAGATCAGTATTTGATTGAGAGAAATGGGGAGCAAAAGAGCTAGTGATAAATAAATAGATTAGAACATCACAGAATTAACTTGTTAAATAGGAAATAAAAGAATAAATGAAGGTGATTCAAGATGACAACTCACTAGAATTGCAAACATTAGAAAGTTTGGAGCTTATGGAAGAAGCAAGAATCATATAAGACTACATGAAGTCCAAGGCGAAAGGTTGCTGCAACTAATCCTTATAACATCATAGTTTGAATTTCTAAAGATGAAGCATGGCGACAAGGCCCACCTTAAGTGTACCCATAAACAATTTAGAAAATCATTTAAACAAGCATAACCTATTAGTTTATGTTATAAAATTATAACCCTCAAACCTCCCCACAACATCGGGGTTTTGGTATAGTGACAGAGACTTTAAGAAGGTATCAAAGCAACCCAAGTTCGAATCTTGCTGACACGAATTTCTAAAGGGGATTAAAAAAATGCTGCTCTGTGAGAACAAATTTCAGCCCATGAAAGGGCCCTCAACCAGCGGGCGTCATGTTAGAGTGAAAAATTATAACCCTCAACACTCGTCACGACATTGGACTTCAGAGTGGGGACAAGAACCTTTGATGAACCTAACCCCACCATTTACACCTTGATTCCCATTTACACAATCACTTATGCACAGTGTAGTCAAAGCAAAGACAACTATGAGAAAAAATGAACTTAAACCTTAGTGTACTGACTTATAATAGATCTATTCCAATTCAGAAGTCAAAAAAATATTTTTATCTACCAATAGCACCAAATTGGTGAATTACTGAACAACAGACTTTTGACACAGCAGCGGATATAGATCCCTTAAATCAACTTGTACACTTCAATAACATTTAATATTGGATATTTCCCATGACTCATCAATCTCCTTGATACGGTCATGTCTATCTGTTTGCTTGTTCAATGGAGGATATTGATTGTTGATGTTTATTTATGAATTTCTCTGTGAGTTGATTCCAACTACCTTACAATTTTTCAGTACAAGTAAAGATACTAAAAGTTGATTTAAAGCAGTCACAAATCTTATTAGTTACTGTTAAAGAGTAGATATGTAATTGTAATAATATCAGGGTGTTTGATGAAAAGTACACCCTCAGGTCTTCTATAAATAAAAGCCAAGAGAGAGTCTCCATTGAGCTCTCTAGAAATCCAAATACCATTGTTTACATGGTATCAGAGCCTCCAAAATCCTAGGTCTGCAAAACCCTAGATTAAAAAAAAGTATTGTTCATCATCATCCTCAAACCTTAGCCGCCACCGTTTCAGCCGCTGGCCGCCGCCACACCCTCGATCTCGCCCAGTTCGTCGTCAGCCGTTTCCGCCCGCCGTCGTAGTCCCCGTCACCGAAACCCTAGATCTCGTGTCGAGTCGTCCTCGACCTCAAGATCTCGTCCCCGTCACCGAAACCCTAGATCCACTCGTCCCTCGACTAACTTCTGACGACTCGCCCCGCTTCTTCGACCGACCGCTCTCCACCTTCGACCTCGGCGGCGGATCTGATCTCATCTCCGACTTCGACCGCGAGCTTCCCGCCCTCTTCAACTCCGACCTGTGACTTCAAGATCTTCGATCCCTTAACAGACCCGATCCTCTAAATCTGTTTCACAGATTATTAAAAATAATAAAAAGAAAAGGTATCGTTCACAGCATGACGGAATAGATTTACCGTCATTAAATTTTGCCGCACGTGAATGAAAGACTCGCACTACAAAAAATGTGTTACTTTTTAACCCCTCGAGTCTCGCACTCATCCGAGTCTCTCGACTCTCTCGAAGTCTCGCACTCATTTGGAGTTTCTACACTCCCTTGATATGAGAAGTTAGACCCTGTTTCTATTTTGATCTGCTTGTGGGGTTTGGTATCTAGGTGGTATTGGGAATTTGTCGACGGTTATTGTTTGAGATTCGTTATTTGAGGGTGTATTTGGGGATAGTTTGTCTTGATATGACCAGTTAGGATGATACCAAACCCACTTCCTGTTTAGAAATTATTTCATCTAAACTTACGATCGTAAGTTGGATGGAAACAACTATATGCAATGAAAGATCATTGTCGAGATGATTTTGAAGGGTAGGAGGAAGAAGCACCACATCTTTAAGGAGCAGCCACACCACTCACAGGACGGGAAGGAGATGACACCATTATCTACACCGACTTCTCAACGCCATGGAGACCAAGATTCGGGATATGGTGCTTCATACCAAGACTCAGAAGGAGCTCTGGGACTACCTTGCAGTCCTCTACTCTGGAAAGGGTAATCTCTCCCGAGATTATGACGTCCACCAAGAGATGCCCCTGGTCCAAAGGGGACCGCACTTGAAAAATTTCTATTCTAAGTTTCAACGATTGCATGAGGAGTGGAATACACTGCTCCCTATTACCAATGATTTCAGAGATGCAACTACAGAGAGCAGATGGCGGTCCTCAGACTTCTTGGAGTGGAGTCCCACAGAGTTCTTCAGCTCGGCCAGATACTTGGGAGTTCTACTGCTAACTCTCTGGTTGAGACCTACAGTTTGTCAGCGGTCCTTTCCGATGGCTCTCTGCTCCGGTGACTGCATCGATCGCCTTAGCAGCTTACACTACCTCATGTGGACGAGGGCGTGGAGACTTTCCTAGTCGTGCTGAGAGGACGCAGCGGGAGGCCGCGACCGAGGGTCTTACCGAGCGAGTGATGGACCCATCTATTGCCTGCGCAAGGAGGGTCACACCAAGTATAACCGTCCGTTGTCTTGTGGTCGCTTCAAGCCTTCACTCATGTTGCGTCACTCCAGAGTACACCCAGCCTCTCTTCAACTCCAGCCTCTGCAGTAGCTCGAGTGACTATATCCGACGATAAGTATGCACGGTACCGATGTTCCTTCGCCTGTAACTCATCTTTGATATCGACCACTCCAATCACGCCAATTCAGGTAATTCATTCGCTTGTCTTTCTTCAACATCATCTCCTACTACTTGGATTATCGATTCAGGTGCTACTGACCACATGACTGGGAATTCAGGTATCTTGACATCTATGAAACTCATTAGCTCATTTCCATATATCACTATAGCTGATGGATCAAAATCCAAAGTTTGTGGTGTCGAGCACAAGCTTCATCACTCTTATCATTATCCTCTCTTATCATTATCGCCTCTTACATGTTCCAAAATTTTCATGTCACTGTCCATTAGTAGAATTACTAAAGCTTTACACTGCTTAGTAACATTCTTTCCTGATCGATGTGTCTTTCAGGAACTTAGAACCCAGCGGACGATTGGCACAGGGAGTGAGGCAGGTGGTCTGTATTACTTGGATGGCTAGCATGGACCTACGGCATGTGTCAGCGGTAGAAGTACTGTTTTTGAAATGCACTGTAAGCTAGGCCATCCATCATTAGAGTCTTTACGAAAGTTAGTTCCTAATTTGAGTCTGAGCAGTTTGGAGTGTGAGTCATGTCAGATGGGAAAGCATCACAGAATGTCTTATCCATCTAGAGTCAATAATCGGTCCAGTCATTTGTTTGAACTTGTGCATTCTGATGTATGGGGACCTTGTTCGACAGATTCTCTGTTTGATTTTCTGTACTATGTTTTGTTTATTGATGACTACTCACGTTACATGGATTTATTTAATGAAAGAAAGATCAAGTTCTTCTCGCATTTCAAACATTTTTGCTCGAAATTCATACTCAATTTGATTTGCAAATAAAAACTTTTAGATCCGACAATGCAAAGAGTACTTTAATCATGAGTTTGATCAATTTTTGACCACCCATGTATTATTCATCAGTCATCATGTCATTACACACCTCAACAAAATGGAGTAGTAAGCGTAAAATCAACACTTATTAGAAATTGCTCGCACTCTACTAATTCACATGAATATGCCTAAATAGTATTGGGGATGCGGTCCTAACCGCTTGTCATCCGATTAATCGACACCTTCTCTTGTTTTGGATGGTAAAACCCCATCTCTCGTGCTTCATCCATCCAAACCCCTTTCCACTTCCACTTCACATTTTGGTATTGTGTGTTTTGTGCATAATAACCATCCACAAATCTAAACTTGATCATCGTGCTATAAAATGTGTATTTCTAGGATATTCTCGAACACAAAAGGATATAGTGTTATCGCCCTTTACACTAAAAATATTTGTGTCGTGGATGTAACATTTTTGACAACACTTCATTCTTCTCCAATCAAAATAAGGAATATATTTGAACACGAGACAAATGCTGATGATGAAGATACATTTCTTGTACCCATAACCTCCTCATCCACTAGTGATGAAAACCCATCTAATAGAGTGACTTCAGAACAACTATCTACTACTGACACTTAGCTGAAAGTCTACATTCGACGTCTCAAGCAGCTACTACCCGAACTTCTCCAAGGCCAACAACCGCTGCTCCAACTCCTAGCACGCCTCCTTCATCTTATGATCTTCCTATTGCCCTTCGTAGGGTACTAGTAGTCAGACACGCACACCCTATTGCCAACTTTGTTACACTCACATTTATCTTCATCTTATCGCACCTTTGTTACATTCATGGATTCTCACCAAATTCCCAAGTCTTGGTCAAGCTCGTCTCATTCGAGTTGGAAGGCCGATGTAGGAAGAAATACAAGCCCCGAAGACAATCGACACTGAGCTTGTGGCTCTCCCTCCCGGAAGAAGATAGTTGGATGTAAATGGGTCTTTATAGTCAAACCAATTCGGATGGCTCACTCGCCTCAAAGCCCGTCGGTCGCCAAAGGATACTCTCAAACTTATGGCATCGACTTACGACTTTCTCGCCTTGTAAAGATGACTTTCGCGCCTTCTCATCTCCCTTACCGCTCACTATGCATGACCTCTATCGCCTTGATGTGAAGAATGCATTCTTGCATGGGATGCTCGAGGAGGAGGATTATATGGAGCAACCTCGAGTTGCTCGTGGGAGTCCGCAAAGTCCGTCACCGAGAGCATTATATAGCCTTAAAAAGTCTCTCGCATGGTTTGGTAAGTTCGCGGTGTGATACAGAGTTTGGCCTCCACAGTCCAGCGACATTCTCGGTTCTTCGCAATCGGGGAAAAGGATTCGCTGGTGGTTTATGTTGATGACATTGTTATCACGGTGATGATGCATCAGGGATCTGTGCTTTGAAGAAATTCATACAACAGCGTTTTTAAACGAAAGACTTGGGGGATCTTCACTATTTCTTGGGCATTGAGATAGCCAGTCTACTAAAGGGATCTTCATGTCTCAGAGGAAATACACATTGAATGTGCTATCTGAAGTAGGGCTTCTTGGGTGCAAATCAGCGGATGCTCCCATGGACCCTAATCACAAACTAATTCCAGGACAGGGGGAGCTGCTGCACGATCCGGACAAGTACAGGAGACTGGTGGGAAAGTTGAATTACCTTACGGAACCGTGCCAGACATTGCATATTCGGTGAGTGTGGTGAGCCAGTTCATGGCAGAACCACGGACTACACATATGGATGCAGTAATGAGAATTCTTAGATATCTGAAAGGTTCTCCCGGAAAAGGAATGTTATACTCCGACTGTGGACATCTAAAGGTGACTGGATTCTCAGATGTCGATTGGGTCAATCCCCGCGATAGAAGATCAACCACGTATTGTGTGTTTGTAGGAGGAACCCGTCTCATGAAAAGTAAAAAAAAGCAGGTTGTGTCTAGATCAAGTGCGTGAGTCGAATATCGCTATGGTCGACATCACTTGTAAGATGATTTGGATACAACGGCTATTAAAGGAGCTAGGATGTGACCCTACCTCTCCCATGCTATATTGTGACAACCGTGCAGCACTCCATATTGCAAACAATCCAGCTTTTTCATGAAAGGACGAAACACATCGGTAGATTGCCATATTGTGCGTAATCGGTGGTGGAGCGAAAAATATTTAAACTCGGCATGTCGCCGTAAGATCAACCAGCGCACATCCTCACCAAATCTTTAGGCAAGCCACGTGTTCAATTCATTTGTAACAAACTAGGCATATATGATATATATGCTCCGGTTTGAGGGGAGTATTAAAGAGTAGATATGTAATTGTAATAATATCGAGGTGTTTGATGAAAAGTACACCCTCGGTCTTCTATAAATAAAAGCCAGAGAGAGTCTCCATTGAGCTCTCTAGAAATCCAAATACCATTGTTTACAGCTACTAATGTCACTTTTAAATCGTTGAAGAGTGAAATATGATTTGAGACTTCTCCAATGTATCATAATATATGTTAATTTGTTAAGCTTACTTTTGGCGGTGAGATAATTTTAAATGTCTTGTGTAAATACTCAGCATACTCTCAAGCATCGGAGACATCGAGATCTTGTACTCATGTTGGAACCAATTAATCCACAGCTACTGAGGTTTATATCACATCTACTTTATTTTGTTTTCCCTTCTTCTATGAAGTTCCAATTTTTGTGATGCTTTGATTGACCTGCAATGAAACATTGCATCTCGTGAAGCCTAATAGAACAGACAGTTTTAAACATAATAACTCAAAGGGTTGATCTTATTAGGTCTTGTTAAGAAATGATAACAAATAGACACCTTGTTTTCCATCTTGGTAAGCTATTGGAACCATCAAAAGATTATTGAAAAGTATATTGTTCAATCGTTGTTAATTTGCCTATGTGCATAAATGCAACCCAATTGAAGTGAGATGCAATTTTTTTCCTCATGAAAATTTAAATAACATTTAATATTGGATATTTCCCATGACTCATCAATCTCCTTGATACGGTCATGTCTATCTGCTTGTTCAATGGAGGATATTGATTGTTGATGTTTATTTATGAATTTCTCGAGTTGATTCCAACTACCTTACAATTTTCAAGACAAGTAAAGATACTAAAAGTTGATTTAGAGCAGTCACAAATTTTATTAGTTACTGTTAAAGAGTAGATATGTAATTGTAATAATATCAGGGTGTTTGATGAAAAGTACAACCTCAGGTCTTCTATAAATAAAGGCCAAGAGAGTCTCCATTGAGCTCTCTAGAAATCCAAATACCATTGTTTACATGGTATCAGAGCCTTCAAAACCCTAGGTCTGCAAAACCCTAGATAAAAAAAAGTACTGTTCATCATCATCCTCAAACCTTAGCTAGCCCGACTTGTTCGTCCAGCTAGCGAGTGTCACACCCTCGGGATCTCGTCCGGTTAAATGCGGCCTTCGCCGGTCGTCTTTTGCACTGCTGTCGTAGTCGATCCGCCAGAACCTAGATCTCTGAGTCGAGTCCTCGACACCTCAAGATCTCGTCCCCGTCACCGAAACCCTAGATCCACTCGTCCTTGACCTTAACTTCTGCACGACCTCGTCCTCGTCTTCGACTCCGACAGCGCTCTCCACCTTCGACCTCGCCGGCGGATCTGATCTCATCTCCGACTTCGACCGCGAGCTTCCCGCCCTCTTCAACTCCGACCTGTGACTTCAAGATCTTCGATCCCTTAACAGACCCGATCCTCTAAATCTGTTTCACACAGATTATTAAAAAATAATAATAAAAAGAAAGCATTCCACCTTGAGCAGTAGATTCTTATTCATTAAAAATTTTGTCGGCGTGAGCAATTACCTCGTACCACAAAAAATGTTACTTTTTAACCCCTCGAGTCTCTGCACTCATCTGGAGTCTCTGCACTCCCTTGATATGAGAAGTTAGACCTTGTTTCTATTTTGATCTGCTTGTGGGGTTTGGTATCTAGGTGGTATTGGGAATTTGTCAGACGATTATTGTTTGAGATTCGTTATTTGAGGGTGTATTTGGGGATAGTTTGTCTGTTGATATGACCAGTTAGGATGATACCAAACCCACTTCCGGTGTTTAGAAAATTATTTCATCTAAACTTACAGATCGTAAGTTGGATGGAAACAACTATATGCAATGAAAGATCATTGTCGAGATGATTTTGAAGGGTAGGAGGAAGAAGCACCACATCTTTAAGGAGCCGCCCACACCACTCACAGAGGACTGGGAAGGAGATGACACCATTATCTACACCCAGCTTCTCAACGCCATGGAGACCAGTATTCAGGATATGGTGCTTCACACCAAGACTGTAAAGGAGCTCTGGGACTACCTTGCAGTCCTCTACTCTGGAAAGGGTAATCTCTCCCGAGATTATGACGTCCACCAAGAGATGCCCCTGGTCCAAAGGGGGACCGCACTTGAAAAAATTTCTATTCTAAGTTTCAACGATTGCATGAGGAGTGGAATACACTGTTCCCTATTACCAATGATGTTCAGCAGATGCAGCTACAGAGAGAGCAGATGGCGGTCCTGTACTTCTTGAGTGGAGTCCCACAGGAGTTCTCTTCAGCTCGGCCACAGATACTTGGGAGTTCTACTGCTAACTCTCTGGCTGAGACCTACAGTTTGCTGCAGCGGTCCTTTCCAGATGGCTCTCAGCGTTCCAGTGACTCCTCAGACCGATCCGCCTTAGCAGCTTACACTCCGCCCTCATGTGGAAGAGGGCGTGGAGACTTTCCTAGTCGTGGAGCTGGGAGAGGACGCAGTGGAGGCCGCACTGGAGGGTCTTACACTGAGCAGAGTGATGGACCCATCTATTGCCGGTACTGCAAGGAGGGTCACACCAAGTATAACTGTCCGTTGCTGCAGGGTCGCTTCAAGCCTTCAGCTCATGTTGCGGTCACTTCCGAGAGTACACCAGCTCAGCCTCCTTCAACTCCAGCTACTGCGAGTAGCTCTGGAGTGACTATATCCGACGATAAGTATGCACGGTACCAGATGTTCCTTCAGTTGCAGAACTCATCTTTGATATCGACCACTCCAACTGCCACAATCGCCAATTCAGGTAATTCATTCGCTTGTCTTTCTTCAACATCATCTCCTACTACTTGGATTATCGATTCGGGTGCTCTGACCATGATTTGAAATTGGTATCTTGACATCTATGAAACTCATTAGCTCATTTCCATATATCACTATAGCTGATGGATCAAAATCCAAAGTTTGTGGTGTCAGCACTGCACAAGCTTCATCACTCTTATCATTATCCTCTCTTATCATTATCGTCTGTCTTACATGTTCCAAAATTTTCATGTAATCTGCTGTCCATTAGTAGAATTACTAAAGCTTTACACTGCTTAGTAACATTCTTTCCTGATCGATGTGTCTTTCAGAACTTGGAATGACGATTGGCGCCGGGTGAGGCTGTAATACGGATTAGCTAGCATGGACCTACGGCATGTGTCAGCGGTAGAAGTACTATTTTTGAAATGCACTGTAAGCTAGGCCATCCATCATTAGAGTCTTTACGAAAGTTAGTTCCTAATTTGAGTCTGAGTAGTTTGGAGTGTGAGTCATGTCAGATGGGAAAGCATCACAGAATGTCTTATCCATCTAGAGTCAATAATCGGTCCAGTCATTTGTTTGAACTTGTGCATTCTGATGTATGGGGACCTTGTTCCACAGATTCTCTGTTTGGTTTTCGGTACTATGTTTTGTTTATTGATGACTACTCACGTGCTACATGGATTTATTTAATGAAAGAAAGATCAGAAGTTCTTCTGCATTTCAAACATTTTTGCTCTGAAATTCATACTCAATTTGGTTTGCAAATAAAAACTTTTAGATCTGACAATGCAAAAGAGTACTTTAATCATGAGTTTGATCAATTTTTGACCACCCACGGTATTATTCATCAGTCATCATGTCATTACACACCTCAACAAAATGGAGTAGCAGAACGTAAAAATCAACACTTATTAGAAATTGCTCGCACTCTACTAATTCACATGAATATGCCTAAATAGTATTGGGGGATGCGGTCCTAACTGCTTGTCATCTGATTAATCGCACACCTTCTACTGTTTTGGATGGTAAAACCCTCATCTTCGTGCTTCATCCATCCAAACCAGCCTTTCCACTTCCACTTCACATTTTTGACTGTGTGTGTTTTGTGCGTAATAACCATCCACAGAAATCTAAACTTGATCCTCGTGCTATAAAATGTGTATTTCTAGAATATTCTCGAACACAAAAAAGGATATAAGTGTTACTGTCCCCTTACACGAAAAATATTTGTGTCAGCGGATGTAACATTTTTTGACAACACTTCATTCTTCTCCAATCAAAATAAGGAATATATTTCGAACACTGAGACAAATGATGATGATGAACATACATTTCTTGTACCCGTAGCCTCCTCATCCACTAGTGATGAAAACTCATCTAAAAGAGTGACTTCAAAACAACTACCTACTACTGACACTCAGCTGAAAGTCTACATTCGACGTCTCAAGCAGCTACTACCCCAGCCTCCTCTCCCAGTGCCAACAACTGCTGCCGTTCCAATTCCTGGTACGTCTCCTTCATCTTATGATCTTCCTATTGCCCTTCGTAAGGGTACTAGTAGCTGTACACGACACCCTATTGCCAACTTTGTTACACTCACATTTATCTTCATCTTATCGCACCTTTGTTACATTCATGGATTCTCACCAAATTCCCAAGTCTTGGTCAGAAGCTCTGTCTCATTCAGGTTGGAAGGCAGCGATGTAGGAAGAAATACAAGCCCTGAAAGACAATCAGACCTGGGAGCTTGTGGCTCTCCCTCCTGGGAAGAAGATAGTTGGATGTAAATGGGTCTTTATAGTCAAACTGAATCCAGATGGCTCACTCTCTCGTCTCAAAGCCCGTCTGGTCGCCAAAGGATACTCTCAAACTTATGGCATCGACTACGTAGACTTTCTCGCCTGTTGTAAAGATGACTTCGTGCGCCTTCTCATCTCCCTTACTGCTCACTATGCATGACCTCTCTATCAGCTTGATGTGAAGAATGCATTCTTGCATGGGATGCTCGAGGAGGAGGATTATATGGAGCAACCTCCTGAGTTTATTGCTCAGGGGGAGTCTGGCAAAGTCTGTCACCTGAAGAGAGCATTATATAGCCTTAAACAGTCTCCTCGCGCATGGTTTGGTAAGTTCATTTGTGATACGAGTTTGGCCTCAGTCGCATTCAGCGATTACTCGTGTTCTTTATGTCGGGGAAAAGGATTCTGCTGGTGGTTTATGTTGATGACATTGTTATCACGGGTGATGATGCATCAGGGATCTGTGCTTTGAAGAAATTCATACAACAGCGTTTTTAAACGAAAGACTTGGGGGATCTTCACTATTTCTTGGGCATTGAGATAGCCAGTCTACTAAAGGGATCTTCATGTCTCGAGGAAATACACATTGAATGTGCTATCCGAGTAGGGCTTCTTGGGTGCAAATCGTGGATGCTCCCATGGACCCTAATCACAAACTAATTCCAGGACAGGGGGAGCTGCTGCACGATCCGGACAAGTACAGGAGACTGGTGGGAAAGTTGAATTACCTTACGGTAACCAGGCCAGACATTGCATATTCGGTGAGTGTGGTGAGCCAGTTCATGGCAGAACCACGGACTACACATATGGATGCAGTAATGAGAATTCTTAGATATCTGAAAGGTTCTCCCGGAAAAGGAATGTTATACTCCGACTGTGGACATCTAAAGGTGACTGGATTCTCAGATGCTGATTGGGTCGAATCCCCTGCTGATAGAAGATCAACCACAGGATATTGTGTGTTTGTAGGAGGGAACCTGGTCTCATGAAAAAGTAAAAAACAGACAGTTGTGTCTAGATCAAGTGCAGAGTCAGAATATCGTGCTATGGCTGACATCACTTGTAAGATGATTTGGATACAACGGCTATTAAAGGAGCTAGGATGTGACCCTACCTCTCCCATGCGGTTATATTGTGACAACCAGGCAGCACTCCATATTGCAAACAATCCAGTTTTTCATGAAAGGACGAAACACATCGAGGTAGATTGCCATATTGTGCGTAATCAGGTGGTGGAGCAGAAAAATATTTAAACTCGGCATGTCGCCTCAGAAGATCAACTAGCAGACATCCTCACCAAATCTTTAGGCAAGCCACGTGTTCAATTCATTTGTAACAAACTAGGCATATATGATATATATGCTCCAGTTTGAGGGGGAGTATTAAAGAGTAGATATGTAATTGTAATAATATCAGGGTGTCTGATGAAAAGTACACCCTCAGGTCTTCTATAAATAAAGGCCAAGAGAGAGTCTCCATTGAGCTCTCTAGAAATCCAAATACCATTGTTTACAGTTACTAATGTCACTTTTAAATCGTTGAAGAGTGAAATATGATTTGAGACTTCTCCAATGTATCATAATATATGTTAATTTGTTAAGCTTACTTTTGGCAGTCGAGATAATTTTAAATGTCTTGTGTAAATACTCAGCATACTCTCACAGTGCGGAGACATCAGAGATCTTGTACTCATGTTGGAACCAATTAATCCACAGTGCTACAGAGGTTTATATCACATCTACTTTATTTTGTTTTCCCTTCTTCTATGAAGTTCCAATTTTTGTGATGCTTTGATTGACCTGCAATGAAACATTGCATCTCAGTGAAGCCTAATAGAACAGCACAGTTTTAAACATAATAACTCAAAGGGTTGATCTTATTAGGTCTTGTTAAGAAATGATAACAAATAGACACCTTGTTTTCCATCTTGGTAAGCTATTGGAACCATCAAAAAGATTATTGAAAAGTATATTGTTCAATCGTTGTTAATTTGCCTATGTGCATAAATGCAACCCAATTGAAGTGAGATGCAATTTTTTTTCCTCATGAAAATTTAAATAACATTTAATTCATCTACTTATTTTCTCAGTCTACTGGCTTATTCTCCTATCTCATTTTGCAGGTTAAATGATGAGAAAGGTGCTCGCTGCATCACTGCAGTGGTTATCAACTCCAATTACTGTCCGATGCAGTGAATGGGCAGTGATGCTATGCGTATAGTCAGAGGCTGAGAATTTTAGATGAGAAGAAGAGAACTGAAGACTTGAGATTGAGAAATAAATAAATAAATAAATAACTATCGGGAAAGGACCGCAGTGAATCGGCAAGTTGTTGCATCCTATGGCGAGCTATAATATTAAAGTTGAAGTTTGTGAATCCTAAATGTTTCATACTTTAAAGTACTTCTACTTTAATATTATTCATCCTCCGTGCTCATTAACCTGAAATGTTAGAAAATTTTCTTCATTAATAAATAAATATAATTCATTTATCTATAAACAAGCATCATGAGTTTAGGATCTTATACAAAATATTCATTAAAAAAGAAGAAGAAACATATCGGATGTTGAATAGGATGTCATCCTATTCATAGGTTTCTACCCCTTGTCCCTTCCTTAATATCACAGAAAGTGTTTGATGAATGTTTTCATATAGAAAGATATTCCATGCTAGATCACAAAGATTGTTAGGATTATCTCAGAAATGCTATATTGAAAGAATTCTAGAGAGATTTCATATGGAAAATCCACAGCTGGAGTTATTCCAATATAGAAAGGAGACAAATTTAGTATTATGCAATGTCCGAAGAATGATGTAGAACGTAAACAAATGGAAACAATTCCATATGCTTCTGTTGTGGGCAGTATAATGTATCTGCAAACCTGTACAAGACCGGATATAAGCTTCACGGTTGGGTTGTTAGGCAGATATCAAAGTAATCCCGAATTGATTATTGATAAGCAACAAAGGAAGTACTGAGGTACCCGGACAAAAAATTACATGCTCATGTATAGAAGATCCGACCATTTAGAAGTGACTGGATACTCAGAATCAGATTTTGATGGATGTCTTGACAGCAGAAAATCCACTTTTGGTTATCTGTTCCTATTAGCACGAGCAATATCATGGAAAAGTGCAAAGCAATCCATTATTGCTTCATCTACTACGGAATCAGAGTTTATAGCATGTTTTGAAGCTACAATCCATGCATTATGGCTGCAGAACTTTATTTTAGAAATTGGGGTTGTCGACACCATTATCAAGCCACTAAAAATTTTTTGTTTCTGCAGCAGTATTCTTCTCCAAGAATATTCAAAAGGTTTCAAACATATGAAATTTAAGTATTTTGCTGTCTATTCAACATATTAATACTAATCTCATAGTAGTAGATCCTCTGACTAAAGGTTTACAACCAAAAGAATTTAAGGGACATGTATATCAAATGGGTCTTGGTTGTGCTTATGAATGATAATAATGATGTTGACACCCTGAGCTCGATGATGTGTTTTTGATATACATTATTATATTTCCTGTCACTCATAATGATGAGTATAATTTGTGTTTGAGTTGATTATGAAGGAAAGTCCTAGTAAGACATTATCATGGACCATTACAAAAATAAACATATCACTTATAGACCATTGTGGTTAGTTGTAAATGTTGTGGTATCTGAAGTATATTACATGAATATATACAACCGCCATAACTCGCATTTAACAATTTATCATATTATGATAATTCCATTGAACATTATAGAAGAGGATGTGTTCCTTGTAATAAGTGTTTAATTGTTTATACTATTAAGTGTTAACTGATTGGACCAAGTGGGAGAATGTAAGAATATGGCTCTAGTTATTATTTAGTCATGCACTTCTTTATTATATCAAAGTTTTGAGTATTTTAATGGCGTTGAATTCTGAGGACTAAATACTCATGGATAATAAAGGCTTTTAATATAGTAAATGCTTTAATAGTTTAATTAAGGAAAAAATCTCTCAAGGTTCATTTAATTCTTGGTCTCTTAATGGACAAACCGAGATGAATGAAAGTGTATTTCTAGGTGCTCTTCCTACCAATAAAACGATGCGTGAAAAATATCTATCAAACACTTTCGTAATATAAAGAAAGGGATAAGAAGAAGAAACTTATGAATAGAATGACATCCTCAAAATCCGGTATGTTTCTCATTATGTTTAATGGATGTATTTCATATAATGCTTGATGGGTAGGGAGAGGACCTATAAATACACTTTCCTTCATCTCGGTTCATCCATCGAGAGACCGAATAATTAAATGAACCTTGAGAGATTTGTTCCTTAATTAAACTATTAAAATATTGACCATATTAAAACTTTAATCATCCATGAGTATTTAATCCTATTAATTTAATGTTATTAAAATACTCAAAACTTTGATATAATAAAGAAGTGCATGACTAAATAATAACTAGGGCCATATTCTTAAATTCTTCCATTTGGCCTGATGGGCTAGCACTTAATAGTATTAATGATTAAACACCTATTATAGGGAATAACTTCTCTTTTATAATGCTCAACGTAATCACCACGATATGATAAAGTATTAAATGTGATTATGGCGGTTGTATATATCCATTATTCAATGTCATTAAAATACTCAAACTTTGTTATAGTCAATGCTTTAATAGTTTAATTAAGGAACAAATCTCTCAAGGTTCATTTAATTCTTCAGGTCTTTCGATGGACGAACCGAGATGAAGGAAATTGTATTTCTAGGTGCTCTTCCTACCAATAAAACGATGCGTGAAAAATATCTATCAAACACTTTCGTAATATAAAGAAAGAGATAAGGGGAAGAAACCTATGAATCGGATGACATACTCAACATCCAATATGTTTCTCCTTATTTATTTTAAAATATCTTTGTTTAAGATCCAAACCTAAGATGTGTGTTTATAGATAAATAAATTATATTTATTTATGCATAATGAAGAGTTCTAACGTTTGGTATCAACAAAAACAAAAAAAAGGACTCTTATCCCGAATACACTCAATAAGTCCATCCATCACTATTGTGGATTATTGAATTAAATAATCCAACAACAGATGTGAGTCTACCGTCATACACCGGTCCCGATACACGACACCGCAGGATCTACGAGATCGAGTCATCGAAAGAATATGGAAGCAAAAAATCACAATGCAACAAGACAAGACAATATTTACGAGGTTTGGCCCAATGCTCTAGCCTACGTGCTCTGATGGTGGAGAGATATTCACTATGAAAAATAGACAAGTACAAGGACTCAAACTCTCTAATCCTCACACTTTTCTCTCTTTTTCCTCCTCTCTTTTCTCTCTCTCACACTCTCACTTTTATTTTTCATGCTCTCATCAAAAGCAACAACAACAAACTCTTTATATATGATTGTACTTTGACTAACTTAGTAAATTGCATAATTAATATGCAACTATTTAATGCATCTTAACTCTACAAGTTAATGAATTAAGGCACATTAACACCAATAATAACTAATAAAACATGCAAGGAGCTTAGTCCCTTATGCATGCCTTTTTTATTGTGGTAATAGGGAACAAATTTGTATCCTCTCATCGTGTTCATCTAGTTACAGCTCCAATGTTAGAGTTGTGAAAGTCAGGTAGGAATTGTTTTAGTATTGGAGGGTTGAGAATGTAAGAAAGTTGAAAGAAGAGGCTATGTGGAACTTGGAAGTAGAGAATCTTGGTATTCAATTACTTTGAATTGTTAGTCACGATGCTCACATCCAAGACCTATTTATCGGCTCCTAAGAATTTCTCTAGAGCTTAGGTATTTTCATGATACATTGAAGCTTCTAGAGAAATTTATACACTACTTACTGTAGGCATTAAAAATTGCGTAATTTTCTCTTGTTTTCATTGTCAAAACGTTTTGTAATGAAAATAACAAAGAAAACTTCGGCGAAACACTTACGTTTTAGATGCATCTAATGATTAACATATCTTTATTCTCTAGCTGTATCTAGAACTTTCTATATTACAAAGATTATGATAGACAATTCTAGATAATTCTAGAACTACAACTTACTTCTTAACACTCCCTTCTTCAGTTGTTATTTTGAACTTAATCTCTAAACTGTGTGAACTTTCCCGTGGGCTTGAAACATGAGAGTTAAACTTTGTAACTCAGTTCAATTTCCTCATATTCACTACTACAAATATCTTTTGACATTTTACCTTATGCTCTAACCTAGCATTTTATAAATTCCTTACTCTAATCTACATCAGTTGCAAATAATTGGACATAATTAATTATGACTTCTAATAAAACTACTAGTACCTTATAAACAGATAATGATTGCACCATATTTTTCACATCCTCCATGTTAAAAGTAACATCAATCACTTCTAACATCATTAACCTAGTTTTCATCTCATACAGGCCCTTCAGAGAAACATTTTCATCAAGTTGTTGACCAAACTAACTACTTTCTCTTTGGTTCTTGCCTAGTGCAAATCGCTCTAAAGAATCTCTCTATATATTTCACCGAAGAATGACTAGTTGGTGCGATAGATCACTTTCATGAAAATGTTTCCATGAAGAAGTTACAAGAGATGAAAACTAGTTTAATGATGTTAAAGATCACTGATGTTTCCTTCGGTCATAGAGGATCTGAAGGATATGATGTGATTATTTCATGTTGAAGATCACTGATGTTTCCTTCGGTCATAGAGGATCGAAGGATATGATGTGATTATTTCATGTTGGTAAGATACACTAGTTCTATTGAAAGTCATAATCAATTATGTCAAGTTATTGAGACTGATATAATAAACTAATAATATAGAATCTATAAAATGCTAAGGCATGAAGTAAACTGTTAAAAGATATTTGTAGTAATGAAGAGGATAAAATTGAACTCATTTATGCAGTTCAACTCACATGTTTCGAGCTCACAGAAAAACTCATACAGTTTAGAGACAAGCTAAGAATTTCAAATTAAGAAGAGGCATTAGTAATTTATAATTCTAGAATTATCCAAAATGCCTACAATAATCTTGTTATATGTAAAGATCTATAATAAGCTAAAGAATAAAGATATGTGAACCATAAAATATATCTAGAAGATGAGAAGAATAGATTTCTCTAGAAGTTTAAAGGTATCATGAATATATCTAAGCTCTGAAGAAATCCTTAGGAACATATCAATATGTCTTTGATGTAAGCATTGTAACCAAGCAATTTAAAGTAATTGAATACCAGGTTTTGTACTTTCAAGTTTCACATGCTAGTGAATAATAACTCTCCAGTAGATCTCCATGACATAAACCAAGCCTTTAAAGTATGGGAAAACCACTGTAGCAACCTGAGAATAAAAAAGTTATAACCCCACCCACCCACCCCCCCCCCCCTCGCGGAAAATTCACATGCTCAAAATTCCTTGGACTCATAGAACTGTTCATTTAACTCCGTAGCACCACTTTACACATCATTTTCCCCCTCTTACCCTTTTTGTCATCTGTCTTCTCCTTTCATTTTCTTCCTATTCTTTCATTTTTCTCCTGCTCAAACTCCACATTCTCTTCCTAAAAAAATTCCACTTTCTTCAAAATGCTGCCCCCATTGTGAATTCACTCATCATGATCTTGCAAATTTCACAGTTGAAATTATACTTCATGAATAGAAAAATGAGCCTCAAAGATCTCATTAACACATGTATAGTAGTTTTATGAGATTTCGACTATATCCAAACTCATATTTTTATCCTTTACCAATGCTGCCTTAAAGATTAATTCCACTAATTTATCCTTGTACAAGGAAATAACATTACGTGTAACATTCAATTTGGTCCATTTTGATCACTTTTAGCAAAATCGTACTAAGAATTGGAAGAACTAGAGCTGAATCATATTATTTTGATTCGATTAGGATGTGCTTGTTCAACTTGGGCCGTCCCAGCTAAGAGATGCGCAACAACGAAATAACTTAAATGTCGCATTTAATAGTTTAAGAAATATCACAAGTAAGAAACATGTAACATTTAATAGCTTAACATCACAAATAACATATGAATGCAACATTTAATTGTTAAATATCACAATAGCAAACTAACGCAATATTTATTAGCTAAAACCAAGGTTATCGATAGCGAATAGCGTCGCGTAGCGGTGAGGCATCGCTAAAGCTATTTGGGGCTATTGCGGCAAAATAGCGGTAAAAAGCGCAAAGTCAAATAGCGGTCTAATTTAGATATGTATAAATATTGAAAAAAAAAGAAAACTTAAAGAAAAATCTAGAAAATCTAAAAGTGCATATTTAATGATTTAAAGAGATCCTAAGCATAAAAGAGACATGTAACCGTCACATAACACCGAAGATGCCGGAGGAGTCAAAGAGTCATCTTCGAGAAGAGGAGTTGAGCGGTGAGAGGACTGCAGTAGGAGGAGCTCACGGCGAGAGGTGAGAGGAAGTGTTGCGGGAGGTGCCGGAGGCTGTGGGAGGCGGTGGGAATATCGCCGAAATCGCGGGAGGCAGTGGGTATGCAGTGGTTGCGGGTCGGGTTTAATTTTAAAAAAGTAAACCTCAAACCGCTTTTAAATAGAGGTCAAAAGTAGATTTTGCCCGCAATCTCCCGCTATTCACTGCTATGGCGCTATTAGCAGCTTTTGCGAGCGAAAAGTGTATATTCCGCAATAGGTCACCGCTATTGGGCGATAGCGTAGCAGGAAGGGACCGCTAACGCTATTAGCGCTATTTACCGCTATAACAGTGGCTAAATCATCAGATATGAGAAATTCGAGATTGAAGTAGCTATTATTTGTGAAGTTTAGCTAATAAATGTTACATTAGTTAGTTACTTGTGACGTTTAACCATTAAATCTTATCTTCATTTATACTCCTAATCCTAAACCCAATATCTTCATTTATACTCCCTTTCCCAAGTTCATCAAGGATGGTACAGAGGAGTTCGAAGCTAGAGCCAAGGTTGAAGAGGAGGGATCAACTAGCCGGGAATGTTAATGAAGTCAATAGAGGGGCTGGAGGCAAGCTAAAATGGAGGAAGTAGCCGATGATGTGGGTCAAGCTGACGCAGGGGGCCGCCGGTGAGTCGGAGAGGGCCGAGGCTGCAGAGGAAGAGGATGGAGATAAGAGCATGGAGGTAGACGACGCAGTTCACGAGGAAGGAGTGGAGCTCATTGATGATCTGGAGGAAGAAAATGGACTTTGGCTTTTGATTTATTAGGTTAAGGTCATCTCCGATTCTTGATATTACCACTTTTTAAAAGAAATCGTCTATGGAGTTTTTTTTGAAGGGGACAGAAAAATTATTTGGGAGAAGTAGTTTGTGAAGTCGAGGAAGAAGAAATAAGAGAACAAAAAACTTTTAAGAGGGAGAAAGAAGCCTGAAACTGTTTGGGTAAGAGAAGGAGAAGAAGACGATGAAAAGGTAAGAAGATAAGGACAACGATAAGAAAGGAAGAACAAAATGAGGATGAGCTGTAAAGTAATTTCAAAGATGTAATTGAATGTTTCTTTTCTTCAAAGAAGTTTTGGGCACTTGATTTCTTTCAAGAGGGTGGACGCATAGATTTCTAGATCTACCAGGCTAGCATCAATTTTTCCTTAGGCCATGTTTGTTTTTCCAATAGTATAAGTACTATTTTAAAATAGTCCACGTCGATATTTTTATCACATGTTTATTTTTTATCTAATTTGGACTATTTTTAAAGAGGGACGGAGTAATCCCCAAAAAGAAACTAATTGAAACCCACCATAGCGCCACATTTACAATCCATGTATTGATCATCAAGAGGGGGTTAAGATTTTGGGACGAAATTACACTTATTTCTTTCTCTTTTTTCACAAGATTTATTCATTTCTCCCGATGGTTATATTTTTATTGCAATTTTCTTGCTCACGGGCTGGGAAGAAAATAAAGCTAAATCTTTTTACATAAGATTATAAAACGAAGGTGTAACTTCGGTTCCCAATTCAGATGATGAATATTCGGATTAGAAACATGTACCTTACTTTGGTTCCCAGTTCCTACATTAGTAATACATTGAATTTGCATGCAAATTAACAATTATGCATATTATCAACCATTACAGTCTCATAAGTAGAGTCACTCCACCAGTTATTTATTTTTCTAATTTTCCACCTAAAAACAAGTTCATGGTTATAGCTAGCTTACGTATTTGGTACCCAAAAACTTTACTTCGTCAAGTTATGCCCAAATTTTTGAATTTTTTGTGTTAAACATATGCATTACTACAATATTAGTTGACCGGCGACAAAATGTCATTCTAGTTCAAACGATCATAATTCCCCTAGAAATAAATATTGATCTAGACTGTTTTAAGTTAGTCCAAATGTTAGTTCGTGCGAAAATAAACATTGAACGACATGAAAATAGTCTCAGGATAACACAGTCTCACGATTATAGTTTGAGAGATACAATACCTTCTAATCCGGGGATAAAAAACAAACATGACCTTAAGTAGTTATATTCTTGCTAGTACTTTGTGAAGTGCTCTCATCCAAAAAGTTCAGTGTAACAAGTTTAATTCCATGATGATTTGCATAACGATGTAAACCTTCTCCAATTTTATAAATAAGCACAAAACTGTTTCTCATATGTCTATGCATTTTATCTATATACCTATACTTATAAAAGAAGAACACGGGGTAGGTGGATAGAAGGAATGATGGGAAATTTCAACCTTTTCTTTAGATTTAGCTTGGTATGAACATAAAGTTGATGGGTAAAATTGGAAAGAAAAACGTAGGTCATTAAATAATGTGGGTCTCATTCTCCACAATCCTCTCCTTCCTCTTTTTTGATGTTGGTTTTGTGATACCCCAAGATTTAGTCCAACGGATATTGATTGATTGAATGGTTTAAATGACGGGTCTTGAGAGTCAAGTGTAACATTGACTAGTCAATTTTGACAGTGGATTGAGCCAAACCATGGGTTGCACTTCGTGGGTCCCAGAGCTTATATCGCAGTAATAGGCTCGCTGGCGAGCCCGGGGGCGGACAATGGTATTAGAGCAGTTAGCCAGTCGGTGATTATGATACCCCAAAATTTAGTCCCACATCAGATATTAATTGAGTGATTGAATGATTTAAATAATGGGTCTTGAGAGCCAAGTGTAACATTGACTAGTCAATTTTTACAGTGGATTGAGCCAAATCATGTGTTGCACTCCATGCCCAGGGCTTACATCGCGTCGACAGGCGGGCCCAGAGCGTGACAGGTTCCATTCTCTCCCTCCATCTATATTAAAACATTAGATAAATCTCTTAAAGTAGTATTTGAAAAAGATAAATTAATGAAAATAATGATTAAACTTAAATTTTAACATATTTATAAGCCATATATATTTATATTCAAACTACCTGCTAAGATAATAAGTTATCTATACAAATATAAAGGAAAAATACGGGGTAGGTGGATGTGAAGGAATGGTGGATAATTTCAACCTTTTCTTTAGATTTAGCTTGGTATAAATACAAAATTGATGGATTTAAAAAAGAAATATAGGCCATTAAATGATGTGGGCCCCATTCTGCACAATCAACTCTCCCCCCCCCCATGTTGGTTTCACTCTCCCTCTCTCTACATTAAAACATTATATAAATCTTTTAAAGTGGTATTTTAGAAAGATAAATTAATGAAAATAATAATAAAACTTGAATTTAAACATATTTATTAACCACATATATTTATATTTGTATCCAAACTACTTGCTATGATAGTAAGTTATCTACCCATTTGCCTACCTAATTGAGGGTAGGCAAATGTGAAGGAATGGGGGGAATTCCTCTTTCCATAGTATTATAGGCGATATTTTTGTTTGATAAGGGTGATTTAGTAAATGTAAAGGAATAGACTTTTTTCGCTTTCTCCCCTTCATTATATGCTCTCTCTCTCATAAGAAAAATCAAAACCTACAAATCCTTCCACAATTAACTCTATAAATAATTGAAATTTACAATCCAATTACAAACAGTATTTCAATATTAGAGATTATAAAAACAAATAAGGTGACTGATTCAAAACACTAAAATACTTCAATTATAATTAAATTTAAAATGCAAAATAGCTGCTTGGTCGAGGTAGGTTGAAGAAGAGCAAAGGACATTGACATGGATAAAACTTATTGCATTAGAGAACAACAATAATTTGAGTGATATTGAATAGATAATTATAGTAGCGAAAAATTCAACTTGCAACTTAAATAAGTAAAAATAAAAAGTTAATATTTAAATTAATAAATAACCAAAACAATATATGAAAATAATATTTTTCTGAAATTGATATATGGTCATTGCTCCAAAATTATGATATTTTCGTTTTCTAAATATATCTCTTAATGCACTTTTTATATAAAACTTTTATATTAATTTTTGTCCAAATTACTCCGTTACAATTTCTTTTCTTTTGTCATGTGCATTATGCACATGTATTTTAGCTAGTACATTATAAAGGAAAAACATAGGGGTAGGTGGATTTAAAGGAATGGTGGAAAATTCCAGCCTTTTATTTAGATTTAGCTTGGTACAAGCACAAAGTTGATGGTCATTAAATGATGTGGACCAGGACCTCATTCCCCACAACGCTCCCGGCTCCTAAACCCCCTCCCCTTTCATGTTGGTTCCACTCTCTCCCTTTCTATATAAAAACATTACATAAATCTTTTATAGTAGTGAAAAATATAAATTAATGAAAATAATAATAAAACTTGAATTTAAACATATTTATTAGCCACATGTTTATATTTGTATTCAAACTACTTGCTATGATAATAAGTTATTCCATAGAATTAATTATTAAATATAATTACAAGTGTAATTAGAATTTGTTTATCTATGTATTATAATGAATTATATGCTTCATATTTGTTTTATTTCTTTAGATGAAATTCTCAAATAATGCTACTTAGGAAATGTCATATTATAAAGTACTAGAATCAGTTAGTATTGAGACACTAAAATAAAAATTAAATTCATAATAAACTTATCTAGCCAAACAAATTGTTACCTTCCAAATACCCCAAACTTCAATAAACTTATCATGTCCTACAGATTTGATTTTTCTTTTATTCCTTAATTTCACTAAGCCCAATTTAACCTACCTCCAATTATAGTTAAACTCAATTCAGGTCATAAAAACACGATGATTACACCATGTTGTTGCAACCTAGATCCTACCCTTGCAAGATACAGGCTTAGCTTGTATCAGATAAAAGTTAGAATAGAATCTTAACAAATACCTCTAGGCTACGTTTGTTTTTTATCCACAGACTAGGGGTATTGTATTCCTTAGGCCATAGTACAAGGACTGTATTATCTTGGGACTGTTTTAGTCCAATCTAATGTCTGTTTTCACATGGACTTACAACCGGACTAACTTAAAATAAACAATACCAATACTTGATTTTAGGGGATTATTACTGTTTGGACTATTATCATAACCAGAGCGACCTTTTGCTCTTCATTCAACAAATATTGTGTTAGTGCATATGTTTGAAAAAAGATTCAAATTTTGAACATAAACTTGTTTGAGAAATAGACATATTACCTTATTATTGTCACAATATAATAGCAATCCCTATTCAAGTAACCAAATACAATCATAAGAAAACAAAAGACATCTAATTTTGTCTGTCCTATATGCATCATTAATAGACTTGAGTAATGATGATTTTTGAATTCTATGTTTTAATTTTTAAGTTCAACTGATTTTCTTAAATTGAACTTTAAAAGAAACTTATTTAGAAGACTCGTGATCCTTATATTATTCTTGGGTTTTAGTTTCTGTGTCCTCTGTGCATTTATGGCAACATTTTTGTGGGATGATGAATTCGCTAATCATTTAACTCTTACGTTTGGCTTGTGTTTTCTTTTTCTTAATCCTGTTCCTTTTAGTTTATTCATTATGCGCATATGGAAATGTTTTAGTACGTAGTTCCCAAGTTTCTCTACACCAAGATGTAACTAGGGTAACATTCAAAGTGAGATCACATTCATATCTAGTAAAATAGAACATTCAAAGTCATTACAACATCTAACATATATAGATGAGAGAGGTCACTGGTTGGAAATTCGTACGTAGTTCCCAAGAACTCACATGAGTCCGAGTAGAAATTTGAGGGCTCACTGTCAAAATCATCAGACCAAAATCAAATTAACCTAGATCTTATTCATAGGAGGTAGGGGCATTTTTGTTCGAAAATCTTAATTCGATCCAACAATTAAAATTAGGACTATAAATGTGGGGTGGGTTAGGTTTAAATTAGATCTCTTTTGGGGATTATCTAGTCCCTCTTGAAAAATAGTCCAGGGCGGATAAAAAAACAAACATGGGACAAAAAAGTGGGTCGGAACTATTTTAAAATAGTACTCTTACTATTGAAAAAACAAACATGGCCTTAGGAATTCTTTTCTCGTACATAAGCCCTAGCTTTTAGAAGGTTCATGTGCTAGATATTTTACTAAACATGAATACTTGAAACCATTATCATATCCCAAGCAAAATTGCACAACATTAGAACAGTTCTCTTAATTAATATCCTCAAGGTCTAAAATAGCTTTCATCCCTTAAGGATTTCACAGCCGTGCAATGTCAGGGTCAATGCCAGTTATAACCAAGAAGGACCTGACCATATAGTTACACAATGTCTAAAATAATTGAAGTTGACAAGCCTTCACATCATTTAGGCAAAAAAAAACCACCATCTCCTATACAAATTAAAATTTTATAAGACATATACTATTACTTAATTTAACTAATTCTAAATCATGGATACATATGGATTCTTGACATACTGAAATGACTACCATTATTGGTATCAAACCAATAACGATTCATACAAGCTAAATCCTCTAAGCGATAATTGGGCCAAAGAAACAATTTGAATTTAATAAATTTATTTGCATCTGTATTAAGATGCTTTTTCCCGTTCAAAAATTGTGCACAGTTTTTTATGTTATTTTGATTGCAAAATATTGGATTTCTATCCATAACATTCCAATTCCGGGAATTGAAACAAATTAGAATTCTCAATTCTCTACGACGTCTCGGAGATAGAATATTTTCCGGAACAAGCAAATCATAATGATTTTTGTTTCTATTCACAAGCATATTGCAGTGTCGTGCAATGGATCCATTAAAATTTTTTTTATCAACATATCTATTTTTTATTATGCATTTTTCATTAGTTTGGCGCTTATTCTTATCAACCAATGAAACACCTAGGGTTTGATATATAATATGTTTTTAGTCTTTTTTAATAGATAGACGAATTGGTTCGATAATAAATATTCCCCTTTTTATTAATTCTGTAAGAGTTAGGTCTTTCTGAATCAACATTACATCCATATGCATCTCTCCTCTTTGAATTGAGGATATAGCAATTTCCCTTGGATCTATGAGTCTAAGTAGAAGACAATATACCTTAATATTATTGATCATTCTCTGATTCAAGGGATCATCCCATCGTAATTGAAAAAAATAATAATAAATTGGATTGGATTTTGCAGTTTTTTCTTTTGCAGTACCTCGGCGTGACATGAGTGTAAAAGAGGTTTAAAAATCAGTTTTCTTTTTATAAGGGCTAAAAATGAATCACTTATTTTGGCTTTTTACCCTATATTGTAGGGTGGATCTCGAAAGATATGATAGATCTCCCTCCAAGCAGTACATACGACTTTCATCAAATACGGCTTTTCACAGAATTCTATATGTATATGAGATTGGGTATGGAATTCTGTTTACTCACTTTAAATTGAGTATCCACTTTCCTCCTTTTCCTTGCATTTCTTTATCCCATTCCTTCAAATCTTCATACCACTCAAGGAATTGCAATAATAACATGCTATCAATATTTTAGCTATTATCAATAAGGGTAATATAGCGTATTTTCTAAGAAAAGATTGGGTTACTAACATTAAACCTCTTATTGCTTGAGTAAATATAAAGGTATCCCAAGCCGATATTGCTATTCTTTCATTTTCCTCTTTACAAATAAATTGACTAAGTCTAAATTCTGTAGAGATGAATAGGCAGATCCATATAAAATAGATGCTATAAATAATCCAAAAAGGGCTATACTTACAGAAAAAACTGCATTTTTCAAAAAATCATACCAATCCGAGGAATCATCCAAATTTGGATGGAAAAAGTTTGTGGATGGAGTTAACCATTTCGATAATAAATCAAAATCCATTACTCCTCGATCAAAATTAATTCCGATTGCTCCGACGAATAAAGTAAATAATACCAATACAAGCAGAGGAAATAACATAGTATTGTCCGACTCGTGAGGATAGGTGTAAGTATATTTATTTCTAAAGTAAGTATTAAAGTATCATATTCTCTTTCTTGCATTATCATCAATTTATATGTATTTTTTGGGGAAAAAGAGACCTTATTATTCGTATTCATTGTTGATAAAAAAAATAAATTTGATTAGTAAATAAAATATCCCATTCAAAAAATAGAATGTTCGAAACAATTGGGAATTTTTCGGAGATTGGATGCAATTACTAATTCATGATCTAGCATGTACAAAATGAAAACTTCATTCTCGATTCTACGAGAATTCTTATGAAAGCGTTTCATTTGCTTCTATTACATGGAAGTTTCATTTTCCCAGAACATATCCTAATTTTTGGCCTAATTCTTCTTCTGATGATCGATACAACCTCTGATAAAAAAGAAGATAGACCTTAGTGCTATTTCATCTCTTCAACAAGTTTAGTAATGAGCATAACGGTGTTCCGATGGAAAGAAGAACCTATAATTAGCTTTTCGGGAAATTTCCAAACGAACAATTTCAATGAAATCTTTCAATTTCTTATTTTAGTATGTTCAACTCTATGTATTCCTCTATCCGTAGAGTACATTGAATGTACATAAATGGCTATAACAGAGTTTCAGTTATTCATATTAACTACTCTAGGAGGAATGTTTTTATGTGGTGCTAACAATTTAATCACTATCTCTGAAGCTCCAGAATGTTTCAGTTTATGTTCCTATCTATTATCTGGATATGCCAAGAGAGATGTACGGTCTAATGAGGCTACTACGAAATATTTACTCATAGGTGGAGCAAGTTCTATTATGGTTCATGGTTTCTCTTGGTTACATGGTTCATCTGGGGGGAGATCGAGCTTCACAAAATAGTGAATGGTCTTATCAATACACAAATGTATAACTCCCCAGGTATTTCAATTGCGCTTATATCCACCACTGTAGGAATTGGGTTCACACGTTCCCCAACCCCTTTTCATCAATGGACTCCTGACGTATACAAAGGAGTGCGGTTCGCTCGACAAATTCCTACCCCTATGACTATCTTTGAGATGTTTGGATTTTTCAAAACTCCATAGCATGCAGAAGAGAAATGCTATCCCCACTCGGACCAAGACATAACATTTACTAAAGTTTTTTGTGATCCATTTGTTCAAATAACAATTAAGGTGAAGCAGGGTCAAAACAACGAATTTCTTTATGATAAACAGATTCATTTTGCAAGTTCGTTATTACGGGTAGTTCTTACAAAGGATCGGACTAATGATGTATACAATACTTGAATTATCGATGTAGATGCTACCAGTGTTTTCAATGAGCGAGGCGCAATGAGGGGCGCAAAGTCAGTTTACGCACATATGCGCAAGGCGCAATGCGATGCGAGCGCCCGAGTGAAGCGAGGCACACTCCAGACACATAATTTTTCAAGTTATACAAGCATGCATGAAAAAATATTTTTGAAGCAATTAGCTCATAATATCATGATTCTGTACATTTATGAGTCACTAGAAAGTAGAAATAATTAATTGAGAAAGATTGCACATCAAACAATCAAGTGATCAACCATTTTAACAGTCAACCGACTCAACACAAAGTCTAAACAAACTTTCATAATTAGCCTATTATTAATTAAAAACAGTCCACAAACCAAACTTTAATAATTGTCTATTATTAATTAGAAATCAGTTTACTGGCTTACTACTTCAAATCAGTAACACTCAAATCATTCAAAAACATTGTTTTATAGTTAAACACCCAATAGCATCTTAACAGTTAATAGTTTACACTTTACAGATCAAGTGAGAAAAAGGGGAAAAGGAAAGAAAAGGGAGTAGCAGCAGTGAATAGTTCAAGTGAGAAAAAGAAAAAGGGAACAAGAGCAGCAGCAAGCATAGAGAACAGAGAAATTAGATCGAACTCAAGAAAAAAAAAGAGAAAAAAGGGGAAAACCAAGGAGAGAAGGAAAAGAAAAAAAGGCAAACAAAAATAAATGAGATAAGAAAGAGAGGAAGAAAATACCTCAGTTCTAATTTTCGATCATTGCTCGCCATTTTCTGCTCGCCCGCTGGCTGCTCACCATTTTCTGCTCGCCGCCGAAGGAGAACACCGAACACGAAGAGAAAGGGGGAGAGAACGAAGTGAATGAAGCCCTAATTCTTTGCTTTGGGTCAGGTTAGAGTTGTTTGGGTTTAAGTTGGAGTCGGGTTTATACCCGATAGCCCGCTTTTACTAATTCAAACCAAACCCAATTGCCTCTTCTCCTGAGGCGATCGCCCGGCCCAAAGCTCTAAAGCGCATGGCGCTTTCGCTACGCTGGTAGCCGAAGCGCCAAGACTTTGCGCGGGCGCTATGCCACCGCCACAAAGACTTTGCGCCGAGGCGAAGCCGAGAGCCTTTAAAACACTGGATGCTACATAGTTGGTTCTCATCCTTTAGAGACTACGAGTGTAATAGGGGCATCCGTTGACAAAATGATCACCCTAAGATGATCATCTCATGTCTATTGAGAATGAATCAAATCAGATGGTTCTATTTCTCAATCTTTCTGACTTGCTCTTAAGGAACCAAGGTCGAAAGATTGAGAAAGTCATTCACAACCACTGATGAAGGATTCCTCGAAAAGTTAAGGATTCGTAATTCTTTTTAAAAATCGAATGGATTTGGTCTTATACATATGCGAGGAAGGTAATCAAAAAAGAAAGAAGATGAGTTCTTTCTTTTATCACTTAGGAACCGTGCGAGATGAAAGCCTCAAGCACGATTTTGAATGAGAAAGAAGTGAGGAATCCTCTTTTCAACTCTGTCTCTCCCACCCCAGTCGTTGCTTTTCTTTTTGTTACTTTGAAAGTAGCTGCTTCAGCTTCAGGCACGCGAATTTTCGATATTCCTTTTTATTTCTCATTAAATGAATGGCATCTTCTTTTGGAAATCCTAACCATTCTTAGCATGACATGGGAGAATCTCATTGCTATTACTCAAACAAGCATGAAACGTATGCTTGCATATTCGTCCATCGGTCAAATCGGATATATAATTATTGAAATAATTGTTGGAGATTCAAATGATGGATATGCAAGCATGATAACTTTTATGTTGTTCTATACCTCCATGAATCTATAAACTTTTACTCGCATTGTATCATTTGGTCAACGTACCAAAATTGATAACATTCAAGATTATGCAGGATTATACACAAAAGATTCTTTTTTGGCTCTCAGCCCTATGTCTCTTATCCCTAGGTCTTCCTCCACTAGCAGGTTTTTTCGAAAAACTCCATCTATTTTGGTGTGGATGGCGGGCAGGCCTATATTTCTTGGTTTCAATAGGACTCCTTACAAGCGTTGTTTTCATCTACTATTATCTAAAATAATCAAGTTATTAATGACTGGATGAAACCAAGAAATAACCCCTCACGTGCGAAATTGAAGATCTCCTTTAAGATCAAACAATTCCATCGACTCGAGTATGACTGTATGTGTGATAGCATCTACTATACCAGGAATATCAATGAACCCAATTCTTGCAATTGCTCAGGATACCCTCTTTTAGCTTCTAGGCCTATTTCTTAGTGCAAGATCCCTCTTTACTAACAGGAATAAAAGAATTAGTAGAGTCGTTCTGCCCAAAATGGGCTGGGTTATGAATTTATAATCATGGAATCGACTCGATCATTAGATTATAAGGTCATTTCATACCGGACCAGACCGAAATAGGGTTATGTACATTCTTATTATAAGGGGTCATTCGAGCGTATGTAAATAGATACTATTTTCCATATGGATCCCTATGTCATTACATTCTATTTAGGATTAGGAATAGGCATAATCGGACCTGCTTTTGACATATCTATCGTTATCTGGGTACCATATTCACTTCTTTGGGCTTCTATGAATCGAGAAATAGGTTTGATTGTACATCTTTTTGATATATAGGGTATCCTACGAATAATTCAAGTCGAAACAATTTGATGTCTGACTTGGGCGTATATGACATCACCGATCGATAGAAATACTCCATCCACCTTTGTCATATATTCCATATATCACATTAGATAGATATCATATTCATGGAATACGATTCACTTTCAAGATGTCTTGATGGCGAAATGGTAGACATGCGAGACTCAAACTCTCATGCTAAAGAGTGTGGAGGTTCGAGCCCTCTTCAAGGCATAATATTGAGAATGCTCATTGAATGAGAAATTCAATAACATATTTTGGATCTAATCAATATTGATATACCAAGTATCTTATCTGTTGATATGAAGTATTCTCACATCCCACAACTGGTCTTCCTCCGATTGAAGAAGACACGGAGTTGATTAAGGGCATTTTATCCGAAGCCTAAGAAGGGATAAAGCCAGCCTCACGCAGCGTTGCGGTTTAGTCTTCCTCAGATTGAAAGACACGAGTTGGATAAGGGCATTTTATCCTGAAGCCTAAGAATGGATAGCTTGGCCTACCGTTTAGGGTAGTCAATTCCGTGACAAAAGACAAAGCCTATTATTCAACATCGTAGCATTAAGCCTAAGAGAGTTTCATTCTTTTA